>OZ023273.1:65122340-65601006 GCA_964007475.1 Hybos culiciformis
GAAGAATAAACAAAAATAGCTTCCATTCATAAAAAAAAACTCACCTGCTTAAGATGTCATCGATTATTCAATCAATGTATACTACAATAAATTTAAAAATTTTGGAACTCGATAAAATTGGAACAAATTATTTACCAAAATTAATATTTTTAAAGACAAATTTTTTTCGTAAGTAAGGTTCTTAATTCTACGATTTGAACCCACTTAATTATAATATTAATTTCGAATTTCCTCTGTTTTATTTAACTTTAATATTTTACATTTATCAAAAATTATTTAAACAAAATAAGTATAAGACGTTTCCAACGAAAATTATTGCTATTTTTTTTTTTATTTATTTTGTAGATGATCCTCACTTCAGTGATTTGATTGCACAAGCTGAAGTAGCAATTGAACATGGAATTTATCCAGAGCGAATTTATCAAGGCAGTAGTGGATCATATTTTGTAAAAGATCCATCTGGGGTATGTTATTTTAAATTTCATTAAATCAATCGTAAATTACAAATAATTAGATATTGAACAAAAAACGCTCTTATTGCGAATCAAACATAAATTTTAAAGGTAATTAAATGATAATGTTCTGCAGCTAAGAAAGAGCTAACATGAAAATGATACCAATAGGGGGAATTTTTTAATTCAAAAGACTAAACAAAAAATTCTTGGTTGTTATCATACAAAACTTTTAAATACATAGAAAACTATAAATGTTTTTAAATATAATAAAACTTTGTAAAATAAACTAATTTTTTTTTTTAGAAAATAATTGCTGTGTTTAAACCAAAAGACGAGGAGCCTTACGGACGATTAAATCCAAAATGGACAAAATGGATGCATAAATTATGTTGCCCATGCTGTTTTGGAAGAGCATGCTTGATACCCAATCAAGGGTAAATAATTTATTCTTAAATAAAACAATTAAAGGATATTGGTCAATATTATTGAAACAAAAGAACAATTTAATGTACTATTTTTTTCTTCAAGGTATTTATCTGAAGCTGGAGCTAGTTTAGTGGACCAAAAATTAAAATTGAATGTTGTACCAAAAACCCGAGTTGTTCGTTTAGTAGCTGAAACATTTTATTATGCTAGAATTGATAGACAAAAGGCAAAGTTAAAAAAAAGGATCAAAGAGCATTATCCATCTGCTCACTTTAACCGGATGAGTTTACCATTAAAGGTAAGACTTAGTTTTATTTGATAAAAGTAAGGGCGTAAAAATAGAGTTTATTCATTATGGGACAAATTAAGATAAAACATCTTTTTTTCAAAATTAAAGATTATTATTAAGATTATTATTAAGTCAAATTTTCCGTTCTAACGAAAAATTAAATATTCAAATCGTCATATTCTGTTTTTTAGAAAGGGTCATTTCAATGCTTCGTTGAAGGATACAAAGATGCTGATTTCTGGCTAAGACGTTTTGAACATGAACCACTTCCACCAACACTAGCTAAACAATTTCAAGTAGAATTTGAACGTTTAGTAGTATTAGATTATATAATAAGAAACACAGATCGAGGTAATGATAATTGGCTAATAAAATATGATCAGCCTAAAATTGTAAACAACATGAACGGGGGAATAACTCCAACGCAAACACCAAGTAGATTGAATACTACTAATCCTAGTAATACAAGTAATACCCAAAATACTCCAAGTACTAGTAGAGATCAGACTGATTGGACTGTTGTAAAATTACCTGAAATCAAAATCGCAGCGATTGATAATGGATTAGCATTTCCATTTAAACATCCGGATTCATGGCGCGCGTATCCTTTTCATTGGGCTTGGTTACCACAGGCAAAAGTGCCTTTTAGTCAAGAAATTAAAGATTTAGTATTGCCTCCATTATCGGATATGAATTTTGTTGAGGAAATTTGTTCAGAATTATATCAGTTATTCAAGGTAAATTAATTTTAATTTTATTTTAGTAAAAAATATTCAATATTCCTCAGTTTAATTGTTCGAATAGTCACTCCATTGAATTTCATTTTATCTTTAATTTAAGGGAAATATGAAAAAAAATAAGTGCAAATTAGTGAAAAATTTCGTTTCACATACCTTAGAACTTAGATAATGACACAAAAGACAGATTTGGAAATTCAAAGATTATAATCCAAAATTCAAAAATCAAATTTTCGAAATCCAAAGTGTCCAAAATTCAATTGTAACTCAAACAATAAAAAATGTACAATAAAAAATGTACAAATAAAGTTGGATTTTGATTTTTTTTGTAAAAAAACGACTATATTTTCGCTTAATTAGTCCAAATTCAAATCTGTTTTTCCGTTTCTATATTATATGATCACAGAATTGTTTGGTTCCTAAATTTAATTTGAAGTACAAAAATTGATTATATCCATTCATCAACAATAAATCTTTAAAATCAAACGTACGAATACCAAATAAATATATTTATTTTCTACTCTATTTTCTATTAAAAAATGAAAGATTTAAATAAAAAATTAAGAATTTAAAGTTTTTTTCAATTTAATTTTTTTACAGCAAGACAAAGGTTTTGATAAAAGTTTGTTTGAAAGGCAAATGTCTGTGATGCGTGGTCAAATTTTAAATTTAACGCAAGCATTAAAGGACGGAAAATCTCCGGTGCAACTAGTCCAAATGCCAGCAGTTATTGTAGAAAGGTTATTTTTTTAAGTAATTTATTTATTAATAAGTATATTAATTATTTTCTTTTATTTTTAGGTCAAAAATTAATTCAAATACTAGATTCTTTTCTTTTACACAACGCTTCCAAAATAAAAGTCCTTTCTTTTCATGGTGCTAATAATACTGTCATCATATGTCATCTTTATTATACACGACTACTTAATATACTTTAACCATCAGTTCCAATATTATGTACATTTTTGTTTCTTTTTTGTTTTTATCATTCCTGTAAAATGTTGAGTGGATTAAAAAAAGTTTTTGTTCGTATGTAGATAAAAAATAACTATTGCGTTCGGGATTAAAAATTTTGAACATAGTTTTTTAGTAAAAAATATTGGAAGACAGGGTAAATTGAGTTATTTTCCCGCAACTTAGGTTTGATAAGTGTTATAAATCTATATTTTTTAATTCGACTATAATTTTCCAAATATTTAGCCGATTAATATATTTTCTTTCATTAAAATACATTTATTAGTTTCAACAAAAATATTTCAAATGTACAATTAATCATTAAGTCAAAATATCATTCTGAAAAATATGTTTAAAGCATTTTATTGTAAATTGAAAGGTTCAGAATGTTTTCAATTGTTATACATTTAACGGACCAACTTCACATATTTTCAATAAAAGCGATCCTAATAATTTATTATTTTAATCTTAATTGATTCTATAGATTCATTTAAGCTTTCGGTTTACAACAGCAGACCCAATTTTTTTTGCGGAACTTTCGTATTTAATTTTTTTTTTGTTGAAAATTATATTTTTTGGTCCTGCCTTAACTAAATAAAAAGGATGCATATCATATTTCATGAACTCACATTATTAATACCATTATAAATTTATTATACTTTTGTGAATGATACGTTGGCTCCAACAAATGTTTATATTTGATGATTTTGGAAAATATAAACAATAATAAAAAAATAATTTGTGTAAAATAGATAGATAGATTTAAAAATAATCAAATTACCATCATAATCCACTTTAAAATAAATTTTATTTATATTTAAGGTCTATCAAAACTTTCATTGTTAAAGATTTTTTTTTTAATTTTATCAGGTTAAAATATTTAACAAAGTTATATTTTCAATTTTATTTGTAATGTGCGTAAAATATCTTTAGCATTGTGATTAAACGTATTTAAGAATATATTGTTGTTTATTTAAAAAAAAAATTGTTTATTCAGAAAAATGATAGAAAAGTTATATCTAGAAATGTAGGTACAATACATATATGGTCGGCTGAGAATTATTTTAAGCCAGTAGTGGAAACGGGGAAAATTGAATTTGGATCTTTCAGTTAACTTAATTGAGAAGTTGCCGAAAAATTGATTAATCAACATTAAAGAAAACTTCAGTTATGCATATAATTTTTCAGGAGTATCCTGAATACAAAATCCCGGAAACTTTAATCCTGGAAGACAAAATCCCAGAAAACGATCGCTAAAACAAAATCCCTTAAATTTTAATTTGCATGAAAACATTAACTAGAAACGTCTATAAATTAAAATTATAAACAGAAAATATGGTCTAGTCGAAATTATGAAATTATTAAAAGTTGTTCATTGCGAATTGGAAAAATTTTTCAACCTTGAAAAAATTACAACCTCCTCTTTCGCAACGTAACCTATGGTAGTGCGTGTTGCTGACAGCTCTAAGGAATTACAACCTCCAGGGAAATTATGCTCCCTTCACAAAATCAGCTTTTATGTATACAAAACCCGAAAAAATCTTTAATTAAAAACGATACTCACATTAAAATTGTTGATATCTCGTATGGGATACTAAAAATTGCTTTTTTACATTTTTTGCTTTGGACGTATCACAGTAGGTCCACGAAAATGTAAATTTATAAAAAAAAATCCGAAAATTATATTTTTAATGTTTTGTATGTAATTAAATAGGTTTTTAGAACATATTACAGGTCCATTAAAATTATAAAATGCCTATTTCTACTAATGTGTACCCGTATTCTTCTTTCTATAAAAATGTTCGAATCTTTACTTTGTATTAAATTTTTTCAATATTTTCGTAAGAATAAAATTTATTATGAATTACTAAAATTACTAAAACTATTTTAATCCAGTTTTATTATCAATCTTTGCATTACAATAAATTTTAAAATTAAAAATTCTTAAAATTTATAGAAAAATTATGATATCAAAATATCATCAATAATATCCACTCTTTTTCGCTGACAAAAAAAATCTGTAATTCTTTCTTTTACATATCGTTCACCTAGAAAATAAATATTAAATAAATTTTAGTTCCTTTTTAATTAAATAAAATAATTTCAAATAGTTTTGCAAAATACCTAAACGGAAATTAGAAAAAAAAAAAAAAAATAGTACAGAGTACAGGATTTATAATATTCTTGAATTTTTTAATTTTTTCTAATATCGCTTTGTGTTTAAAACCCAACTTCCATCGAAATTCGATTTCAGACCCCAGTCAAAACCTTAGCCACAATCGGTAATACAATTTATTTATGGTTTTCAAATTGATATCAACTCGAATTCATACAAATTTTCATGGAAATCTATTTTTTAGATCGAGTGAACAACTGAAAAATTCACACAAATTCCCTCCCGAATTGGGAATCGAACCCACGACCGAACACACTGTTGAATAATGACAATACCACTACACCATGACGGCCGAGAGTTGGAATCATTGGAAACAATCGGAGTCTTTCCATTTTTTAAATTTTCTTTTATTGACGTCCATCTTCCCACATACTGATTCTCTACAAAATTCATTCAAAAATTTCAAATAATATAAATTTTATCCGAAGATAATATTGATCTTTCTGCGATTGAGAGCTTATAACTCCGTTATCGAACGCTTTGGCTTGGTTGAAAGTAAACGAGATTGCAAATATTTTGGCATCTAAACGATCGAAATCGGCCAAGTAGTTTAATAGGTAAAAGCATTTAAGACAGACAGACGAACATACGAAAAGACAAAAAGTGAAAAATTACAGTCAGTTTTTAATTTTTGATGGAAAACGAACTAAAAAAAAATCTGACCTCTATAGTAAAATACATTTTTTAAACGACTTGTAAAATAATTGAATGTTTTAGGATTTGTTATTTCATTATATATTATTATTTTATATTTTTATTCTTTTATCTTACTAGGATATAGATTTCCCTCCACAATTCGCTTAGCTAACATTTTTGCCAGCTTTTTAAACAAATATCGATTAGCAATTAAACCTTCATTCATTGGACGCATTAAATGTTTAACTATCCAAGGAGCAATTCGTTTCATACAACTTCCCAATAAAATTGAGTTTAATTCTAATGACGGGGAATATATCACAAAATCATCTTCTTCGTCTACTTCTGGTCCAAATAATTCAGTAAATTTATTTTTAATTCTCTCCATAACAAAAATGTCATCAACTTTTCCCAAAATTTTAGAAAGTTTTTGTTTTCTCATATTAAGCTCACATGGCCAGAGTGATTCTTTCAATATTTCATCATTGGGCTAGAATAAAAAAAAAAGAGTTATAAATAATTTATTAGTCAATTGAAAGTTTGATGTTCTTAAACGGAATTCCTGCAATATGGTTTATCGCAAAGATCAGTCTTAGGTTCCACTGTATATCTGCCCTGCATTCACGACATTCAATTTACGAATCTGATGTTGATTATAAGATTTTTGCTGATGACACTAGTCTAATGTTATGTCTAATGTTACAAAAATCAATTGCAAAAAGATGTCAATAGTGATATTGAGATTTTCGTAAGTGGTTCTTGGGCAATCGCTTAACTATTAATACCGCAAAAATAAAATACATCTTATTCAAAAACGAAAAAAATACAAATTTCGAACCAATAATTAAAATAAACAGTGTAGCCATTAATAGAGTGTCGTCACATAAATAACATGTGAATTATCTATGTGTAAAAATATATCTCCTTTATTAGGTGCGATAAAAAGATCAGATATTTAATTTAATGATTGCTAGTTATACACTAATGTAACTATGTACATATTTGAATTTTACTTTCGTCTAAACTTAAACTATAATTTTTTAGTACCATTTGCATCAAATAAACTTAAATATATTTGTTTTGGTTAAATACCAAAATCACACTTAGCACTTCGCACCAAATTGAAAATTCTACTTTAAATTCCTTAAGTTGGAAGACTTGGTAGATTTTTTGAACTTAAAATTTCAAATGTAAGTTAAATTCGATATTTGTATAAAAAAAACATTTTACTAGACAATAATTTTGAATAAATGTGTTACAAGCACCAGGTTCTATTTCACACCTAAAGGTGTCGTACGTCTACCCTCGGATACCTGTGTAAATAACCATAAGCTTATCTTCAACGAATACAATAGATAGATGTGGGATACAAAATCCAAATATTCTGAAAATCTGAAATTTCACAAATACCTACACAAATCACTATCTAAAGTTTAGTAAATCTACAATAAAATCCATAAAACTTTTTTATATCAAATTAAACAAATTTTTTCTTGATGTTAAATTTGGATTCTTGTTTTTTTATTTTACATGAACGTAACATACCTTCATATTATTATTCACATAAATTTTATGCATTTTTTTTTTAATAAAAAAAATAGTTATTTTTGGAAAATTCAATTATTATTTTTATTTGACAGCGAAATTCATGGAACTAATGAATTCTTTGTATTCAGTGCTATTAAAAAAAAAAAACCAATTACTTTGTGTTCATTATTTTTCAATTACAATTACTTTTTTATAATATGTATTCAGCACTTTTCAAATATAATTAAATAGGATCTGCGAAAGTTTATTTCGATCACGTTCGTCCAGTCTGTATATAATAATATATGTGAGCTTGATATGTGAGTTCAAAAAATTTTTGAATTCACATATCAAATGTGGAAAAATTTCTCTTGTTTTATTTTTGTTAGTTTTTGGAAAAGTATTCAGTACTTTGCAAATATAATTACTTTATATTCAGTATTTGGAATTACTTGAAATATTTCGCTATGCAGATAATGCACGCTTACTACAAATATTTACAAATCGTTAATGCAAAAAACTAAAATAAATTGATGTATAATTATACATTTTTTCCTACCTACTAAAAAAAATAGCTTCCATTTTGCACAAAATATATATAAACAAAAAAGAATATATGCATCAAAAAAATATGTTAATGAAATACAATATATATTTAAAAAAAAATGCTAGTAATTAATGATAAAAAACTTAAAATCCCCTAACCTGTTTATTGGATAATATTGTTATTTTCTTTTCTATTAGCTCATCTGGATTAGTTTTAGACTCATTCGATTCTGTCTTTTTGACTGCCATTGAAAACTTCGCATTTTCAAGTTCTTTCAAAATAGTTTCATTACGTGGATCATCAAGAGTTACGTCATTGCATCCAAAAATTTTACCGAAGTCATCGTCATCTTTGAATAATTTATCCAACTCTTCTTCAATTTCATCATTTTCTGTACCAAAAATTACATTCAATTCCTTATCAATATCATGACTTATATGACTAATGCAATCATCTTTTTTATCCGTTATATTTTTCACATTGGGCGAGTTTATTGGACTAGGTGTTGAATATTTAAGAATATCTGTTTTAATTTCACTGAAATTATTTTTGATCTGTTCTTTTTTGCAATAAGGATGGGTATCAATATTTTTAAAATAATTTCTTGGTTTTTTTTTTTTTTTATCAATTTTATTGTAAATTTTTTTTTTGAATAATTCAATTTTATCATCAAGTGATAAATATCCGTGAGGTGAACATCCGCTGGTATCTACTTTATTTTCCTGAATGCCAGAAATGTCTTCAGTTTGTGTAGAAACTTCTACGTTAAAAGGTTTTAGAATATAAACTTTGTTAACATTAACACTATCTTCTGAATAAAATTTAATTTTTTCAGCTAGTTTCCCAATACTTGTATTATTTCGGATTGATGAAATCTAAAAAAAAATGCACATATCTTATTTCATCATAACATCATCACATTTACTGAGATTCGGTTCAAGGTTTAAATATAATAAAAAATGTATAGATATCAACTACTTTATTGGTAATAATTTATGCATCTAATAAAAAAAAAGATACAAACTTCCTGTTAAGGACTTGGAACTTAGCTATTTTTATTAAATAAAAAGAAGAACAGATACAAATACAATTTTTAACCGAAATTGATCGAATATGCTTACAATTTGGAGCATCTCTTTTCTGTAATAATCTAAAACCATACATTTTTTTAAAGCTTCATCTTCATAAAGTGCTGTACATTTTTTTAGCCAGTCTCTCGGTGGATTTGTATCATTAGTAAAATCTAAATTTTTACAATACCAAGTTATGTAATTTTGTGTTAACACTTTTTCTAAATGACTGCAATATTGTTTACGAACCTAAAAAAGATAAGATAATAAAATTGTGGGTAATCAACTATAAAATTCTTACATTATAGATAGATATTTCTTGCTTTTATTTTAAAGCCTCAAAATCAATAACACAAGATTTGCTCTATAGGCTCTGTACTGAGAACTCAAAAATAGGCATGTGCTAATCTACCGGCGCGGCGTAACTGTAGCTTACGTGCACAAGCCAGATTTGGCTGAAACTTCGTGACGGTGTAGAGGCGATCTCCAAGTCCAGGACGGTTTTAGGAGTAAAGTACCCCGGTTTAAGAGATGTGGCTCCCAAAGTTTTTTGGTGTTCAGTTATTAAAAAAATCTACCTACTTTTTCCACCAAAAATTTAATTTATTTATTTTTAAATCAATATATACCTAATCGTTCAAACTTTCATTTCGCATAAAAATGTATTATCGGTTGGTATCTCTAACAGGGATGCCAACTGGGGTGTTTTACCCTGGAGTTTCCAGTCTTTCAACTAAAACTCCAGTCTCCAGGTTTTTTAAAATTTTACCAGTTTTTTTCAAAATTAATAATTTTCAAGTAAAAAAGAAATTCACATAAGCCATTCACCAGTAGATGTCATTTTACTTTGTTATTCATTTAGCTATAGTATCATTCGTTCCAAAACAAAGTTATTAATACCTTTAAGAAATAATTTATCTCATTAATTAACTAATTTTTTTCTAATTTCAATAATTGTATTTATTTTATATTACTTTTTATAAAGTTTTATTCTAATTTGAATTATTTTTGTATATGCGGTTTATTTTATGTTTCGTTTGTTTATGTTAATAATAATTGTGCTTCACCCGTAAAAAATTTAAGAATTTCAAATTTTGAATTTCAAATTCCTAATGTATTTTGTTGTGTAAAATTCAAATTTTTTTTTGTTGTTGTGAATCTCAAATACACGCTCTGGCTGAGACGTGTATTTGAAATTCACACAACAAAAAAAATTTTTGAAATTCAAGTTCTGTCATTCTAATTGATTTTCCTTGTACAATAATTTTTTGTTCATGATTTTTGCCCCGATGTAATAAAATCCTCTAAAGAAAATCCTACTCTGGCAGCTTTGTCATTAATATTTGAAATTTATGAAAAAAAGTAATGTATTTTGTTAGTGTGATTTAATGTCAAAAAAAAGTTTTCGTGCGAAACTTTTTTTTGACATTAAATCACACTAACAAAATACATTAGGAATTTGAAATTCAGAATTTGAAATTCTTAAATTTTTTTAAGGGTGAAGCACAAATGTAATTTATAAATTTATTATTTTTTCTATTTTTCTATCCACATTTTTTGTTTTTCAACTCTCCATTTTTTCCTCGGTCAGGAGTTGGCAACCCTGATCTCTAATTAAGGCTTTTTTATGGATAGGTAAGTACCTAGGTCCTACCTACACCTAGGCATGGTTAATAAATATTCCTAAACAACCGGGCTTTTACTCTATCTATTAGATAGAGATGCTTTTACTCTATCTATTATATTTTATTATAGGTAGATATACTTACAAAATCTTTCAAGACTAAAACATCCTCTTGCTCGAACGATGATGCTTCACTAAACATAATTTTGAATTTTTTTTTTGGCGTTTTTATTTTAAATTGATAAATAGAAAACAAAGAATAACGCAAATTTTCATTTCAATTTTATGCTTGTTAAAACTTTCGAATTTCTAAAGAAATTGCTCGAAATCCAGATTCCTCAATTTCCTTATCTTCCTTAGCTTTTTTGCTTGATTATATTTACAATTGCAATTATTGTTAATTGTTCCAATGCAATTGTTTTGTTTGATTTTTGATTAGTATTTTATTTTTATAGCTTCGGTTTTCGGTATTCAATTTCATTTCAATCGTTTGTGTTTTTGTTTTCTTTCTCATAATTTTTTCGATTCAATGTTTATTTGAGACAAGCAGACGCCCGACGCGATCATATTTTTGGTCGCTGCGGCTTAGCAGCGATATTTTCAATTTTTTGGAACTGCTGCTAAAAAAAAAAATCATTGCTCGCTACTGCGTCGCTGATAATCGCTAAAAAAAAAACCGTTAAAAAAAACAACAAAAATTTTCGTCGCTCGCTTCTTGGTTTTTTTTTTTTTTGTCGCTACTGTTAGGTCAAAAAACGTCGCTGCGTACCTTGCGGTCGCTCAAAATCTATGATCGCGTCGGCTCTGGAGACAAGAAATAATAATTTTTTTTGTTTACACAATTTTTCTAGTTAGGTTACAACTTCATTTTATTATTTGTTGACAATCAGATTACAAAATTACATTTTGAAGTTTAAAACTGAAATTTTGCGATTTCTTTTCTGTTTTAAAAAAGGTTTCGCAAATATTCATAAATAGCTGTTCAGTACAGTTCCACTTTTTTTCCGGAAATATTTTTAGGGCGAACAAGGTATATTGTATTATCTATTCAACAGTTTGTCATCGCTTGCTGATTTCAATATTGTCGACCAAGTCGACTTATCACTTGTTTATTTGATCGACCTCACAATTTATTTCAATTGTTTATTTTTTTTACCAAGAGAGATGGTAATTAATGTCAAATCATTTGTCAGCAAAGTACTGTATCAAATTATCAATCACTTTAATTTTTTTTTATAAATAAATAAATAAATATTAAATTAATATTATTTGAAAAATAAAGTATTTTTAAAAAAATAATAATTAATTAAAAGTGACAAAATATGTCAAAAGAAGAAAATACTGTTAAGCATATCGATAAAGAATTGGATCTTTCTAATGCTGGACGTGGTGTTTGGTTGGTTAAAGGTACCTATAAATTTTGCTTCATTTATCATTTCATTAGTAGATTTTTTCACACACTTTCACTGCACAATTTCACAAATCAGTGAGGTATGTTTTTTTGTTAATTTCAGATTATCCACATTAAAATATTTTTCATTTTCAAATTAGTTCCAAAATATATTGCAAATAAATGGGAGAAAGCTCCAGGAAATATGGACGTTGGAAAATTGAAAATCAATAAAGTGCCAGGTCAAAAAGCTCAAGTATCCCTAACTCTGTCAGATAGTGTAATAAATGTTGATCCAGAAGAGAAAATTCCACGTGACCATAAATTGGATGTCTCAGTTGTTACTAAACAAACTCTAGGAGTATTTTCGCATGCGGTACCATCAGCTATGCCGTCCAAAGATGATATTATTCCAGAATGTGAAAAACTGTTTATGGAAGGTCGTATAGTTCAAAAATTAGAATGTCGACCAATTGCTGACAGCACGTACATGCAATTAAAATTGGAATCAATTCGTAAGGCTTCGCAGCCACTGAAGCGTGTACAAGCTATAGATAAAGTTGTTCAAAATTTCAAACCAGTTAAAGATCACAAGCATAATGTTAGTATCCATTTTATATTAGAATATTTGTTCCAAATTTAAGCGTTTTAATCAATTTAAATTAAAAAACTTAATTATACAATTCAGTTCAGTCTCATATCGTTATTCTTTTTTTAAAATAAATAAATACATTGAACAAGATAAAAACAAGGCCTTTAAGATCGTTCTGTTTTCTTATTATAATATTTAATTTTTTTGATTTTATAGATTGAATACCGTGAACGGAAAAAAGCGGAAGGTAAAAAGGCACGTGATGACAAGAATTCTGTATTAGATATGTTATTCAATGCATTTGAGAAGCATCAATATTATAATATTAAAGATTTAGTTAAAATTACGAAACAACCGATTGGTTATTTAAAGGAAATTTTAAAAGAAGTTTGTGATTATAATATGAAAAATCCTCACAAAAACACTTGGGAATTGAAAAAGGAATATCGACATTATAAAACAGAAGAAAAGAAAGATGATAAAGATGGTGAGGGCAATAGTGACGATAGTGAATGAATGATTTTAATATTAGTTTATAAAGTTAAGTGTTTTATTTTTTAAAACTTTTTCACTGATATAAATTATAATAAAAATAATGGAAAAAAAGAGAATATTTAAAAAAAAATAAAAAGTTATGTATTAGATCAAATAAATCAATAATAAAAACACAATACATTTGGCCGAAATTAGTTAGTACTATTTTAATATTTTCATTTATTCTTCTTTTAAAAGGATCATAACACGCTTGAGTATCTCAACGAGTTTGTAGATTTGAACTAAATTATGTGTAGGTACATCGATTCATTCATGATGTGTTCTTTTTTCCGAAATGAATTTCAAATTGTTCTTATTCGATAAGAATAGAGAAATTGCATATTTTTTGGCGCTTTATATTTAATAGTTAATTAAATTGTAACAATAATTGAATTAATTAATTACATATTTGAATTTATTAAACTCTAATTGGATCTTTTTAGAATTGAGACATCTGTTCTTCAAATATTTGAACTAATTCAATTTTTATTTTTAACATCCCTTAACGTGGACTGGCTGTCAGTGTCAAAAATAAGAATTAAGAACAATAAAACAGTAGCAGAACAAAATCTTCGATTTTATTATTCGGATATTTAATAAAAATAAAGTGTTATTGCTGATGGCTCCAACAAATCGTCATCGGTTTAATGCCAACAAGTCTGAAAATTTAAATTTTCCTAGAAAGTCACTGAAACGGCAAAAAGAAAATTCTAAAAATCAAGGAAAAAAGTATGATTTTTGTAAGAAGATTTGACATTTTTTGATTAATCGATTTTTTTTCTAGTCAAAATATTGTGCCGGCTTCCAAAGTTTCGTCAACTATTCCTGGAGTAGATACAGCTTTTAAGGTAAACAAGATACAAGACATAAAATATATGTAGATATAAACCTACTACCCAACCCCGGTAGTTATGGACAAGATATTTAAAAAAAACTATTTGAGTTTTATAGAAAGTGAATATCAAACCAAAATAATTATATAAAAAGAAGACATTATTAAATCAAACCGGCATCTTCATTTAATACTACCTATCTAAGTCTGTTTTTTTGCTTGAATGTTTGTTTGTCGCATGAAGCATAAAGTCGGGGACTATTAAATCATTGATTATTTTATTATGACAATTTTACACACATCCTAAGAATTTTTAATGTAGTTTGGTTAAAAATAATTTTATTGGATCCTTAGTGTCAGTTTCCCAAAAAATAATTTAAGTGTTTCGAGCATGTATTGTTCGATTAAACAAACATTTTGTAGGTAGGTGTAACTTTCCTTATTATATATATCTATCCTTTCTCAAAAAACACCACAACAATTACGACCCCACTAAACTTATCTGATCATTTTATCAAAAGTTATTTTTTTACATGGTCTTTTAGGTTCTGCTAAGTGCACGATTTTGTAGTGCGATATGGGCGTACATAACAGATTGCGATGAAACATTTAATTACTGGGAACCACTACATTATATCATTTATGGTTGGGGCTTACAAACATGGGAATATAGCCCACAATTTGCAATCAGGTCATATACATATCTGTTGGTTCAAGGGGTTCCCGGTTATATATTCAATCGTTTATTTCATCCAAATCCATTATTAGTTTTTTATTTTGTACGTTGCATTATGGGTTTGACATGCGCAGTCGTGGAACGTTATCTTTACAAGTGAGTTTTTTTTTTGTAGTATCTTAGAAGTAAATAAAATGTGTTGTTATAAATGTAGCCTTCTTTTAGTTATATATTACTATAAATAACTTTTTTAGAGCAATATCAAGAGAATTTGGAATTCATATCGGACGCTTATGGTTAATTTTCCAATTATTTAGTGTTGGAATGTTTATATCCAGTACTGCGTTATTGCCAAGCTCATTTTCAATGTATTTCGGTAATGCAGCACTGGCTGCATGGTGGCATCAAAACTATAATTTGGCAATATTTTTAACAGCAATATCATCCATATTAGGCTGGCCATTTGCTGCATTGATTGGAGTGCCCATAGCATTCGATATGCTGTTTCGAGCGAAAAAATGGAAAAATTTTGTTATTTGGGTTGGAATATCACTAGCAACTGTACTTATTCCAACAATCGTTATTGATACTAGTTACTTTGGAAAATTGACTATTGCACCATTAAATATTGTATTATATAATGTATTTACTGAACGTTAGTATTTTCAAAATTATCTTGATAATTATATTTGTTTTCCTTAAAAAATATAAACTTTATTTGTTTTTTAGATGGGCCGAATCTATATGGAACGGAACCATGGAGTTTTTATTTCATCAATGGATTTTTGAACTTTAATGTTATTTGGGTAAATACTAAATAGTAATTGTTTTATGAATATTTTTGTTTTATCACTATTAGTGATATTTTTAGAAAATTGTTTACTTAACCTCCTAATAAATAATTATTTTCAATAAATTTCGAATTAATTAGTTTTTAAGCTTAATTAAACTTGATTAATAGGCTACAAAACTGAATTTATGTTTTAATAGAAATTAATTATTTTTTCAGATTTTTTCTTTGATAACACCAGTAATGTTATTACTAGAATATTTTTTTGTGCCAGCCAAAAATAAGAGTACATTAAGTTATCCAAGCTATTTGAATTTGGCATCATTATATATTTGGTTATTAGTGTTTTTACTTCAACCGCATAAAGAAGAACGTTTTTTGTTTCCAGTTTATCCGTTGATCAGTTTATGTGGTGCAGTAAGTGTTGATATTATCCAAAAACTTTTCTACCGTGCAAAATCTATGATGAGAAAATTTAAAAATGGTCTTCATTATCTTGATGATACAATGAATTTAGCTATATTAATTATGCTAGTTAGTGCTCTATTGGGTTTGTCCAGGATATTTGCATTATACAGGAACTATCATGCCCCGATGGATTTGCTTATGGAATTGAATGAATTCAAAAATTCAAAACAATTCCGTGACGGAGAAGTGTATAATGTTTGCATTGGCAAAGATTGGTATCGATATCCGTCAAGTTTTTTTTTACCTTCTGATAGCTTTAGAGTTCGATTTTTGAAATCTGAATTCAAAGGTATTCTACCTGCTTATTATGCAGACGGTGAGAATTCTACAGCTATTGTCCATCCTTATTTTAATGATTTGAACCAAGAAGACGAACGAATGTATTTTGACTATAAAAACTGCAATTTTTTAATCGACTTAGACATGGGAAAATACACAAGCTTAGAACCAAATTATGGTGGAAGATCGAAAGAATGGTCAATCATTAGAAGTATTCCATTTTTAAATCCTCAACAATCGCATAAACTATTTAGAGCTTTTTACGTACCATTTTTGTCTGATAATTATGTTGTTTACGGTAATTTTAACATATTAAAGCGAAAAAAATTTAAAATTCCATAGGAATATGGATATTAGGATTAGGACAGAAAATTAAAAACAACCAAAGAAAATCGTATTTTTTTTTTTTATAAAAATAAATGCCAAATATTTAAACGAAAAAAATGTGCAAAGAATATAAACGAATAAAAGTAATAACTCAGTTAAAGCCATATCCTAGGAATAAAGTTTACAATCGAGTTTCAATTGTTAAATATTGCTAATAGATATGTTATTATTATGCATGCATAATATCTTAACGCTGTATATTTTTTTTAATTTAAAAGTTATCTATAAAAAAACCAATGTACATAATTAAATTAAATTAAAAAATTAAGCATAAATAATTAATTTTATGTATTTATTTAACTATACTGATAGAATAAATTTAAAATTTTTGTTTTATTTGAAATGCCTCAAAAAATTATTTGTAACTTAAATTTGCATACTATTATTTTTGTTTACCTATATGGTTGCATTGCAGCATAAACGAGTTGTTGGATAAAAATTTATATCAATGAATAAATGATTGAATAGAATAAAAGCAAAAAATAAAAACATAATAATGTAGTTTTGATTAATTAAGTTTAAATTTTTTTAATGTAATGAAAATGACTTTTAATAAAGAAAATATTTATATTTGCCATCTTTTAGTATTTATATATGAAATGAATTATTATTATGAATTATTAGTAAGTTTTTTTAAATTCTTCTAGTCAATTTCACTCAATTCTGTTTGTTATGAAAATCGTTAAAAGAGACGATTTGTAATTTAATAAATTCGAGGATACAAAAGATTGTGTTAAAATAAATCGCAATGACAAGATAAATGTTTTTGATAACTAAAAATTTAAAACGATATCAGTTAAATGTTGTAACAGTTTGATTAAATTGGCGAAGATGTGAAATTATAGATTTTTTCTTAACGAAATGATATTTCTTAAAATTAAACTCGGTTTTTCAAATTCTCATTTACTTAAAAAATATTATACACATAAAATAATTGTGTATGTAGGTATAATAAAATAAGAATTACGTTACTTAGAAACGACGGCGAACAAACAAATCGTTTTTTGTTTATATTTACAAATTGATAAAATTTATTTTCGCCGAAGTCAAAGCACTTGATTTTATTGTAAATGTAAATGAAATTCTATATAAAATTAAGGGAAGAATTTTTTTGTAATCATGTATTTAAAATATAAATTTTTTTTATTATTTCGGGGTATGATAGTAACGATTCAAATGAGTAAACAGGTGAAACAGCGCGCAAGATAACTTTTATTTTTGTAGGGTGCATCGCAAAAAACCTTGTGTTATACTTTTAAATATTACAGGGAAATTATATAAGGAAATTGGTGATATTTGATAGTAAATTTTGAGATAATGTTTGAAATTTAAAATAAAAAATAAAAATAAATATTCGATGCTAAATATGGATTGAATATCTTGCTGTATAAATAAGAGTTCAATAAAAAAATATATTAATAAAACAATTCTAATGACATTCAATTCAATGCATCAAAGTACACAAAATATGGAAAACTGATAAGATAAAAATATTTTTCGGTTAGTTTTTTCCAAAACTAGATATCTTACCCAGTCCTCATTTAAACAAATAATGTTAAAGTTAAAGACAATAACATTGAATTCTCGTTTTTGTTCAAAACCAATAGTTTTTATAAAATAACTACAACAAATTTTGGTTTACCCTAAAACATGATCATAATACTTTTAAAATCAAAGTTTTATTGATATAGTTTTCATAAACTCTAACTAATATTTGCTTAGGTAATATTACCCAGTTCGCACTCATAAAATGGTATGTGTTGTGTACCTATTTAAATTTATACATACTAAGTTAATTTGTTCCTGTTATTTGTGAAAAATATTAAGGAAAATACCTATAACAAAAAAGAAAAATATTTGGTATGATATAAAATTTATGCTTTTTCAAAAAAAAACATAAAAATTTCTACTTACCTCTATGCTTTAATTATTTTTTTTGTTATTTACATACTTCAGACAAGAAAAATTAACGAAATAGACCTTCTTTTGTTACCAACTCTATTTAAATACCATTTTCAATAAACTGTATTATATAAAAAATTTATAAACTTATAAATATGGTAGAAATTTTTAGGCATATTGATGTTGTAGATAAGTAGGATAAATTAGGTGTACGAAGGCATTTTATAATCATGATGTGGATCTTGTTGACATTGTATAAATTGAATTAAAGTAGAAATTCAATCCACCCACGTACATTATACTAAGTGATATAACGAAAATAGAGTCACCCAATGGCTACAAATTTAAATGAGACAGACGGTGAGAAAGAAATTAATCTTTAATGATGTATATGTGAAATCTCTAAGTTATCAAAAGATTGAATTATATCCTATTCCTAGATTACATAAATTGTATAATTTTTTTTTTACATTATATTTTTAATCATTGATAAAGTCCAAGTTAAATACAGGTAAGGAAATTTTTTACATATTTTTTTATTTATTTTGGTGGAGTTATATTAAAATGTTTCTTTATAACGAAATAAAATTGAAATTATGATTGAATGAATGCATCGTTACGCTTGGTGTAGTGCTTAACATAACAATAAGGAGGGCTTTTTCTTGATTTCACTATATTATTCGAAAAAGTAAATGAAAATTTAGTTTAACTTAAGAATTGTTACAGAACGGTCGGTAAATAAATTATAACCCAGGAACGTTATATTTATAATATTATTAAATATAAAATTTTATTATTATTTAATGTTAATAAAATATTATAATACATATACATTATAAATTGTTTACTCTTATTTACTATGTAAACAATTTATATAAATAAAATATTTCCAAAGGATTAATGGTCAAGTTTTCTGTTAAAGGAATTAAAAATTATTTGAATTTGAATTTGCATATTTAAATAATATGTATAAATATTTATGTATATTTGTATTATTGTATGTACATACATTTATATATTATTAAAAAGAAGACCAACACAAAAATAACGTGACTGTAGAGTTAATAAAAATTTTAGTGAATATATAATTTTATTGTATAAATTAAATTTACGGATATTATATTCCATTTTTCAGGAAAAAAAAGGGTTAATGACTTTTCTGTAAGGTTTTAGTTTTAGTCCTTTTCTTAACACATTTGAAATAATATTAAACATTGTGTGTATTGCAATGTAATTTAATTTGTAGAATCGACATAGATGTCATCATCTGTAAATTATTCAAAAATTCTATAAAGCTTTAAATTATAAATATAATAATTTAATGTGATCATAATCATAATCTATATATATATATATATACTTGACATTGTGATTTAAGTGTACTCGTAAGAAGATTTAGTTATAATAAAATATTGAAATAGAGCAAACAAAAAAATACCCGCCAATTTTACATTTATTATTTTTAAATAAAACAAATTTTGGATTAAAAGTATAACTATTTTCTATTATTTTTCTCTTTTTATCCATACCATCTATCATTTTTAAATTAGGTATTAAAAAATATTATTTTCTATATACCTATACAAAAATACATATTATTATTTTAAAGATTTAAAGATTTCTTTGTACTTAAAATAGTTAAGAAAAATTTTGTTTTTTGGTTTTTTAACTTCATTCAGTGCTTCATTCACATTCAGCAAACAGTTATTTATTTGATATTATCGATATTTTAATTTAAAATCTAAGTTATTGTGTTAACATTATTACTTTATTTTCCTAATGTCTAAAACAGCTCAAACACCAAGTTTAGCTTTTTTCTTTTATAATTTTTATTTAAAATCTATTATTTACGTACAAAAAAAGGTTGCGTCTCAAAGTTCTAGTCTCAACAATTTTACCAAAAAATTATCTATATAAGTTTGAATTTCTTGCAAAGTAATTGAATCTAATGCTATAAGATTTTTATTAACAAATTTACTACATTTACATATCTTCGTTCAAACTAAATCATTCACTGCCCTGCCTGCAGCTCCATTACAATTTTTCTACTACTTTTCATTCAATTATTAGTGTTGGTTTAATAATTAGTAATATTTTTCCGTGTTGTAAAATAAAATGTAACGCTTTTTAGTTTACTATAATAGCGGAAATAAATTAAAAAAAAAAAACTTTCAAGTAAATGTAACAACTTTATTAATAAATATGTCATTTTGCATATTTCTTAAGAAAAGAAGTAGTTACATGTTGAAAAAGAAATAGTTATAAATACATTGTACATAATGTACTTTTTTTTTATTTTCGGAAAAACAAAATTCTTAAGAATTTTAAACTAAAACACAAAAAAAAAAAAAACAAAAAGCTTTCAAGAAAAAATTTATGATTTGCTTCTTTTCTATTAGAAAAACAAAATAAACCGATAACGAAGTATAATGCAACTACATAATATATATTATTAGGAAAGCATTGTTTTTTTTTATGCTACTATGCCAATTTATGCTTAGGAAATAATATAGGGTGTACTGAAGCAATCATTTTTGTTATTATTGCAGTAAAAAATTTAATAATATTATTTTATTTCTTGCTTTTTCTGCTGTTTGTTTAGAGCTGGGGAAATTTCAGCATTAAATTATTAGTTTTGATTCTGAGTATTGAATTAATTGATATTGGTTCTTTTTTTTTTTCAATTTTAATTTAATCAAATTCAATTTATAATGTAAAATACAAGCAAAATCTGACCTATAAATGGTTACATTTTCCATACATCTTAAATGATAGATACAAAATAAATTTTAAAATTTTCTAATACTTAACACACTTAACATAAAATTGTATAAACATAGTTTTTTTTTTTTGAAATTCTAGAGTGGAAAATCGTTAACAAAAAAAAAAAAACAATAACAAAAAAGAAAATTTAAAAATTTATGTGGTTTATTTATTTTATTTATTTTTTCTTTTTATTGTGCAAAATGAATTAGGAATTTGATTTGTGACAAACTTTATGCAAAAAAACAAATTTATTAACTAACATAACATTTTAACAAAACGGTGTAGTTAAGCAGAAACAAAAAAATGCGTAACATTTTTTTTTACATATAAATAAGATAAAATCTGTAACGGAATTGTTTTAAAACATAAACATAATATTCTTTATTCACAAATTTTCCAGTGCATAAATTTTTCGATCAATTTTATGAGCCATAATGCAAATTTAAAACGAAATTAAAGAAAATTAACTGAAAAAAAAAAAAAAAAATTATAAATTAATATTAAAACGAAAATAAAATGCATTTTAAAATAAATATATTTTTAATATTTTGTTATTATAAGTTTAATAAAAATGTTCTGGATTAATTACAATTATTGGATTAAAGTGATTACAATCTTAATATTATCTAGTCTGAATTTTGAAGGTAAGGAAATTAAATATTTTCAATTACTTCTACATTAACTTAAATTATATTTTTTAATTAAACTTGATATTATATTATTATTTGTAGGTACGACTTTAGTTTCTTCAACTAAAGTACATTTTTAGGTACTGAAAATGATTTATTTTACTATAATTTTCTAATTGTATAGAATTTTTAAAAAAGTCTCTAGTTGTAAGGACATTACGAAAATAATGTCTTTGGACTAAATGAAGAAAACAAAAAAAAAATTACTTAATACTTAAAATCGAATAGTTTTCTTTTCGATTCGTATTGTTTTTTTTCACCGTCATACTCTAGAGGTGAAAAAGTTAATAGAAATCTTAAATTCTCAACCAATATGCTTAAATTAAATTAAGTACTGCTGTTTCCAAAAATAAAATACTATCCAGTATATATAATTGTATAAAATAATATAATAACTAAATAAAAAAATAATTAATTTTTTAAGATACTTCTATAATGTTAATAGAAACTATAATATGTTAATAATAATAATAATAATAATAATAATAATAATAATAATAATAATAATAATAAGTATATCAATTATATTTTCAAATTATTCTTTTAATCGGGGTGTACAAACTTATAGTAAATTTCATATTATGAATCAAAAATTAAATAATATTTCTTTCTATGTTCTATGTACATTGTGTTCATGTTACTCTCCAAAGGTTATTGAACGAAAGTGATTTACATACTATTATACATTAATAAAAGTAAAATAACTTGAATACATTTTATTTATTAAGTATTTTTTTTAAGGACGATATTATTAATTTATTGTAATAAGTTGTAATAATAATATTAAAAAAAAATTATTATTCTTATTATATGTATATGTAAGGAAATTGAAAGGACAAAGATTAAATCGCGATATAATAGCCATTTATTATTTTAATAGTTTAGCACTAATTAATATTAATATTTGTCTAACACGCACATGGAACTATATAAAGTAGTATTTTTAGGACTCGTTTTTATGCAAAAAAAAAATATATACAGAGAAAATGAGTTTAATAAACTTATTTACATAGATCTACATGTTCTTACGTGAGTAACTCCAACAATTATTTCAGGAGTAATTTTGGTTTTATTTTATTAACCGTAGCGCCTTCACTAAGATCTTAAATACTTTATGAGTTATCATTGATTCATTGAGTTATGCAGGAAACTGTATCCATTCTAAATTTAAAATCAAATAGTATACGATACTTCTAAAGACAGTGAAGAGTAGAGCTGTCAGGTGTTCAGCACAAAAAAAAAAGAAGAAATTAGCAAAAATCCCTAATTATTCACTCGTGCCAGAAGGCCAAAATTTAAATAGTTTTAGCTAACTCTATTAGTTTTTTTAATTTTGTGCATGAAAAAACTAGAACCACAACAAAGCTAGTTCTGAGGCAAAACTAATTTTAACATCTAAATGAGAACACTATATAAGGGCATGCAAATTTTAAAAAATTTAAGAAAAATTATTTTACTGCTTTACAATTTTACTCTGTATTGTAAGACAGAATTATCGAAATTTGAAAAAAAGAAAAATTTGAATATACATATATAGAAAAATATAGAGAACTCTCTTTAAAAGAACCTGTTGACAACCTGGTAAAGAGTCATTTTGATACCTTAATATCTAATTTCAAAAATAGTCTATATAGGTTTCAACCTTTCAATTTATTAAGAGAACGGTATTGTGAAAAATCGGCATTTGAATCTTAAAACTAATATCTAATATTAAAAATAAACTTTTGCTTGGTGAAAGTATACAAACAAAATAATGAATTTTGCTAAGCTTTATGATTTCCTTATTTGATTTTTTCATTTTAAAAGAAAATTCAAATAAAAAATGTTAATTTTTTTTAGAAATGTAGCTTTTATATTAGGTATACTTGATTCTTATTATTTGATTGGTTTAATAAAATGATTAATTGCAAAACAATCAAATATTCGTCACACTATATTTTTCAATTCACGACATTCATGAAAAAAAAAACCAGTGCTTATAAAACACATATCACATAATTATTTCTATATGCTTTAATTGTTCTTTGAACATATGTACTTATATTACATTTTAATTGAAATTTTTGTATGCATAAATTGCCTACACTTAATTTTATATACCTACTATATGTTGTTACAATAT
Source organism: Hybos culiciformis (assembly GCA_964007475.1). Taxonomy (NCBI): domain Eukaryota; kingdom Metazoa; phylum Arthropoda; class Insecta; order Diptera; family Hybotidae; genus Hybos; species Hybos culiciformis. Next base: position 65,146,209 of record OZ023273.1, read on the forward strand.
GATTTTTCAGCATGAAGTATATTTTGGAAAAACTTAATTGAAAAGTGAAAGCGATATCTTAAAAGAGTGTAACTTATTTTTAACACTTTATATTATATATTATTTGCCAAACACTCAGATAATTATAAAATTTAAACATTTAAGTATTACACTTAACCATATTTGACATATTAGTCTAATTGATTTGGAATTGGAAGTTTGATAAATAATATAAATAATTTCAAGGAGAATTAGATATAAAAGAATTAGAATAAAAGAATGTAATATTAAGTTAGTGAATGATTTTACATTGTAAGGTTTTGAAGGTTCGCGTTATGGAATCATAAATAATAATAATAATAATAATATAATAATATTTTTTTTATAAAATTAAATATATTACTTTTTCTTAATTCAGAAATGTTTGCGTTTTTATTTAAAATGTATACCAGGTCGGAAAGTCAATAGCCTTAACAAAAAAGATGCACGAAACGAAACTTTGATTTTAAAAAAAATTACTTTTTCTCATGTTCATAATACAAAATTGGTGTTTTCGTTTAGAAATTTCTAAAATAAAAGTTAACATATGTACATGTTAAAGCTTTAAGTTACAAACATATTTTTTAAAAGCTATAAAAATTGGAAAATTTAATATGGGATTGTACGGTGGTATAGTATTACAATAATCAGAAAATAAAAAAAAGTTTTTTCTTAGTGAATATTATCATATATGACATGACGTATTCAATGTCTTATATACTCTTAGTTCTGTGACTCAAAATTATTTTATATGAACTTTATGTTTTTCTCCAAAAATTTCTCATCCATGAATCCTGTCATGAAAAGTGTTTGCTCCCACAAAAAATATCATCATTATATATAATGTGAAAAGAATTTAAATAAGAAAAAAGGTCATAAAAAAAAATAAAGTAGGTACAGTATCTTTTATAAAATAATTTTTAATTGACATTGAATATTTTTTGTTTAAAGACAGGTAATACTTTTTTTATGGTAATTTCGTTTGTTAAATTAACAATTAAGTACATTATATGTACATAAATATAATCATTAAACAAAAAAATTAAAAGGAAATTAAAAAATTTCTTATGTCAAACATAATAATTCTTTGACTAATGTTAAAGAGCCTTGAACTGAAATTGCCGTAGTCGTAAGTAATAGTTAGACAATGAATTAATGACAGATTGGCAGGATAAATAATTGAACAAGGAAATATAATTTTAGCTTTAGTCATTTGTTATGTTTAAATTGCGAAATAATTTAAAATAATGTAGCGAAACTTTATATATTATAATAATCTGAATAGTACACTTCTTTGAAGATAATTGGAAAAGTAAGTAGAATAAAAATCAAATTAGTTATACATTGAAGGATAATGTCAAGTCAAGCATTGTTTGACTGAAGAAACTAGTAAAAAATAATAGTGAGAGCCGTTTTATCACTCATACTAGGTAAAATCATATAGCGACTATTAAAATACCTAACGTTAACATCAGCAATATATACTTCATCTGTCCTAAAATATAAAATAATTCTATATATCCAAGGTAAGCTCGAAAACTATAGGTGCAGTCTTAGCAGCAGGGATAGTTCTTTATTTTACGATCGTCTGAACTTAATTACTTAGTTAATTTCAGACAAATTCCGAAAAACCAACAATCTGTATAAAGTTACTGACGGGCGAGAGTGTACATATAATACAAACGTTTCAAATATGCTAAAATATATACATACAAACATATATTATGTAGTAGGTTGTAGGTACGTTATTTGTTATATATCATAATCTTAATATACATATATAAGTTATTATAGAATTTGAGAAACTTTTGGAAGCATTATATTATAACATTTATAATAATATTATTTTTAATTTAAAAAAGGAATGTATATTAATAATGATACTTTTTTAAAAGAAAGGGTCAATATTTTTCATTAAATTAATTAATAACATCAAACTATTACGCATACATATAATATTAAAGATTTTTGGTAATAAAATAATAAATTTATACTCTTATGTATGTTTCATTTTATTATAGTATAAAAATTTGGTCAAGTGAAACGAAATGTTGAGTAAATATTTTGTATAAATTAAAAATTATGTTATTTTACGTCTCGTCAAAGTATTATTAAAAAATCCATTATTGCATTGCAATTTGAAGACAAGCAGGTGTCTTTATATTCCACACATTTATCAAATATGAAATTGGGCAATTTATTATAACATAGTTATTTTTTTTTTTTTTAATTTTAATTCATTAAGGTTTATGATTTTTAAGCTGAGTAACTAGAACACTTCATTGTTATTTTAATACATTAGATTATTAATTAATCTTAATAATGGTGATATTTTTACTTATGCACTTACTTTAAAAATGATGATTTGGTATAAATAATTTGTAAAAAATTAATTAAGTTTACATAAAGTGTAAAAAAGGCTATCTAACCAAAATGTGACATATTTAAAGCTTGTTTGACTTTACATAAATCTTAGATAATATAAGATACAGCAATTTTGTTTTAGATTCTATCTCTTAACTAGAAAGTTATAATAACTACGTAATGACTTTTACGTACTATCATCCTTAATGTTCCTCAACCTACTTATATAATAAGCATGTGCTAAGGTGAATGTGTACGCTTTTTTGCGCGTACCTACAAATATTTCTCAAATAATTCTTATTTATACGTCGACTATTTTTTGACAGGTTTCGACTATTTACTCAAAAATGTCTAGTACGGATATTTCTATTATGTAATGTCATAATTTCTGAAGACAAGAATACCAAATTCCTCTATTTGCTGTCCTTTCTGTAATCGTAATTAAAAGTATATTCGGTTATTTTTTTTTAACATCATATCATAAAATATAATGAATTGAACTATAATGTTCCTTTTTTTTCTAGGAAATTGCGTCATTTTGGATTCAAGATGTTATTTAGAAGGTGGAGGATCAGCTGAGAGTTTTTTCGCCAGTGAAAATATGAGCGTTGGCAATATCATAGGTCAGTATCTACATATGTAATACATATATGTATGTGCGTATAATATTAAATGACATACCTATGTTGTATTATATTTGTATAGTTTTTCCCAATGTATTCAAGAAAAAAGAAAAATTCGGAATTTTATAGTTTCTGAACAATGCTATTATACATCTAATGATTCCGGTGTATCGTACATATTTTATATTTTACTGCGGATGAATGTTATATGAATTTAATATAAGCGTGCATAGTATAGGTTTTTGTATTTAATTATTTATAACACTGGCTTAACCACAAGACTTATAAAATTTACATAATTATTATACATATACATTACATAAAAAATAAAGAATTGAATTGAAAACTCTAGAAATTGTAGAAATTTACAGTATATTATCTATCAATTAAAAATCATATATACATACTTCTATGTTAATTCGTCATACCTCTATGTTAATTCGTCATCTGAAGGTGTAAGATCTAAAAGGAAATGCTTTTGAAAATATAATAGAAACATTCGTAGCTCCCCTCATATGCATTTATAGGAAAATAAAGTACACAAAGTCTTATGTTGACAAATGTTGCATAAAGAACTTCAACATTTTATCAGAAGCCTTGTTTAATAAATATTCTTTCTCATATCAGGTACATTACGAATCAACGGTAATGCTAATATTGAAAAAGGAGATATAAATCTATCTTTAAGAGAAAAAGATTCGCCTGTGAAAATAGTACCCGGTACAAAAGATTTGTCGTTAATAACAGCATTAGACAAAGAAAGCATAAAAGGACCATCATCAATATATGTTAATGTTATATGTGACAGAAGACATTCAACAGATCCAAGTTTCGTTATACCCGTCAATGTGCGAGTGATTGATGTGAATGATAATGCTCCTCAATGGATTGGAGCACCGTACACGCTCACATTATCTGAAGTAACTGTTCCGGGCACACGAATACTTCAAGGCGCCAGAGCTGTTGATAATGATCAGCAAGGCCCTTTTTCAACTGTTGAATACCAAGTATTAAGTGGGTCGAATTCAGAGTATGTTCAGTTTTTAAATTCATTAGAAGGGACACTTGTATTGAAGAAAGCTTTAGATTATGAGACAATGCAAAATTTCACAGTTCGATTACGTGCTCAAGATCAAGGTAATCCACCTAAACACTCAGACACTTTGTTGCGATTAATTATCACTGATGCCGATGACCAAAATCCTCGATTCCTACAAGAAACTTATCGAGGTGACTTACCAACAGATGGTCGACCAGTAGAAATCAAAATTCATCCGGAATCAATTAAAGCGGTAATAGAAAATTTTGTATTAATAACCATTTTACTTTTTTACAATAATTTGCTTAGGTTGATCAAGATGAAGGGATTTGTGCTGCCATACAATATACAATAGTTCAATCGTCTGATGCTAAATTTTTCCGAATTAATCCCAAAAGTGGTGCAATCCATTTGATAACGCCTATTGGTTTTACTGAACTAGTAAATGGTGCAACATTAGTGGTGAAAGCAACGCAAGTTGATAATAGTGACAGATATGCTTTAACGACAGTTACATTGCACCGACCAGGTACTCATAGCGGAATAACAGCCTTAACTTTTGTGCAGAAAAAATTTTTTATGAGAGTAAGAGAGGATGTGTCTCTTGGTAATCGGATTTTAGCTCTTCCAACCAATAAACCAGGAAAACATTTAAGATATTACATTCCTGATCCAGTGCAAGCACAGTTTTTTTCAGTTGGACCTTTAGGAGAAGTGATTTTGCAGAAACCACTTGATTTTGAAAAAGCAACTAGACATAATTTTGAAGTTGTTGCAACCGACGGATTGAGTAATGCTACTGCGGAGGTGATATTGGAAGTCATTGATGTAAATGATTGGGAGCCAAGATTTAGGCATTCACACTACGAATTTATGGTGCCGAAAAATGTATGAATTTTGATTCTAGGTTTTTAGATTTAGTTTTTTAGATGAAAATTATTTTTTAGGCCTTAGATTCAGAAAGTTTGGATGGCGTCAAAGTTGGTAAATTAGAAGCTGCTGATGGTGATCGTAATGATAAATTAGAATTAGCGTTAAAAGGACTATATGCTCATTTATTCGAAGTTGACTCAAAAGGAAACTTATATTTAAGGGCAGATCAATCTATAAATCAATCCACAGTACATTTAATTGCTACTGCAACTGATTCAGGTTTTTAATATTTACACTAGATTTGTCTGAAATTTGTTTACAACAATTTCATTTTTATAGGATCTCCACCTCGAAGTACATCTGTTCCTATAACGGTTACAATGGAAGGTGTTGCAATGGCACAAACTTCATGGGCTTCCAGTATTTTAGGAATATTTGGTTTAATTGTAGGTATTTTTATGATGATTATTTTGGTGCTATCATTTTATATTGTGAGGACGAAAAAATCAGCGAAATCCAGAAATCGTGTTCATAGTCAAGCACATAGTACAGTATCATCAGCTGGTTTAGTTACACATGAGAAAATGGGTACGAATGGTTTGCACTTAAGTTCATCAGGTGGAGGAAATATAACCATGGCTAACCCAATTAGTAATAATAATCATCATGGATCAGGAAGTAGCTTAAGTGCTGGAGCTTCAACTATTTTAGCAGCGAGCTTAGAAAGAGAAGCTCAAAGAGATAGAGAAAGGGAAAGGCAACGAGATAATTATACTGCCACTGTAAGAAGTAAGGACTAATCTTAATGAAATTATTACGAAGAACTGTAACTTAAGTTTCTACGAAAAAAAGTAGAAAACAAACTAATTAATTAGTAACACTGAAAAATTATTGTTGAAATTGCATTAAATTTATTTAGCTCACACAAAAATTGCAATGCGATATTGATTTTGTTGTAAATTTTTAGGTATTGTTTCAAGAGCGTCGGCTGCAGGACAAATAGGAGAAATGGAGGATGCCTTGTCCAATCAAGAAAGTCCCAATGGTTTGAATGGTCAAAAATTGGCTTGGCAAAACGGTGCTAGAAATTCAGACTTAATGTCTTCAACGGATAATATGGGTTCTACTGAAAATAATTTAACCGTTTATTTTTAAGTCTAAGAAATTATTAAATTTTGTATTATGTATTTAATGAATTTTTAATTTTTTTATATGAATACGCTTTTTGTACGTATCAACATAGATCTACTTATACATATTTAAGAAAGCAAATTATGTCTTCAATTTTGTAAATTTGTACATTTGGAATAATTTATAAAAAATTGTATTATGTAAATTATATTATCATACTCTTTTAATTTATGTATAATTACGTTGTTTTTAGTTTCAAATTAAATTTTTTTAGCAGTAGAATAGAAAAAAAAATTGTTAATCTATATAAAACAACTGGCTTTTCAAGAAAAATTGTATCCAATGATTATGTTTAATTTTGTTTTTAAACGTTTTAAAATTTTAAACTACATACATCAAAATATTTTAGAATTATACTTTTATTTAGAGCATCATTTAGTAAAACATTAAGTTGCTTATCTCTGAATATTTACCATTCTGAGTTTCAATGACATACGGATGATATCAAAAGTGTTATATATTGCTTCAAATTAAAGAAAATGTTTCAGTTTAAATACTAAGGTTGATGCCGTCCAAAAATCTCCTCTTAATCAAAACTTAAAGATATTGGATGCAAATATTTTTCAATTTGCCTTAGATTAACAGTTTTAGATTAAATTATAATTATGTATCTCGTATCTGCATAATTTATTTACCTATTTTTGTTATAGTTCTGCTACATTCATGAGTGTATGTAAATTACATTAATTTCTATGCTAGAACATTTAAAATTATGTATAAAAAAGAATATATCCTTAAACCACGAAACGCGTGGCATATAATATTCAGTGTACGCTTATCTGATTTGAAGAAAAAATTATTAAGACCCACTTGAGATTAAAATAAATTTATTTAAAAAAAAAAAAACTAATAAAAGATTATATTCTTGCCCTTTTTAGTTGTGATCTTTTAACATTTTTGTTCTGACGATCTCGTGTTCATGACCTTTTAAGGATATTGTACGAATCTTCGATCTCTAAGGATTTAGGGGAATTAAGGATAAAATAAAATAAAATTATAAAAATTTGTTTTTGTTCCAAAAATAATAACAAAAAAAAATAAAAATTTATATTTATTTCCTCATTTCTCACATGGTAAGTGATTATTTATTTTTTTATGTGTTGTTGGCTGAACAAATGGAAATTGCATTCAAAATTCATTAACATATTTAGAATAGCAGAAGGAATTAAAAAAAAAATTGTACTCATGTGAAGTGTGGTATAATATCCTTGCATTGTATTTAAAAAAAAATATATATCTCAATTATTTTCATATATACATATTTTCGTATTTAGAATTAGATGTTTATATCTAAGTATGCACTGATTACATAGATCTATAGATTGCTGCTTCTATGCTTTTGAAACAGCTATTTACGATTATTTTATTTTGCGATCATTAATTTTTTCTAACCTCTTCTATTTTTTAGTAAATTTTTAGAAAGTTAGGGTTATGATCTCATAATCTCTAGTCATAGTGGATTAGCGTAGTGTAAAAAACGTTTAAAAGAATATAGTCCAAAGATCGTTGAGAAAAGAATCAAAATAATCGTAAAGAGATTTTTCGGTTTTTTGTATACACACGTCACACTCTCCTTCCATCTCCTGTAACATAAATTGTTTTCTGATGAGAAACATATACTTTGATAAGATAGCGTACTAAACTAAATAATGACGAGCGTTTTCCGATTAAAATTAGGTTTATTTTACAAAATAAGATTTAGATAGAAGTCTGCCGGATCATAAGAAATGTCAATATAATGTCTATGACCTCTTGTCCCATAAAGGATAAGAAATTTGAAATAAACTGTTTTGTCGTGAGACACGGAAAATACGGAAAAACATTGAAAAATTAGAAATTTAATTTTTCTAAAAATAGGTACATATACATTTTCACTATATTATGCACCCGTTGTTTTTGTTTTTTTTTTTTGAATGAAAATTCAAATTAAGGATAAAGGATCTCATTTAGCATTTTGTTTATTTTAATATGTTGTATTTTAATAAATTAAAGTAATGTTCGGCAATTTTTATGTTTTATTTTCTAGTTGCTCTAAAAATTTGTTTTATGACATGAAAAATTCAAAATTAAGTATTTATATTCGTTTTAAGGAATATTTTTTTAAATTTATGAATTAATATTGCGTGTTTACGATTGTTTTTAAACGCCTCCCATAAAGGAAAACTTATAAATATTAAAAAAAAAAAAAGAAACTGACAGGATCCATAAGGATTTGTTTAACGGTAATAATTCTATCTCTTCCCTCTAATTTAAATGAATTCAACAACTAGTTCTTATTGAAATATTAACGTCAGTCTCTTCGTCCTCTTAGAGTTTTAAAATAAGGTTCACAATTCTTTACCAGGACATTGTGAATTTGGGTTTTAGTGTTTTGCCTTAAAAATTTTTTTGATATGTCTATAATTTTATAATTTATTTTTTACGATCATTGTGACTTAAAAAATAAAATATTCAATTAAATTGATGTAATATTATTTCGTATTTAGTTTTATTTAAGTAGATATATCTTCAAGACTTTATCTTTCGAAATATATTTGATTTAAAGAAAAATTGTTCAAAGTTGAGTCTCTATCAGAATCAGAATTAATAAATACTTTAAAAATGTAAATTGTTCAACAAATACTTCAAAGAAATAATATTGATATAAAAAATATTTTTTTTAGCCATAACAATTCAAAAAAGAAGCGAAATAATTCCGTTTAATTTATCCAAAATTGCACATTGCTTTCTAAACTCTTAAATATTGCACCTTTCACTTAAAAACCAATTGTCATAAAAAGCAAAAATATAATGTATTTTATGCTAACAAAAAATATAAATAATATAATTTAAGAAAAATCGATCAATTATCATTCCCAAGAATAAAATCGAATACTTTACGTCCAGATGATAATTTTATATTAAAATTATAATGTGCAATGCAACTTTTGAGTTCAAAAAATACAAAAAGAATTGACTATAAAAACATCAGCATATATATGTATATCCTTAAAATGCATCCTTTCGTTATCCATTTTACACAAAAAAAAAAAATAGTTACAATTTACAATAAAAAAAAAAGTTTTTCAACTGCAATGTCATAAATATTCGGACCCCTTTTTTTGCAATAATTTTATTAAAAAAAAAAAGGATTCTTAATAACTAAAATTTTGATAGGAACAAAGAAAACTCGAGGTAGGTATTAACATCTTTTGTCGTACAAAAAAGAAATTCTTTCTACATACATGATATAATTTTATATGTATATGTACATAGTATGTTTGAATATAGTAAGCCCATATTTATTAATTTATTACGAAGAAATGAAATATAGTTGAATTTTTGAACGTTGAAATTGAATGTGCTTCGTTTCATTCTGGACTCTTCGAATTGTTTTTGTAGCTCATTAGTAGTAGAGTTAATGTAAAGTAAACACATTATAGATGCATATTTTACTTTCTTAATTAAATATAATGAAATAAATATTTATCGTATCATATGTAATTATGTAGTACATATAGCTTTTTCTTTTCTACACAAATGCAAATTTAAAGTTACTTTTGGCTCAACATTTTAACATCTTTCAATATCAGAATTTGAAAATTATTTCTTAAATGTTTTGATTTCAGTGAATTAGAAATAAATGATAAAATTATAGCGCCTCAAAGTTTTCAAAATGAAGTTATCAGTTTGGTGACTATATATTTCTAAAAATTATTTTCGAATTTTCAAATTTTCTCATAATTTCCTATGTACATAGATTTCAATATTAAAATTAGAGGAATTAATTCAAAAATTCTCTAATATTTAGGAAAACGTTAATTTAAAATTTTTGTCTAATAAACTTCTGTCGGTAAAGGTTTCTAATAATCTTTAACTTTTGCGAAACAAAAGATATGAAGAAAAACAAATTAAAATATACAACAGATTTTTGAAAGGTTCGCGAAAGAAAAAAAATTAACAGTGGACGTCATGTGGTCAATTTTATATATACATACAGAGTTATTATTGAACGAATATTTACTGATTTGAAAATAAATGTTTCAACAAACTTATCCATTCTTCTGAGCGCACATGACCAAAAAAAAAAGAAGAATATTACACAAACCTGAAAAATATATCACGTCTGGTGAAACCTCACCGCCACAGTTTCTGGATTAGTAGGGTAAACAAAATATGTATAATTGTATAGCTTTCGAAATTTAAAAGTCTTTCAATTTGAACCCTTCATTAAGGTATTGAACTTCAATGTTTAAAAAAAAATTAAAAATAAATTTCACATTTCTTCCTTAAAAATGGTCAAATGAATAAGAAAATAACAAATTCCAATTTTATGTGGGATTGTTTTGTTTTATATTTTTTTAAGACCTATGATGGTTTCACCATGGTAATTATTATGACAGAATTAAGAAATAATTCTAAATATGTGTTGTTTTTTTTGGGGGAAATTATTGAATTATTATGAAAAAGATGTACGTACGCTGCGAATTTGATTTGGTTTGTTCAGGGTTTGTACCTTCTATCCTGGTATTCTGACTAGTTTTGTTTTTATGGGTTTTATAATAGCGTTTGTTGTCCATTACCTTTTGTGTTTAGAGAATGTTTAGAGAATGGCTTTAACGTATGTTCTTGCAACCATTTGTACACAAAGTTAATCCTAAAACTTCTTAATATTTTAATAAATATAAAAATCTTAGTAACTAAAAAAAAATTAAAATTTATCACATATTGAAGAATAAGAGTTTATCCAAATACAAGAAAAATACTGAATGTTAATTAAAAAAAAAAAAATTTATATATTTTGGGAAAAAACCAGATGTAAAATATCATTTATTAAATTTTCTTGGACAATTTATAGAAATATATATATATCCATGGCACACGATTTTTAATTCACCATTATAACGTAATAACAGGAAACTTGCATTTATAAATTGAAAACCCCCAAGACCCACCCTTAAAGAAAATACAATATTATGTATAAAGAAATTTTATTTTTTTTATTTAAAATTCTAATATTGAAATGCAGTTTTGTATTTCTTTAATTTTGTAGCCATCCATTAATATAACTGATAGAATGTTCATACAATCAAAATAGTCAACTACCACATCCTGTAATTTAATCCTATCTCATCATATCGATTTTTGAAGATAATCAATTTTTATTTTATTTTTTTAAATTCTGATTTTTTAGATCATTACAAGGAAATTGAGATTTTGAAAACCTGGCAAAGATTTTATGTTTTCATATTATGCATGCCGAAATCTTGACACATAATGATTGTTTTAAATTTATAAGGATAACATATGCAAAATTAGTTTTATTATATAAAATAGTTGATATAGTTATATCAATTATTTTTCGAATGTTTGTAGTTATAATGAGAATAATTTTTAAGGTGATATTAATTACTTTGAGAAATCCAAGAGAAAATTAATTATTTATTCATGGAATTTTTAGGTATAGATCCGCCACTATATGACTTAAGTTCTTTGAATTCTTCTACATTGACAAATTTTTAAATTATTAATAAAGTATAATTCTTCGGTTTTTCTGGAGATTATTTTGAAATCTTAAACGAAAAACTTTTTAGAAAATTGTCAGTTAGCGTTTTAGAAAGAGAAACTTTCTTTTGATATCAAAATTATAAATATAAATACAGTATAGCAAAAAGGAATTAATAATTTTATTTTGTGGATGATTTTAAGAATTTTATTATTTCTGTTTTTTTTTTTGCTTGAAGAAAACCTACCACCTGTTTTTTTACATCCTCAAATTTCACTTTTTATTGAAAAAAAAAAAAAAAAAAAACATAAAAACTAGTGCATTAAAATGTAACATTTAAAGTCGATTTTATTTTTACTTTTTACGACTACCTGTAAAAAATTATAATAAAAAATAATAAAAAACAGACCATGAAATCTAATCTGCCACAAAACATCAACATTAGATTTCTTCAAAAAAAAAAAATAATAATATCATTCGTATCAAATGAACCCTCGTTAATCGCAAAAAAAAACCCAATAAAAAGTAACCCTCCTTTTCTAAACAGCAAAAAAAAAAACTGAAATCTAAATTATTTTCCATTTTTTATTTTATTTTCTTTTTTTTTGCTATAAATGAAAATTAGCTACAATCGATATAAATGCGATGAGCACGCAACAGTTTGTTTAAACCTCTTTATTTTTTGCAGAAGCTGTAAATATTCTTGTCCAGCACTTGGTCTGTTATTGTCGACCATCAAAGTTTCATTGAGATAAAAAAAAACTTTTAATTTTTGTGTTTAGAAATTAATTTATTCTTATTGCATGTACCCAAGATTGCAAACAAAACTGTTTAACCATTTTCAAGATAATTTTTTCTATTATTAATTTTTTGGAATATGAAATTGATTGATTTTTAATTGACTTATTTTCATAAGTTTTTTTACTTCCAAATAGTTAATTTCCAAATTAAAATTATAATCTAAATATTTTAATTTTTCTATACAAACTTAAAAAAAAAAAGTTTATGTATTTAAAGTTGGATGCAAAAATGTATTTATGTATAATTTTTAAGAATTAATATTGTTCTCCCTTAATAGTTTTTTCATTGAGACTTTTCCTCCGGACCGGACGGAAATTTTGTTGAAATGAATATTAAAAAAGTTTTTCTTTTAACTTTTGCAATCGAAATTTCGAAATTATTTGAGCTAATCAAAATACCATGAGCTGAATATGTCATCAAATAAAAAATCTATTTATATTTGAAGATTGAATTTTTCTCCCGTAAAAATTATCTGATCATAATTTATGCAAATTATAAATTTATTATTATTTCATGTATTATTTTTAAGATATTTCGTTATTATGGGAAACTAAAAATAAAATTAAAAAAAAATTTGGATTAAATGTAATATCCCTTCAAATATTTTTTTCATAAAAATCTAATGTTTTTTTTTTCGATTCTAAGGATACGTTTTAATCATAACGACCATATGTACAATATGGGAAATAAATAAGGGTCTACAGCTTGTACGCAAAATAATTCACCCTCATGAAAAATTTTATATTTTTTTATAATTTTTGATAACATTTTTTTAATTTTATAAACCGCGTAAAAAAACTGACTTTTTTTTCATAAAAAAGAAAAAATCATCGTAATCGAGGGTAATTTTAAAAAACATTTTTTTTTCAGCTCTCACATTAGAAAGCAACAAGTTTAAGGATCAAGTGGGGTTAATAATGTTATTAGTCTGTTTTTTTGTAAAAGCGGAATTAAATCACGCCTTAATTTACTGAGGGGATCCATTTTTTAAATTCGTGTTTTTTTTTTCTCTCTAAAAAATTGATTTTTAGGGTTGTTCTTTTATAGTTAGGTAATATTATATTTTATTATATGATGTCGCGGGATATAAAAAAAGGATCATCATAAGGATAATTTTTTTTTTCGATATGTAATTGACTTGTTGATTTTCAAATTAATAAGATGATTAAAAAATAGCATTAAGTTAATTAAAAAAAATAGGGTCGGATTTTTTTTATCGATGAATGTATTTTTTTTTTACCGTCGTAATTTAATCCCACATTAACATGAAATTGATAATTATAATGATTATAAAAAAAATTAATAATGTTTTCACATAGTATTATTGGTTGAACTTCTAAACGAAGCCAAAAATTGGGAATAAAAATGGGAATAATAGTACTTTCTATAATTTCTGCGATATCTAATTGAAAATTTTCTCGAAGTTGAATTTTTTCATAACATAAAATTAATGTCTAATGGTTCATAATTTTGACAACTTTATATTGTTACATCATTTAACAAAAATTATTATACTAACTAAAAACAGACTTTTGTCTTTTCATATTTAATAAAGAGAAATAATTTCCGAAAATAGAGATTCTATTACTCCCAACGATGATACTATTTTGATCCATTGGATTTTGGATTACGAATAAAAAGTAAGAGCAGATCTTTTAGTCGATAATTTGTATCGAAATATTTAGTTTTTATTCGAATTGTTTTAAAATGTCCGGAATCCAAAACTAAAAAAGAAACAATTTTTTTTTTTAAATATAAAACCACTTAAAAATGATTGGTTCAATTAATGTATTAATAAAAAAGGGTTCTAAAACGGTAATTATAGAAAGGGAAGAATAAGGATTTTGAGTTAATATTATGTAACAACACATTGAAAAGGATCATTATGAATGGAAAATATTTTTTTTAAAATGTATAGTACGTAGGTATATGTGTATATAGTGCTTCTGACAAAATGTTGAAAATGTTATTTGAAATGTGAAAGTGTTTCGACAAAAAAAAAAAATGTTTCGAAAAAAAAGGGTGTTGAAAATTAACAAAAATATTTATTTAAAGAACTCCATTGTGAAAAAGAAAAAAATTGATCTTCTATGATTTCTCTTTATTTTTTTTATTTTTTTTTTTTAAATAAAACCATACTGCAATATTGGAAAAGTATCGAATTTAAAGTGTGTTTATTTGACAGCAGTTGTTAAATTTTCCTATTTTTTGTATTCACAATATCTTGAAAAGGGTTTAAAATTGACATTATTTGCGATCTGGTTTTTTTTTTCTAATAATATATTTCATTTTCTTAGTTTTATTTTTTTGAAGGAAAAAAATATGCAAAAATATGTATGTTTTATTAATGAGTTAAAATTTTGTAAAATTTTCAAAAGTAGTTTAGGAGATACTTGATGCTATGTTATGATTTATGATTTTCAATTAAATTAAAAGGCGTATAGGTTAGTCTCATTTGGAAAACAAGTTATTTTTGAGTTCGTTTGAGTTTTAATAAAATTGCAAGTTAAATGAACTATAATATTTATAAAGCTTTGATTCGTGCAAAAATATATTTGACATCTACCACTTTAAGTTTTAAGCAAGAAACTTACTTATTTTCCAATGATGAATGATACTAACAAACAATCCAGCTTTGAATTTATTTAAATCTTTTAATCAACTTTCTGCTTAACAGCAGGACATTACTGAACCGACCAATTAAGAATAGAATAATATAAAATTAAGTTTTTCAGAATTTAAGAGGAATAATTACAAATGAAGATATAAACTGATAATATTTATTTATATTAATGAATATTAGGGACACCTTTTATGCATTATTTTAATATACACATTAAAATATTGCATTGAAACTTATATAGGATCGTGGGATTTTTAATAATTATATTCTTTAGCATAATTTCATTGTCAATTTTTAAATAATTAACAATTTTAAGAATTTTAATAAGAAAATATTGGGGAAATAGTAAAATTATTTCACCAGCGAAATAATATTCTAAATATTATGATTGTAATGTTAATTAAGTAGTTCATTTCTGTATGTAAATTTTCAACGTTAAAAAAATATGTGGTTGTTCCACGGAAACAGGCGGAAAACTAAATAAAAAATGTAAAAAAAAAAAAAAATATTTTTGAGACTTAAATCAGTATTTGTTAGATGCTTCAGATAATTTCGAACTTATTCTCAAAGGGAACACCGCATTTTTCGAATTTTTCGATTTTTCAAAGAATTGGTATCGAAAAGTCATTCCCGTGTAAGCAAACGAACCACGGGAATGACACCACGGTAATGACAAAAAAGCTATTTTTCCTTAATTTATTGGAAAAATTTCGAAATATTTAAAATTCTTAAAGAAAAAAACAGAGAAATCTAAATAAAATTGATTAAAACATTTTTTTTAATATTTCAATTAAAAATTCACTTACCACGGTAAAGACAAAATAGGTGTGAATTAAAGAAAATTTTGAAATAACTGTTCACTACCGGTTTATTTTACTCGATTTAAATATCACAACTAATAATATCAAGAAAAAATGTATTTACTTAGCCAACTGAAATCGTGATTTTAAATTATATTAATTGTATTCATTTTTTTTCACGTAATTCACAAAAGGTTTGAAACTCTTACTGACACGGTAAAACTAATAAAATAATAAAAAAAATAATAAGAACCGTACTTTCTCAACTTTTTTTAAATTTTAGAGAGCATTTCATATATTATTTTTTTATAATAAAATTTGTGAAGTATTTATTGAACATTAAAATAACGAATTTTAGTTTTGAATACGAAAAAATTACTTAGTAACAGCCACGGTAATGACAAAATCAGTCTTTATGTTGCAATTTTTGCTAATAACAGTAAATATTTACATATTTTTTTTATTTGTCCTAAATGGTAATAATTCATATAAAGTATTTTCAAGATTGGAATTTTAATATTTATACAGTTTGCCCAAAAAAGTGTGGTAACATCGAATCGGCCAGTTTCCGTGGAACTACCCATGTACAAAAATATTTTAAATATTATTGTTTCTAATTAACTGTAAAATAAATTTCAAAGTTTGTTAATTAATTATTTCTTGCTTTTTTCTTATGCTTAATTTGTTAATTTTTTCACTTCCATATACCATAACTCAAAAATGCGTTTGAAGGGAGAACCACTGAAGTAAGAACTTTTATTTTCAATTGACCATTCTTTTTATAGAATTTTCGAGTTTCATCCCTATGAAATTAAAATATGAACCAACTCAACAATAAGTTAAACATTACATAAATACAATAAAACGACAAAAAGGAATTACTTATAAAGACAAGATAGACAAGCTTTCTTTATTTGAAATTCGAATTGTCTTAAAAAACAATGAACTAAATTAAAAAAAGGGAATTAAATTGATTTACAATTTTTTAATTTTTTAATTCATACACATTTATTAAGCAAATTCTGTGCCAAAAAAAGAAGAAAAAGAAGTATGAATGTACATAATATATTATTTTTATATAAAATTTTTTATAGATTATTATATTTTTTTGAAATTTTCAATAAAAAGTAAAGTAAATTAATTTTATTGTGGGTACACTCTGAAGCAAACCTAAAAAATTTATTTCTCTTTTTTCTATAGTGCGTTTAATTGCAATAATGCAATATGTTTTGAAATGACAAAAAAAAAAGAAGAAAATCGTTATTTTCTTTTAAAGAATATTGTTGTAGGTCGTTGAAATAACTACATATAAACTTAAAAATATATATATATTTGTAAATAGTATTTTAATTACTCCCATGTGACAAAAAAGATTTATTGATTTGCTTTCAATGGAATGGAACCATTTCGGTTGCATGTGCAAAGAACTCATAATTTTTTATATAATATATCTACAGTGTGTATACTATATATAGACATATATATAATATATAAATTTTCAGAAGGCATTAAATTTCGTAAAAAAAAAAGTTTAATTGTACATTCATAAAAGTTGAGTTAAAGAATTGAATATAAATTTTAAAATTATTTATACTTGGCTATTTATACTATTATTTATATAATAATAGTAATTACTAATTACTATTTTAAAAAAATATTACATGAAAGAAAATTTGAACAAATTATTGACAAAACTATCTAAAATATAATTAGGTATTTTACAATTAAAATTTTAAGTTTTTATATTGTTAATTAAAAAAAATGTCGTAAATATTCTTGTCCTAGTTGTTTTTCTTTTAGTATTAGTAATAATATATTTTTCAATATAGTTCTAAGTCTATTCTAACTATGATTGACAATTTGTTTCATTAACAAACTATAAAAAGTAGGTATATAAAAAGTAGGTATTGTTACTGTGTTAATGTAATGAAATAAATAGGACGATCCTTTTATTAAAAAAGCATCCCATTGGTAAATAATTTCAAACCCGGAGTTAGATTCGACTTTAGAATCTTAGGGCCTCAAAAATATCTAATTTTTATATGTCGTTCAACGACGCGAGGAGACAATGAACCTATCGCAATGAAGAAGAATCAAGAATATTTATCTTTAAGAAGTATTTTAATGGATGAGAAATTAAACTTGTGTATACATAGATTATTTATAAATCGCAGTCAGTAAGCTAAACTTTTTTATTTTATTTCTTGTACGTTTTCTAAAATTGAATGTCAACCTAAAACCAAACATAATTGAAAATAAAAAAGGAAAAATTTATATAAAATCAGGATATTTTATTTATTGCAATTTGTTTTTCTTTGATAACCAACAATATACGTATATCCTCTTGAGTTTTAAGATTTCGCTTTCAATTTCTTAAGAAATTGTATAATGAAAATTATGACTTTTAATTATTTTCGAGTTTTCTATAAATTGTGCGTGACATGCGCCTAACTTTCAAATTGAAAATTGATGAATTTCATAACTTTTGCTTGTTTTTTATTTTAAAAACTTTGGCTCGTGAATAATCAAAACCATATTTTTTTTTTTTGAAAATCATGCGAGGCGGAGTCCTTTTTTTCCTCTTTTTTTTTTTTTTTAGTAAAAAAAAAACAAACATTCACAACAAACAGTTTTTTCTGTAATTTATACGCAATTTACCCATTCATTATGAATTAAAATGATGGAGTGTTTAAAAAAAAAAAAAGAAAAATTAAAAATAAATAATTATGAGGGTGCTTTATCGGATCTTAAAAAAAAAGAAAATAGTTTTCCACTTCGAAGTGTAAAATTCGAAAACACTTTTAAATTAACTCAATTTAATATTATATAGGTATTATTTATATTATTTCTTTACTAGTGGAATATGACAGTCTTTGAATGTATAGTTTCGTAGGCGCTTATTCATCTAGTACAAGTAATTTTAATAATTGAATAATATTCTTATGTTATCAGAGCATTGTTCATTAAAAGCTCTGTCTTCTTTTATTTTTTGCCTTTATTCTTACTTATGCTACACCGTTTCTCATTCGCATAATATAAAAGTTTTTACTTGTCGAAAATTGTCTGAAAAATTTCTTATACTAAAAATTGACTCCCTTTACTTACTAAAATTGAATGGGAGCGGTTCCTTTGACTGTATTTTATTTTATTGTGAGTATTAATACATTTAACTGATATTATATTTGACTATATTTCTGTTTGTCTGTATTTTATTAAATTAACTCACAACATCTTCTTTTTACCAGTTCAATTAAAAAAAAAAAAAAAAATAGAAGTGCAGTCAAATATAATTACAGTCAAATGTATATTTTCAGTCAAATGTGACTATAAAGTCAAAACCAACTTAAATAACTGAGTTCATTCAAACTAATATTTAAAACCATAATGGTTTATTGCAATTTAAGCGAAATATGTTTTTTTAACTAAAAAATAACATTTGTTTCCCAAAAAAAAAATACATATTTTGTTAATTTTATTTTTGTTTTCTGTATTCATTGTTAAATTTATAAAACATTTTTTTTTATTTGGCCAGAAAATGATTTGGCAGAATTTTTTTTCCATATTCAGAAATTTTTTTCTGTATTTGAACAATTTTATTCATCAAAATTTAATTGAATTAAGAAAAAATTTTTAATTGAATAAACTGTTGTGTAATTCTTCAAAATGCATCTTAAAAGTTAGTATATAAAGTAGGTATATACATAAAATAAAAAACCATAAATCATAATTTGTGACACTGCAAAATAAACATTTTTTTATTTTGTTTACATTATTAAGTTTGAATACGGGGCACTTAAAATTGGTTCAAAATCTGTATGCCTATAAAATTTGAGAATTTTTTCGCTAGGGTAACTAGGGTCAAATCATAACTTCATATTTTGACAAAACAGTATATTCGATTATGGCCGTGGCATTAACCACTTCCGTATAATCTTAGTAAAAAGAGTATAAAAATAATGTAAGTTAATGGATAATTATAATTATACACTTATACATATTATATGTACATATGTTTTATATGACAATATCAATTTTTTATGCCAAAAATTTTGAACAGGCAATTTCTGAGGAAATCGGAAGCAAATTTTCGGAACTAATTTCAAAGAAGGCCACAAAACTAAAAATTAATAATAATAAAATAAACCAAAAATTCATATATCAGTATCGCGTACTTCATAATAAAAAAAATATTTTTTTGGAAACAAAAAGTTATATTAAAACATTAACGATACAGAGACGTCACAGAGACGACACACAGACTGATACTTTCATATATTTACAGAATTTTACTTAATCTTTTTTCTCATTTGTTTTTATAATATTTGACGCTAACTAATATTAAATTATTAATTAACGCCACGTCACACCGTATTCCATCAAAATTCCCAGATGTGATAGAAGGAGCTTCAGAGATTCTTTTTCAGTTTGCACCTTCGAGAATGTGGAATGCTCTCCCATCAAAATTGTTCCCGAGAGCTGGCGGACGTTTGATTTATCACTTGCGTCGCTTTAAGAAGAGTGTAAATGATCACCTCCTAACTGTCCCACTCTTTAATCCCGTCTAAACTTCCTGTCCCCATTACCAAATCCATACTTCTTTAAGTATAAAAAGTATCCCACCTAGTGTTTGGTAACTTTAATTAAAAAAAAAAAAATAATAATAATAGCTGTATATTATAGCTCTCATTATTTAAAAAAGTAAACTTTAGAAAGAAACCTACTACGAGTACAAATTCAATAGAAATTAAGGCTCATTGATGAGTTAAAGAGGAGGTTCTTTTCTTATATAACTATTTAACTTATAACTAAATCAAATGCGCAGTAGGTTTCACTAAAACTGAAATTTGTATCTGAATTTTTTCAAATTATTATAGGCCGCTTACGGAAGCAATTCGAATAACTGGATTAAAAAATACTTAATTCTTCCGTTTTATTGAAATTTCTCAAAATCTATTATATTTTCGTTTATGTGAGCTTCCTAAACCGTTGTCCTTATTTTTACATATTTTTTTGTTATTTTTTCTTTTAAATCAAATAAAAATTATAATCTTCAAAAATTACAATCCACAAGCTGAGGTGAAAAAACTCAGATTAAAAAAAAATTATATATATTTGTGATGAATCTTTTATCTCAAAAAAATGAAAAAAAAAAAAAAAAACGTAATAATAAAAGATAAATAGCAGTTTGCCTGGCACATGCCAATTATTTGCTATAAATCACTATTTCATATGGTTCCATTGTCCAGTGTTCGTTCGATATAGAAAATGAAAATAAGAAAAAAAAAAATATTGAACTATTAACGGATATTCAATATTTTTCCCTTATAGTTTATAAAATAGGATCCTTTTTTTTTTTTCAATTTCTTGGACATAAAAACTTTTATATATAATATATACAGATATACATTACAAGAAATTTGTAAAGAAAAGAAAATATAAAACAGTTATCCCTCTGAAAAAAATAAAAAATCCAAATCAAAAGAAATTGAAATCATCCACAATTAAGGATATTTTCAGATAAAAAAAAATAAAATACCAATACGAAGAGTGGCTATCACCCTCTATTTTTTTTTGATTATACAAAAAAATTTATAAAAAAAAAATCAGTTTTTTTTTCTTTCTGTAAATTAAATTGGACGAAAAAAAAAACGCAACTGCTCAAAGGAAAAGGCCAGCAGTTTTTTTTTTGTCACGGTCCTTGGAAAATATATCATTGAAAAATTTACACATTTGTCGATTTTAAATTTGACCAAGTTTATAACCAAAATGACCCAATAATAGATTGCACCGAAATTATATATTTAGTATTTTTCTAAAAGACTTCTAATATTAATTTAACAAATTTTATGATGATATAACAGCGATAATAAACAATTAATATTAACCGAAATCAAAAAATTTGTAGCTGTTAAAAAACTCTCTTATTGAAGTATATAATAGACAAATAAATTACTCGTGTCAAATTCATATTATGTTTCAATCACATAAATCTTCGAACACCGACACAAGTTCTTATTGTAATCTACACAGTATATCTGCAACATAAGCTTCCGCCTTGAGCATATAAGCTGCAGATTTACATGATGTTTGTTTTTGATTGTAACGTATTTTTTTTAACAATATTACTTATTTACTTCAAGAATAAAAACGAATTTCGCTTTCAATAGAGATCTACTTATTCACCTTCCGAATACTTAGATTATATTTAAATCATAAAATAATAACTACATATATAGTTTTGTTTCTATATTTCAGTATATCCTAGTAAGATTATATTAACTTCACACAATTATTAATGTCAATGTGTAAGTCCACTATTTTTTACTCTGTTCTTATTTTATGCAGTTAAATTATGTATTCGTTTACGTATACAATTCCAAAAAGATATCCTTTTTTTTATTTTTTTTTTTTTATTTTCAAGTTGGACTCCTTTTTTTTTCAATCACATCACATAGTGTCCTTTGCTCTTTAGTTAATCTTAATGTATTTTTGGGTCTTTTTATATTCATAAACTATGTACACAAAAAGACACTGATTATTCTTCTATTTTTGGGAAGTTAAGAGACGAAGCAGATGTTTTAATTTATTTCACATTTTTTATACGATATAATATGTTTTTATATTATGTATGTACATACATATAATACTAGAAAAATTATTAAATAAAAAAAAAATTATTGAATATTGGACAAAAATCTGCGTATTTCTATATGAAAAATTTATATATTAGGTATATTTTTAAAAAATATACTTGGCGCATTTTTTGAAATCATATTGTCTTCAATACATATACGTATTAATTTTAAACTTTTTTAATTATTACATCTTAAATATTAATTCGTTGAACTTTTATTATATTATGTAATGTACGTCAAAAACCAAAACAAAATATTAAATTTAATTATAAAACAACTAAATTTAAAGAAAAATTCTCAATAATTTTAATAGAAATTGAAGAAAGACTCAGGTTTAGAAGGATTTAAATATTTTTATGTTACGAAAGAACATTTAAGAAAAATCCTATATCAAAAATTCTTCTTATTATAAAATAACAATAATTCTTTCTTTTCTTTCTTGTCAGTCTTATTTCAATCGGTAGCCCAGTATGCAAAAAATATAAAAACCTAATAATACGAAATTTAACGCATTTCGTCTTAATATAATTTAAATGTTTGACATAAATAACAAAAAAAAAAAGGACATTTTATTTTATATCATTATGTCCTTCTTCTTAATAAAAAAAAAATGTAAAGACGATAACAAGAATTTTTTTTTAGGAAATAAAATTAAATCCAAATATGCGAAAAATTTAATCGCATTTAGAAAGAAGATTGATTTTCTTTTTTTTGTTATTTGTTTTTTTTTTTTTTTGTTTAACGATTTTTATCAAAAACGTTTTCATTCTGGCACAATAAAATATTTTTGATGAAAATCACTAAAGGAATTAAATTGTCACGCTTATCTATTTTGTTAATTTGTATCTTTTATTAAAGAATAAAACATATAAATTATGATATTCATTGTAGCTAAAGCACGCAACACATTGTACTGATGTGTTGATGATTTGTGAATTGATTGTTATGAAGTATGTGTAGAAAACAAAAACTAAATATAAATTTAAAAATTATATGCAGGCGTCAATTTTTAGCGCCCCCGTCTATGAGCCGTTCTTTCTTAGCTAATTCTCTCCAATTGTTATATTATAACATTTATAATTAACGTTAGAATTTAGAATGTTGAGGAGATATATATAAATAACTTCGTACCTAAGATTGGAGTCCATCCAAATTCTTTACTTCAAAAACAAATTTCAATTAAAACATTAGGGCCAATGAATGTAATTGATAGTGTATGTAATCAATGCAAACATAATCAAAGATTGTAATATACAAAGATATTAAGTATAAAATTTTTTTTTGTAACTTTATTAGTATAAGTAAGTTGTTCAAAAAAGAATCTGAAGTAGTTCAGTAGCCAGTTTCTGTTTATAAACTACGATATTGTTTCTTTTAATAATCCAATTACATTTTTCAGCAACAACATTGTAACGACCTTTTTCATTTGAATCAGAATTTAGATTTTATTTTTAAAATATATTTATAATGTAAAATTTGTAATTCTTTCTCTAAAATTTCTTTCATTTTAATTTTTTTCTGTGAAAATAGTTTTATGAAAGTTCACAAATTGCTATGAAATTCAGCAAAAGAAACTATATGCTAAGCCACCCCTTTCTGTTTATTTATAATTATTGATCAGTTCTTTCTGCAACTACATGAATACCTCTTATATTTTATTTCCTTTAAGAAAAATTTAGGATTGAATCATTTAAAATAGTCGAGTCTATGAACCGCGAGTTTATGATTGGCGTTATTAAAATACTATCTATTCGATTTGACATAAATTTTGATGGATACGGCAAAAATAGCATTTTGTAATAAAAAATTATTTTTATTTAGTTCTAAAATTTAACTTTTTAAACCTTTAAGCAGAAAGAAATAAACTAATTTTTTTTTTTAGTAAATACTTAAAGAATATAATATCTTTTATTATTTAATTCCTTTTTACTTTAAGAAATACATTTTACACGTTGTTTATTATTTCGTTTATTCAAACAATTTATAAAAAAAAAAAAATGATTACATTTTGTAAAAATTTCTGTAAAAGAAATTTTTCTATAATTATTATAAAGACTTAAATGTATGTATATATATAATGTAATATTACATAAAATGTAAATAAATAATTTTAAGGTACTTAATTAATATTTTAATAAAAAATACAATTTATTTTTGTAATTTAGTATAGTAAAATTTAAATTTCTACATCTTACAAATTGTAACGTTTTTAAATATTTTTTATAATAATTAATTTTTCTAAATTTCTAAATTTTATTTTTGGCAAAATTTGATCATCTTATATAATAATAGATTATACATAAACATTATACATTATTTTAATTATATATAATATAGGTTTACAATTTTATTACAACCTAAAATTTTTATTAATTATACACAATTATTTTATTGTTTTAAATTGTATTTTCATTTAATCTTAACTAATTTTGATTGCTCTCAGAAATTTTTTTTTCTTATCATTTTTATTATAACTACCATTATATATGAATTTTTCAATTCTGAAATCAAATTTTATTATTTGTGATGAACACTTTCAAACTGTCTACTAAAAAAGATATATTATATGCTTAGAAAAGATAATTTAAAAAATAATCAATATAGTCGGACTAGTCGTCGTATCCTTTCCTCATTTTATTACATTTGTTCGAATTGTCAGAAATAGTTATTATAATAATTAATTTCGGAATTGAAAATTGTTTATATTATCTTGTGTTTTTTCGAATATGACGCCTCATAAATTAAATTAAACAAAAATCCGGATCTGTAGTTATTTTATGTATTCCAATTTGTGTTTGATCTTTTTATCATCAATATTTAAAAAAATATTCTTCTTAGTACATTATCAATCAAAACTAGGAAATCATACGTAAAAGGGTAAAACATAGAATTATAATAAAGAACAATATTGTAACTTTTTGGACATCTTTTAAACTCGTCAGTTACCTCCACTACGATTGATATTATGTTATACATTAGAAGAACGTGAACATGGGAAAAAATTTTATATTTTATTCTTTATCTTATTCTTTTTTAATTTATATTAAATTATATTAATTTTTAAAATTAAAATCTTAAATAATTAAGAAAAACATTCGTTAATAATTTCAATGATTAATATTATTGAACTTACGCTTTTATTTATTTAAATTGTATATCATACATTTATTAGAATTAAAACTACATAATTTATATAATGAGGAAATTTTGTATGAGTATTTAATCGAAAAATGAATTGTTTTTAATGAAATTAAACTATGTAGAAATAAATATATATTATATTGTTACATGTATTGTAATATATATACTATACTTTACATATTTTTTACGAACTGAAGAAAAAAGATATTTCTATCGGAAAAACACAAGAATATACACAAATCTCAGATGGGTAACAAAATGATAAATATGAAACATTGAATTTGTTGTTTACAACAAATTGTAATAGTGTAAAATTCACTTAATTAATTCAATTATTTAAAAAATATTCAATATTTTTTTTATTTTTTTATATTATTAATTATTATCTATTCTATACCTTCTTATATTTACAAAAAAAAAAAAACAATTTGTTTTTTTTTTTTACTTCAATTTTTTGTACCATTTACAATATTGTCATCTAATTAAATATATTTGAAATTTGTTATTCATTACAAATTTCCACTTAATGGATTTTAATGAGAGTTAAATTCTTATTTAAAAAAAAAAATAAACTCATGGAGGATGGATGATAAAAAATAAAATTTTTGGTGACATATTATTAAATATTAATTCGTTGACTAGAAATAATTGTTTCTCAAATAGTTTGTGCACTGAAGTTGTAGGCTGATAATTCCTTAAAATTTTAGCGGACATTCATTTTTATGTAAAGAACCAAAAAATAAATTATATATTATTGTTATTGATAAAAAATAAATTATATGTTCTTGTTATACAGATCGGTAATCATTAATAAATATCGATTTATATATAGATAGGCATTTGATGTTGATGTTTGAAAAAATTTAACTTATGTTCACAATTTATTCAGTACACATATAAATAAATAAAATTCTTTATATAAAATTCGATTTATGAATAAAACAATACTTATTTTTGCCAAATACCTTATTCATTAAATTAATTAATTACAATTCTAAAAAATTGGACCACATAATAATAATATTATACAAAAGATAAAGGCTTATTTAGATAATTGAAAATTGAAATTGTTAAAGTATAATTTTTATGATTGTAGATTTAAACAAGCATTTTATAGAATCTGTTTGTTCTAAAGAGAACTTATTAGTTTTCCAGCGGAATATGGAGATAAAATAGATTGACGTACGATTTCAAAATTTTTTCAAACAATTGTAAGATAAATAAATATGAAATAAGATTTTTTATAGAGTTTGCTTGAAATATGCTGCATGTGATACTTATATTGCAGATAAACTTTCATAAATGATTCCACCTGTGAACAACATTAAAAAATTATAATAAAGAGCAATTGTAACTTTTTGGACGCCCTTTAAACTCGTCAGTTACGTAAAGTCCAATATAATGATTGATCTAATGTTACATGAGAAGGCTTTTTTTTATTGTATTAAAAATGTTTCACATTGATTGGAGCCTCTTTTTCCATAAATATTATATGGCAGATAAAAAGTTTAAAAGAGTTGCAGGAATTTACCGAGTTTTAAATTTAATTGTGTTCTTGAGAAACACGTAGAATACATAACTTAAAGTATACACAAGAGTTTAACTTATTATTTTTGAATTTTAATCGTCTTAAAAACGAGGGATAATTACCTAAGTAACTGTACTTAAAACTATTTTTTAAATTTAGTGAAGTTTTTTTTAAATAAAAATTATGAATGAGCGTTACAAGTCATATGAACGAAAAATCCCCTTGGTCCATCACATTTTTCACCACACATATTACATTTAAAAGCATCATCACAACTGTGGTAGCCCATATGGATTGTATACAAAACTGCATCTTTAAAATAAATGTGACAATATTTACATTCATAAATTTTTGATAATGGTGATAGGCTACTGGCAATACTATTCACGCTAATGTTGGTATCTGTATTCGAACTTTGATTTGTTAAATCAATAGATTCAGATTTATGTTCAGCAGTAGTATTATCTTTTGGTATTACCGTTTCATTTTCATGGACGGATAAATTAATTTCCACCTCTTGCTCATCTAAATTTTTCCTATTATCGATGCTTTGTTTTGAATTTTCTTCACTACTTAACGATGAGTCACGATTTTCTAATTTAAGCACTCTCCCTTTTCGTCTAGACGAGTTTATTGTGATATTTGTAGGGGTATTGATTTCTTCTTCACTACAATTATTTATCTCACTTGCTTGTTCTGTGCCGACTGGATTTGACTTGGTTGGTGTTCCATTACCTGAAGATAAATCCATAACACTTTCTTCTGACTTGCAATCACGATCATCAGATGCATCATCAGGAAGCGTTATTTTATCAGGCATCGAATGAAGATTTACATCTCTCATACGAGGTGAAAGTTGGGCCAGAACTTGATGCTGTGCTAACATTTGAAAATTCCAAAATGGAAAGAATGTTGACATGTTATGTGTTTGCTGAAGCATATTAGCTAAAGGTGTCGGCAGGAAATTTTGTAAATTATTAGCTAATGTTGATTGGTCGTTTTTTATGGGTGATATTACTTTAGGCTTATTATGAATACCATTCATTGATTCATGTTTCATGCTATTGGATTTTCGCGATCCATTATTATTATGAGGTGTTGATTTCATTTTTGGACCGCGTCTAGTTCCATAAACATCAATAATTATTGAAGGATTTGGTTTACCTTCTTCATCTAATAGCATTCCGGGCTTATGTTGATACTTCCTCAAATGTATTTTAAACGAATGGCAATATTTTGTTGCATAATCACAATCTGAACACCTGTACTGGTAAACTGATGAATGTGATTTCGCATGTGAGCTTAACATTGACTTATTAACACAACTGTAATTGCATTTATCACATCGGAATGGTTTTAAATTATTATGTTTTAATTTATGATATTCGAGATGATGTTTTAATTCAGTAACGAACTCACATAATTCGCATTGCATAATTTTTTCAGGTTTCATATGCTCTCGAGTATGCTTCCAAAAATCTTGTTTCGTCACAGCTATGTATCCACAACTTTTACATTTATATTGTTTCATTTTACCATGGGAATTGTAATTAGGTGTTCGAGTGACTTCAACTGGTTCATCATTATCACTTTCAAGTAATTCACTTGAATTCGATTGTAGATCCTGATCCTTATCCATGAATTCAATGAATGTATTCGGTGATTTTGGTGGTGTTCTATCCAAGGGTGGGGTATTACTTGGAGTTAACGGTTGCTGGTCAATTTTTTGTTGTTGTAATAACGATTCTTGTTCTAAAGGCAATGTACATTGCAATGAAATGTTTTCATTTTGGTGTTTTAATTGTTGATTTCGCTGTAGTATTTGTAATTGTGAATTTTGTGAGTGTTGTGAAGAATGGTAATGCATTTGTGGTAAAATAGCGTTGGGTAATCCTGGTGGTGTTAGTGGATTGAAACCCAATGGATGATGAGATTGAGATTTCATTAGTAAATTTGATGTTAAACTAGGAGCTGATTCAAAAAAGCTATTGGGCCCATCTTGACTTTGATCAGAATTTCGAGGAGATGGTGACAGTGAATTCATTTCAATACTATGTGCTTGCTTTAAAAATGCATTATGATGATCCATAAGGGAAGTTAATGGTGGTGAGCTTTGAGGCTCTGATTTTATTGCAGCCGCAGGAAACATGTTTCCATACCAACCAAAATCGTTATTCATTGTTTGTAATGAAGTGTCCCAATTATGCATTTTGTATAAATCTGGAAGTAAAAGTTAGAAATTATATCATTATTGGTTAAACTTATTTAAATAGAGTATAATACATGACTTGAAAATAAAGATCAGTAGGTGAATAATTATTGTAAATTTACATCTATTATCAACTTGCTAGATATAAACGCACCAACTAATTACAAGCATATTACCACAGATCCAAGATTAAGATTAAAGGTAAGTTAATCTGACTTTCATAGTCAAATTAAATGAGATTTCAATCATTATAAATGATCGACAATTAAAACACCATTTTGTTTATACATTTTTTTTTTTTCAAATATCCGATAAAAAAACAGAATTTAAAAGGCGAAATCGCATCAACCAACCAGAATTAAATAAAAAAAGTCTAATAAAAAAAAAGTCTAATAAAAAAAAAAATTATAATAAAAAAACAAGTATAAAAAACAATTAGGGTGACTATATTTTTTCGTTTATTCTTTTTTTTATTACACGAAATTATTCAGAATAATGTATGGCGCAAGAAGTGCGCGTGTCCCTTTATTTTTTTTTTCTTTAATATTTGAAAAATATTCAACATCTTACACATTTTCAGATACACATATGAGATATAAGTATGCAGAAACAAAAAAAAAAAAACATTAAATCTCTTCAATTTTTTTTTTTTTTATTTCATTTATTTAGTTCGTAAACTATTTAACATGATTATCTTACAAATCTTAAATATATTACATTATATGTTTTAAAATTTATTCCTTATATATTTTACTAAATTTGGTTTAAAACGACACAAATTTTCTTCATTTTTTAAATTGTTTGGTAATTCATTGAACAATTTTAAGCCGTTATACAGTAACATATTTTGAGTTCTACTATTTCTAAATAAATCTAGTCTAAAATCTGAAAAATTTCTTAGAGTTCGACTGTGAATATCTGTGTTAAAAATCAGCCTCTCACTTAAATATTTAGGGCACATATGATTTTTAATTTTGAATATTGTTAGCAATACATTGAAATTGATTTTTTGCTTAACATTCAACCATTTTAAAGCTTCTAACATAAATTTAATTGAAGAAAATCTATTAACCTTCAAAATCAAACGCATTCCCCTATTCTGCAGTTTCTGAAGTCTTTCTATCATACTATTATTGCACATATAAAGAATAGATGAACAATATTCTAGATGTGGTTTAATTAACACATTGTATATCCTCACCGCATTATTAAAGCTTAATCTATTTCTTATTTTGGAAAAAAAATATATCTTTTTTGCTACTTTTTTACAAACATAACTAATATGATTTTTAAAGCTGAGTTTATTATCAATAAATACTCCTAGATATTTTAATTCCTGAACACATTCTATAATTTCATTATCCACTTTAATGTGCACCCTATCTATTTTATCATTTATAATCATACATTTACTTTTACTTATATTTAATTTTAATTTATTCATTTTAAACCAGTCCTCCAAGGTTGCCAAATCGAGTTTAATCTTTCTCAAGCATTCATCAATTGTATCTTCAACCACAAACAAAAGTGCATCATCCGCAAAAAGTACCAATTTGGCAAACTTAACCGCCTTTTCCATATCATTGATATAAAGTAAAAAAAGTAGAACCCCCAAAATTGAACCTTGTGGAACTCCCAGCAAAACGTCTATAGCATCAGATAAGATTCCATTCACTTTTGTCCTCTGTTTCCGATTGTTCAAGTAAGACTTGAACCATTGTAATTCAATGCCATTAATACCATAGCTTTTCAATTTTTCCAGTAGAATGTTGCGATCAATTGTTTCAAAAGCTCTTTTCAAGTCTAGAAATATTGCAATTATTACCTTTCCATCATGAGTGGCCACCTTCCAATTTGTTATAACTAAATTTATTAATGACTCACAGCTATGTTCTTTTCTAAACCCAGATTGGTAATTGTACAACAAATTATTTTTTTCCAAATATTTCGTTAACTGGTTGTTCACTAATTTTTCAAAAATCTTGGCCTCTGTCAGAATCATATTAACCGGTCTAAACTCACTTAATAATTTTGTGTTTTTAATTTTTTCAACGGGAATTACAACACTTTCCTTCCAGCAATCTGGAAAGATTCCTGATCTTAAAGAATTATTTAATATTGATATAAAATTTTCTCCAATTAAATCAATAGAGTCTAGAATCATTTTTACATTAATTAAATTCAAGTCTTTTTTATTATTCATTAATTTAAGTATGTTTTTTAAGTCACTTACATTAACCTCAATAAATTTAAAAGAACATTCAATTTTTTCAATTCTAATATTATATGGCACATTACGAATACTTTCGTAAATTTCATCAACACTTTTTATGAAATATTCATTAAATTTATTAGCCAATATTATACTGTCATATATTATTTCGTTATTAAAGATTATTTCCTTGATTTCACTTCTGTTTTCATTTAGTACATAACATTTTATATTTTGCCACATTTTTACCTGATCTCTACAATTTTCAATTTTATTTCTAATAAATTTATTTTTTTCTAGTTTTACTTTGTTTTTGTAACTATTTCTTAGTTTTTTATATTTTAGCCATTCAAAATTATTACTATTATTCCATGAGGCAATTTTGTTTTGCCGATTTTTTTCTTTTCTTAGTAAATTAAGTTCATTAGTATACCAATTATTTTTATTTATATTAACACTTTTTTCTACAGTAAGTTTATTTGCTATTTTTTTTAAACTAGAACTAAATCTAGCAGCCTTCTGATTACACTCACTAAAATAAACTGTCAATATATCACTTCTACACATTAATGATCTAAATTTTAATCTATCGTATTTTAAATATTTAATAACTTTTATTTCATCAGCGCACTTATTATTTTCTATTTTAATTTCAATTTTTATAGTTTCATGATCACTGATCTTTAAATTTTTATCTATTTTGGCTTTAATATTTCTGTATTTATTTGTAATCACAAAGTCAATTAATGTTTTTGAGTTTATTGTTATTCTTGTAAAATCACTTACTATTTGTTTAAAAGCATTTTCTTCAATTATATCTTTAATTTTACTTTTTTGAACACTATTATGTAACCAATTAATATTGAAGTCACCCATAACTATAACTTGTTCATTATATTCAATAAGTTCTTCAAATAATCGTTCCATTTGGCCAAAGAATTCAGAATTAGCACTTAAACCTCTTGGTGATCTGTAAAGTCCACATAAGTAAAAAGTAATATTATTTCTTTCAACTTTCACTGTTAACCACCATAATTCTTTTCTTACACTTAGAGTTTTTACTACACTATATGTCCAACTTTTTCTAATATAAAAAACAACGCCTCCAGTATGTCTTGATTGACTGTCTATCCTCACTAAGTTGTAATTATCTAGTTGTATTAAAGAATTCTCATCCTCCTCTTTTAAGTGTGTTTCAGTCAAGCATATAAAATCAATATCTTTGTTCTCAAATAGTACGCCTTCCAAATCTT
Source organism: Hybos culiciformis (assembly GCA_964007475.1). NCBI lineage: Eukaryota > Metazoa > Arthropoda > Insecta > Diptera > Hybotidae > Hybos > Hybos culiciformis. Next base: position 65,179,004 of record OZ023273.1, read on the forward strand.
CAAAATTATTATATAATCCTTGTATGTTCAAGTATACAATATTCACATTTTTATTTTTCAATTCTTTACCATTATTTAGTTGCTAAAAAAATTTTTTCTTTTCAATTGCTAATTTTCTCTTATATACACTACATACATCAATATCAAAAGCACTATGATCTACACATATATCAATCTTTGTTTCATTTCTAATCTTCAAACAATTACAGCATTTATATTCCGATGTTTTACAAACATGGTTTTCTAACCGTTCCTCCGCACAATAAGCGCAGATCACTTTTTCATTACATTCCGATGATTTATGTCCATAACCCAGACACTTTCCACACCGCCTAATAAACAAACCATCATACACATTACATTTGTCCCATTCAACATTCACCGTTCCAGCATTCATAATAGTATTGTATGTTTCAGTATTAACCTCAATTACTGCTATATATGGCTTATATTTCTTTTTGGTTTTAAAAACAGCTTTAACTTCTATATTACTATCTTTCAAAAACTCATTTTGCAACCTTAGCGCATTAATAATCTCTGAATCATTCAATTTTTCAGAAATACTTACTATTTTTATTCTTAGATTACGTTCACCCGTAATTTCAATTTTATAATTTTCTTTCAATTTTTCTTCAGCCAATTTTTTAAGCTTATCAACTGATTCTACATTATCACAACTCACTATTATTGAACCACTTTTAGACATTGATAGATTTGATATTTTAAGCTCACTTTCGCTAGGATTTATCTTAGATTTAATATCTTTAAATGTTTCAGTACTATTTTTAGATATTTTAGGTTTAATTACAATGCTTGGGGTTTTTTTTGCTATCTCTGCAAAAGTGGGCTTTTTTTCTTCCCACCCACAAGATTTTTTTATTTCTTTTGCAATAATTTTACTATTTTTAAGTTCATTTTTTTCAAATTCTTCAATCATTCCCTTCATTATATTTTTTTCTTGTTCACTGCAAACATTTTTTAAATCTTCCAAAGAGTCTTGAATAGCCTCAATGTGAACTTTTATATTACTTATATTATTATTTTTATCTTGACAATGTAAACACATCACCACTATAAAAGAATTTGATAACAATAATTTGAACAGAAAAAAAAACTTAACTTATAAAGCGCTAAAGAAGAACCCTCCGTTTTTATATTTATTTTTTTTTTATTTTTACTATAAAAAGATACATTATTTTTTATTATATTCTCTTAAAAATAAGGACCCTCTTTTCTCTAACCATATATATTAGGTAACACTTAATATAAATTATTTTTAGATACCTTTTTGGATTACTCATTAAAGTAAGCTGTGGTCTTTGGGATAAAAAATAAAATTCTGTTAATTAAACTAACTTCAAATTGAAACTTTATGGTTTTAAATGAAAAATAGTAGGTATTACTATATTATGATTATTATTATATTGATAATTTAAAGATTTTCAATTAACTATTTTATTTTATTATTTAATGTTATTAATATATAAAATAGTTCGTTATTACATATTCTAACGATAATGAGCTTTAATGGGTTGTTTCTGATGCCGAGATCCTAACTAAATTCATCTAATGAAATTTAAACATTTTGAAAAATGGTTTTTTTTACTTAATTTGACTGTATTTCATTTGAATGTGATTCTAATTACATTTGACTGTAAGTACGTTACATACATATTAGACTGTATTTCTGGTAAAATACACTTAAACATTATTGCAGTCAAATTGACTTACAACAGTGAAATAAATGTACTTATAGTCAATTGAAATTCAGGCAAAAGTACCGTTCTACTGAAATTTTTATTGGCGGGTTTAAAAACCTTAATGTATTTTCTTATTAATTTGAACCGAAATTCTGAAAAAAATAGTATTTTTAATAAGTTTAATCTTAATTAATTTTGGACATTTTACGATTTAACACTTTAGTTCCAAGAACAACAAAGTATTTGTTATCGACCGCGCATTCTAATTATTTTATTGATATTGTGTTGTGAAGGAAAGGCGAATTTTCTTTTATATAATATTTTATATAAATTGAATTGATAAAAAATATTTTTATTAAGTTTGTTGGAAACTTTTCATGATATACTATGTGTACAAAAATGTTAATGAAAAAAATATACATAATTTTTTACTTGAAATAATGTTCAGATTAACTCACCCCTCAATAAAAATCCAATTCTTTGTTATTTTATTTCATTTTTTTTTATTTCATGAAAATAATTTTTTAGGAAAATATTGTGTGTATTCCAAAAAAATAATATAATTTTGGCTCGTGTATTTTAATATGAAATAACAATAATGAAAAAACCAATATAATTTTTGTTATACATATATGTATATAAATTATATACATATTATACATAAATCGGTATATGTATTAACATTTCATGTACACATAGGTAGAAATATATGAAAAAAATATACTTAAGGAGTACATATTTCCAGCAAAAATGGCCGTTTTTTATTATGATACTACTAAAAACAACATTCATTGAATCATATTTTATTTTCTAAAACGTCTCATTAAGCAATTTCTGGTAAATATTAGTATGCTTTCAATAACAAAATATTGTGACATGTATATTATTTACAGATTGTTCAAGTATAAAAATCTAGCTCCAAAGATCCAAAGTTATGTTATATCTTATATGTACGTCAAAAAAATTTGATTAACAAGCTCTAAGAACAATTTTAAAAAATCGAAAAAAATTAAATAATAACTTTGAACTCGCTTCAAGCCATAAAATGTTATTTTTTATTGTATTTAATGTTATTTTGATTCAAGTTTAATTTTTTTGTTAAAAAATTAAATTATTTTCATTTTTGAGCACATTAATCTCATGGGGTTTTCTTCATATCAAATAGGATAAAAGCACGGGAAATGTGAAAACATATAAATACAATTTTGTAAAACTTTCATATGATATAATATTGTATACAAAATGAAACATAAAAATAAACAAGGAAATAATAATTTTATACAAAGAAAAAAGAGAATAACTGATTTTGAAATTCAATTTGATACTAATTACGATCTAAAAAATTAACTAAATCAAAGTTATGATTTAATTTAATCTATTAAACAAATCATCCTTCCCAATAACATTATTTAATATATTACTGTACTTATGTCATATATTAAAAAATTAACAAATTTAAAATGGTAAATCGTAATTTCCAAGTCAAGTCAATAAAAACTGATGCATACTATATAAGTCGAATCAGAGATTCTAAAAATCAAGAAATTAATTAATGTTATTATTTTTGTACAGTAAATTTTAAAATTACTTTCATGCTGCCTGGTAAAATCTTATTAATCAACAGAAAGTTCAAGCTCTTCACCTTCAAATGAATCATAAATAATACACTAAGTATGTAAAAGAACGATTTAATGAATTTTCAAAAAAATTTACATAATTAAAGAATTAAAAAAAAAAAATTAACAAAATTCAGGTAATTAGGTAAATTTTGAGTGTATTTAAAAGTTTATATAATTTTGTGATTTGTAAACAAACAAAACATACATAATTATATTGATATTATCGTGTATAAACAATTTGTCTATACAATACGTAGATTGTAAATAAATACATTATATATTATATATATATGTACAATTTCATAAACAATAATAGTTGTTAAAAAGTTTTTAGTTTTTATTTGAAATAAATAAATTGATTTTTTTCTTCTCATTTAAGAATAAAGTAAAATAAAACTTAACCATACTACACATAATTTAAATGGGGGAGAGTTTTCAAAAAAAAGGTTTTCTACATATATACATTCATATGTACATACATTTCTCAATTGAAAAATATATATATTAATGAATTTTATTATTGGAAAAAATGGAATTAAAAATGGCTTATACATTATATACTTAAATGATTAGGGATAACAGTTCTGTAGCGCATATTTTTATTTTTTTTTATCCATAAAAGAATTAAGAATTTTAAGTTCAATAGTAGACCCAGTAACTACTCTTTAAAAAATACTACATTAATTCTGTCGCTTATTTATAGAATAAGTAAAAAAAAGAGATATTCAGATTCCAGCTCCAAATAATTTTTTTTTTAAATTACTCTATGTTGAAAGCGCTTAAGAATTCAAACACAGCATCTCTGCTTAAAGTACAAGAACTCTTTAGCATGACAGAATTCACCATTGAAATCTCAGAGACTCAAAATTTTTGGAATTAATTAAATTATTACTTTTATAGCTTTAAATGGATAATGAATTCTGTTTTTAGGAAAAAAATAGTCTGTAGTTAAAATTCTGTCTGATTCTTCTTGTTCATAATTCAAATGTCTCTTAAAAAAAAACTTTTCGGTTTTTTCAGTTTTTTTTATTTTAATTCTCATTACATGAAAATTAAACAAAAATATAATACCCAAAATTTTATCTTCAAACAAGAAACTATAATTTTCTTTTACAACATTATATCCAGATTTTCACCAGTTTTGGTAAAACCTTGAAGATTAAAAAAAAATGCATACCTATAAATGTTATGAAATTAAAAGAAAAAGCAAAAACTAATATTATTTTACTGTTATTTTTTATTATCGACTATAAAAAATTTTATGGCGAATACCAAATTTTGACTTTTTAAGTTAATCAGTTTCATAAAACACTATGCAGAAAATAAATGATCCTCCTTTCGAAATTCATGAAGATCTTGTTTTAGCAATATGCACTAGATTGTTATTTCAAAAAAAGAAAACAATTACTGCCAAAAAAGGGTATTGTTTTATAATTCCAAATAAAAGTCATAAACCCGAAAAAAAAAATGCAAATAAATTTTATAATTCCCTAAAGCAGTATTTCAGGTATTAGGCTGGGAACAAAGAATTTAAGATTAACTTAACTTATTCATTAGAATTTTCTATTAGTAATAAAAAAAATGTTTTTGGAAGTTAAAGTAAATGTTGTATTTTTTAAGCATTAAGTAGACATAAGCTTTTTTTATAGGTTTATCTCAAATTAAATTCCTTAATTAAATCAAAAGTATTATATTTATCAGTCACATAATTTTTTCACGGGATTTTGTTCGTGAAAAATAAAATCTATGAATAAAAAATTGATAAATATTTTTTGCCAATTTTTGTTTTTACACAGTTTTTGATCTATTTAAAAACGCTCACTAAATGATGTTTCACCAGATGCATTTGCAACTGGCATCGCTATTGAATTGATTCAGACCAACAGCTACCAAATCACTGGGTGGGAAACATTTATACTTGAAGAAGTAAGGAATTTGTTTGGTGTTGAGGACAGGAAGTTTAAACGGGCGTAAAAAGTGGAACAGTTAGGAGGAAATCACACTCGTTTCTTACAGACACAGATCGCAAAATAAAAATTCCCCCAGCACTCGGAAACAAAAAAGCAGACTTTTGATTTGTCATTAAAAAGCAGACTTTTGATTTATCTTTCTTTTTTCTCAAAATTTAACTGGAAATAGATTTTTTATATAACAAAAAAGTTGTATCAAAGGATATACTTTTAAATTAGAAAAATATAAAACTTAATAATGATTAAATATTGAAAGGAAATTTCAAAATTTAGCATTTATATTAACTTGCAAAGCAGTATATACTTTACATACATATATATATGATAGTAAAGTAATTGAAATTTTAATGTTTTGTTTAATCTATTAAACGTTATATCTAAATCGTTTTAGATTAACTTGGAGAACAGATATCTGTAAGCTAGCTAAATGAATTTTTTTCCATTAATTTTTTAAATACTTTTGCTGTTTATATACAACTAGCAACTCCTAGCTCAATACTCTTAATAATAAGAAAAAAAAACAAAATTCTGCGATTTTACGTCTAGAATGGCCTTGTCAAAATGAACTTTTTTTTCGCCCACTATAATTCGACAAAAAAGTAATTAATAAAAAAAAATAAGTTATTTTCCTCTGACCATTAAAATAAATATTTATTTTCTTAATTTTTTTTTTCTTTCGAAAAAAAAAACAGAGAAAATAATATTTTCTATTTATAAATTATAAAAATTTATTTGCATTTTTATTTCATCAAGGAAAGAAACTTTTCCTATATTAAAATGCATTTTCATTTATATGTACGTGAAAATGCATTTATATACATTCATACCATACGTTATATAGTTCATACTAACAAGTTTTTTTATTAAATTATAAAAGTTTTCTTTTTTACTAAGCTCTCAGTATAATTTAATAAATTCAAAAAGTTTTTACGCAAAATTGCAAAACAAAATTTTTTTTTATTTTTAAATCTGCCATAAAATGACAAAACCTAATTTTATATATAAAGAATAGTGCTGCATATTATTTTATACAAATTCTTAACTTAAGAGTTCAGTAGCAGCATGGAAATAAATTTTTGCTTATACTCCAGACAAAATCATAAGAATCTAGTATTAAAGAAGTCAGATTATTATTCTACTACTGTATGTAATTTAAAATTTAAAAATTTAAAGTAAATATGTTCGAAAATATTTCAATAAGTAATTTGATACCTTCAAGTTACAGAATAATGTTCTTAGCAATGACAATTAATTTTTGAATATAATTACCCAGTACCAGAATATAAATTTGACAATTAAACTTTTCTTATTCATAGCTGTCTGCTTTTATAATTAAAAATTTAATTCTTTTCATTAATTAATACACATTTAGAATTTATATATAGATTAGAAAGCTTTAGGCTACAAGAACTGTATTTTATATTAAACATGCCTAATTGTACTTTTACAACAAATAGTGTAGCTAATTTAAAGTACAAACAAATTGAAGTATTAGAAATGGAAATAAAATCGAAAGTATAATTTGAATATAGTTTATAAAGTGTAGAATCACTACTTATTGTATTAACTGAACTTATTCCGTCTTACAACACATTTTAGTTCAATTGCTTCCCTCAGTGTTTCAAACAATTTCTTCAATAATCACATTTTTTTTCATACACGGTTTTGTAAGTGTAAGATATGTAGATAGATCGTTCTTGTTAAAAAAAAAATCTAAATTTTCTATTTTTATTTCAAAATAAAAGAACAAAAAGATTATGAGTCTTGTAAAAAAATAATTAAAAAATCACATAAAATTGCAATTATTATAAATATTATATGAATGCAAAAACTAAAGGCCGAATAAATGTACAGTACGTACATACACATATACTAACTATTTTCTATAATAAAAATTTTCATCACAGAATTACTATTTTTTTTTTTTTTTTCAAATTAAATTAATGGATAACATGTTATTAATTTTAAGCTTTTCATAAACATTAAATATAATTTTCTATATAATCTCGATAAAACCAGAACAAATTACATTAAAATAAGAACAAAGCAGTGAATGGATAATAATTGCAACCTTTCATGGTGGAGGCTCTTCAGCCGGACAATTCTTTGTAAGCGATGTCGCAATTATTGAGCATTTAGTGCTTAATTTGTGACTATTAGTGCCACAAAAAGTAGCATTTGTGCTCGCTTGGTTTTTGAGAAACTTTGATTTTCGAATTTCGAACATGGGTCAAGGGGTCTCCCTGACTGGATTCGAATTTCGTACTTGTACTTTTTTTCTATTCTTATATTTACTTTATTTACATAGTAATGTCATGTAACGTAAAGGTCCAAAATGTTTTTTATATATTTTTTATATTTGCACAATTAAAATTAAAATTCTTGAAAATTTTTAAAGTAATTAATAATGAGAAATTTTAGATGTTTTGGTATCATTAATAATTTACTAATAAAATCCTAGTAATTCTAAAACAGTTTATATATGTGGCAAAAGAAAAATAAATTAAATCAAATATTGCGTAATAATTCTATTGATTGGTTTTTATAACCAACATCAAGGTTAAAGTTTCGACATTATACGCGGTTTTTAAGTTTCTTATTTTTGGAAACCGCGATTAATCGTTCGGATACAGACATTGAAAAGAAATATTAAAAGAAATAAAGTAGATATTTTGACTTCAAATTTAAAGAAAATTATTTCACATTAATTCAATTATTTATTTGTTGTTTTTTCTTTTATATAAAAATATGTTAATGGAAACTAAATAATTTAATCGGACAAGCGAGTACGAAGTTTACCACCAAAATGAGAAAAAACCATCCTCTATTTCGTATTCGGTTGATTAGTCGTTAATGCGTCAGATAAATAATGAAGCTTATCTGACCGTTTCTAGAATAGAACATATTTAGTCCGAACCGTCAAACTATAATCAAGTTCTAAATAAAATAACGAACAAACATCTTTTTAAATCAAAATTTACTAATATACTTATATACAATTTTATGGTACCTATATATTAAATTAAAGAAAATGTTTATGCGCGCAAGAAGAATAGTTCCTATATGCTTAAAGATATTAACTAAACATTCATTCCTAAAAATTTTATTAAGTACACATTTATATAAATAACTATATATAATATTATGCACGTACATACTATATAAATATTAATATAATTATGTACCTACATAATATATATCCAAGTACACAATACATATTATGAAAAAATCAATGGTTTTTATTTTGTTATTTTATTTTTCTTATTTTTCATCTTTCGGTCAAGTTCTTGGTGGATATGAAAATATTTTTCTTTTTCGTTTTGTTTTTGAAAAGCATATTAAATTATATTTATGAGAAGTTTATTTTTTAAAATTAATTTTTTTGGCAAGTTTTTTATTGCACTTTTGATTAAATGACTTTGAATTTTTATTCTATTTATTTATTTATTTTTTGTGCTTTGAAAATGCATTTTTATTTAGAATTTTGAATTTTGAAAAATTAATCAAAATAAACAGAATAGTGAACGAGAAAAAAATATAATTCTAATTTTATAAAAATGTGCAATAATGACGGCATGCAAAAAATATTACAGTTTTTTAAAAATAAAATTTTTCACACTAGAAAATCTTTTCTTTTTTTTTTAAATATTAAAAAAAAAACGTAGAAAAATTCACGGTTCTTTGGACATAGTGACGCAATAAATATTTGGGGAAAAGTTGACTTTAATAACTTTATTTTTTTTTGTTTTTGATTCAAACCGAATGAAAATGCACTATTCAAATTTTGATTTTGAGTTTATCAGTCTGCCTGTCGCGTACTTAAATGCTTATTACTTTTAAACTAGAAGCCATAATAAGTATATTCTCGCTCACTTTCATCTCAATTAAAACTTGGGATCATTTCAGTTTTCGGAGTTAGAGGCTCTCAACCAACTTATGGTGTAAATACTCTAAATAATCTTCATATAAACCTTTAAAAAATTTTAAATTTAATGTAAGTTTAAATGAGAACTAAGAAAAAGTTGAAAAAGTTCGATGAAAGTTGTTATATTTGCACACATAGTAACAACTGACAAAATACCGTTGAGGTTGTTATAGAAAGAGTCGTGAAGTTATTCGAAACACTCGGCTTGTCCACAAAAGGATGGACAAAAGAGTATCAACGGGTGTGAAAAAATTAAAAAGTAAAAAAGTATAAAAAAAGAAAAATAATGGAAACAAGTTAAAGTTAAAAATTTAGGAATCACAGAACAATTTGGGAAGGAGACTTACTATCTTAAGAATTTTATAATATTTATTTCAAAACAAAGCCGACCTCAAAAACGCTGAAAAACGTATCGTTTTCGAGATATTTGAGAAAAACAAAAAATATTCTGAATATGTCCTTTATTTAAAAGGACAGATATTATCAGAGCACGTATTATATTATGAGGGAACTTCCAAATAGTTTCTACTAAAATCAAAATTTAAAAATTTATATATATTTGTAAGTGAATCATATGGATTTTTAATTGTTAACTTAATCAGTATTTATTAAATACTTAATTAATTAATTTCTAATATAATTATTTTAAAAATATACCTTGTATACTTGGGCAGGTTTTTAAAAATAAAAAGTTAGAAATTGAGACCTTCTACAAATATTATCTGTTTTTTTCTATTATTTTCTTGATTATTTATATAAAATTCTATGATAGGTACATATACCTAGTTAGTATAATGATAATTATTTAATATGATATTTGAGAGATAAATACTTTATATGAATGATTTAAGAAAAGAGGTACTTCGCATAAGGAGTATGAAACGTTTTTTTTTTATCAACAATTGCTTATAATCCAATTTTGTGCAATTTTAACTAAACCAATTCAAAGTTTTAAACTTGCCTTACTTATTTTATTAAAATATAATTAATAATAATATTTCTTTTATTTTTTTAATATTTCGTCATGAAATAAGTCCTTAAACACGGAATTGTAATTCTTCAGTCCACAATGACAGGAAAAAATGTTCGTTGAAATTAAGGTTCTAATAACAACTTCTGTGACGATTATATTATCTGAAGATGCATTACGGAAAAATGTTATAGTGCCATAATTCTTAATACTTTTGGAATTTAGAATGTTAAATTATACATATTTAAATCGAGTTAAGGAAGGAATTGAATTTTAATTTACAAATTGTTTTTTTATGTGAAGGTTTTCCAGAACTTGAGTTTTGTTGTGTGTTTTCAACTGTTATCACATGCAAAATAAATCGTTTTCTTAAAATCGAAATTCTATTTCGCAAATGTTGATAGTCTGAATTTTCAATTTTGGTTCAATTGTTTTCTCTTAAAAGAATTAACATTTTTGGAAATTTTATTTTGCTGCAATAGAATTTGAAAACAATCTTTTGTCAGGGTAGTTTGAATTAAATTAAATGTAAATGTCAATAATTTTACCTTTGAACGTTTTTTTTTTTTTAATATTGTCAATTTTCAAAAAAAATTTCGAGAACAATAAAAATTGAAAAAAATTTTCCTTCAAAATTTGGCGTCATTTTTTTATGATTGAAATTAATAAAAATTAAATAAGTTAAATGAATCACAAACAATATATACACGTATTTATTAAAAAAAAAACCAAAAAATTATCTTTTACCTCATAAGTCCCTATTTTTTTTTTTTTTTTGATGGAAGAGCGCAGGTAAGTTATTAATTAAACACTATGTCAGGTAAATATCTACTACTAAACAATTAACTCAAATTTTTATATTTTCTCTATATAATCTTAAATTAGACGTTATAAAATTAGTATTTTTTTATATATAAAAATTTTTTAAAAATCTGCATATCAGGTAACAAAAATGTAATAAAATAATGTTTAATTGACAAAAAAAAATTTTGTAAAAAATTCAATATCACGCATTTAACTGGTGTCAAACTTAGGCTTTAAAAGCAACGCACTTGAAGCTCAGAATAATTCATATAAATCCGAATAATATTTTGAATGCATGTAAGAGAAATTCAGAATAACGTTAATATAAAACATCAAAACTACACATTACAGAAATTTCATTCCAATTTTTGTAATTCAAAACTTTTTATTGTTGTTGGACTATACTATATTTGTCAAGTATTATATACACCATCTTGATAGTGGAAAAAAAATTTGCAAAATGTAGGTATACAATTAGGATTATAATATTTTGGGGCTCAACATTTTATCAGTGAGAGAACAAAAAGTTTGGGACATTGAAATTATCTACAATGCATTTCATCAATACATCATTACGATTGATTGATAGCGTTTAAAGAAACACTACTATTAAATTCCAGAATATCGATGTTCTCAAATTATATAAAATTTTGAATCAACAAATTATATTTTTAAAATGCAAAATTAGCAAATTAAATTCAAATGGAAAATCATTTTTATGCTAGACAGAGTCTCAATTATTATATGTCAGGACTAGAGAAATGTAGCTCAGCCAGCGAAATCAAAAATAAAGAATAATATGAAAAATTTTATTTTATAGTATAGATTACAGAAAATATTTTTTTCTCACCTTTAAAACTTTAAGTCCAAAGTCCTTGAAAATAAAAAAAAAACAATTCTTTTGTTTTTCCTTTTTCGTTATTGATTTTTCTGAAAAAGTAAAATATTTATTTTTTTATTTTAATTTATAAATTTTTACATCTCTTCAAATAATCAAAATTGTAAATAAAAATCAATATTTATTTTTTTGTTATTTTTGTCAACACTTTGTTTTTTTTTTTTTTTTCTATAATGTTATCAAAAATATTATCTTTTTTTTATTAAAAAAAACATTAAAAATAAAAACAAAATCAAAAACCAAAAATTTAAAAAAACAATAAAAGATCGTTACTCACAATCTTAATAATTGTTTAAGTTTTTTTTTTTTTTATTATTTTTAAGTTCTATTAAACTATACAAATATTTCATAAAAATTAAGTAAAATATATATTTTATTTTATTTTATTATTTTATTTTTTTAAAATATTTTTTTTTTATTAAAAATAGTTTTTTTTTTTTAATATATAATATTTTTTAAAAATTACACGTTCTTTACTATAGGAAGTATCGCACCCGACTGAGATTTGTTTTTTAACTAAAAAAAAAAATTAACAAAAACTTTTTAAAAATTTTATTCAAAAACAATTTTTTCAAGTTTTTTTCTTCGATCAGTTTTTTTTTTTTTTTGTAATAAAAAATTTTTATTTTTTTTTTATATATACAAAATAAAAATATCTGAAAATAGTAAAAATAATATAAATATATAGTGTTGAATATTTCAATGTATTCGAATGTGTATTTTTCAGATATACTATATTATGTAAATCGCTTGTGTATATGTTTTGTATACCTACGTAAGAAAGAAAATGCATTTTTATATTTTCGAAAATTGAGTGGGAAAAAAAATTCGGATTGATGATGTACTTAGAAAAAAAAAAATAAAAAAAGAATTAAGGATGGTGCCTAACCATAGTAAAATAAATATTGAATTAATTTTTCTTGACGTTTATGTTGAAAGAAAACCGTAATATTGGCTTAAGTCTTCTGACAGCTAAACTCAGTAAAGATACATTGAATCATTTTGTAGAAAAAAAATCAAAATTTAAATTTTATTGTGATGACTACCGGATTTTTAATTTAAAAAAATTTCTTAAAAATATTCCATATATATTTCAATTATATATATATATTATATATATATATAGTGTTAATCATTATGTCCAAATTTTTCTAAGAAATTATTCACACTTTGTTGAATGAACATTATAATTGTGTTCATAACGTTTTCAAAATCTGTTTCCTAAGTCCACTACACTCTTTTAACGAAACAAGAGTGGAATAAAAGAAAAAGACTATACCGACTTATAATATAAAGACTTATCTATTTACTTGTACTAAAGAGAGGTTTTTTTTTTTGGTTTGTTCACAATAATCTCCGAAATTATTGAACCGATTTCAAAATTTCTTTCATTTTTGGTATTCTGACATACTGCGGCGGAGACCGCGTATACACCTAGTTATTAAATAACTTGCCAAAAATGAATAACTTGCTAAATGAATTGTAGCAAAAATTACTATCAACAAAATAAATTACAAAAAATTATATTTTATACATAACGAGTTTGTGAAATTTTTGTTTCGAATATTGGGAAAGGAAAAAGTAAAAAGTAAAAGTATGAACTATTTTTATTTTTCAAATTAACATAGTCATAAACTAGTTCGATTTGATTTATTAAAAGCAAGGGATATTATAACTGGGACAGCTATCTATTTTAAAACCAAGAAATTTCCAAATTTATTAGAGTTGATGAAATTATGTTTGAGAAAAAAAAAACAGTATTATTTTAAAAATATTAAAAAATAGAAATTAGTAGAGATATCACTTTTTTAACGAATAAAAAAAAATTTTTTTTATTCACTTATAAAAGGTGAATATTTTTGTCACACCCTAAATCTTAATATTAAAAAAAAAATTCAGAATTTTTAGAAAAAAAAAAATTAAATTAAACATATAAGTATTTCTGTATGTGCACCTTCGGATAATATATTTCCCCTTCAACATATATAAAAATGTTTATCCTTATTTCGAATAAGGATAATTGATGATTCTGTGATATCTTAAATTCTACAGGATTTTTTTTTTTTTTTGAATATATGTGTTTTTCATACACGAACATAATTTTTATTGCAAAAACAAATAGAATGCCTGCGCTTTATTAAAAAAATGAAACTTCTTGCATAGGTATACATATTATAAACATTTATTTATGGATGTTTTAATAACAAAAAAAAAGTTAAATGAAAAAAGCTTAAAAAAAATGTCTACAAAGTTTTTGAAATATCAAAAACACATTGCGAATTGTTTTATTGAACTACTTTATAGGAAACATTTTTTTTTTGTATATGATTAATTATTATGAATTCGATTTTGAAAAACTTTCATTTTCATTTAACTCATAAAAAAAATATATCTTAAGGATTTATAAATTATTTTATCAATGATTTTTATCACCTTTTTGTTTCATTTGCATTTTTTGAGATCACGCTCTAGTTCTTAGTGTTTTGAATATAAAAGTACCTACCAAGGATAAAACAAAGACTGTACACTGGAAAAAAAACCCTGTTGGAAAATTAGCTATTAAATACAGCAAACAGATTTTAACTAAACAACATTTCCTAGTTCAAAAATGTAGGGCCAATTCCCAATGTATTTGCAGCAAAAGTTGCTACAACGAAATTAGAGATTTTATTCTTGCAAAGAATAAATTACAAAAACAAAACTTTTTGTAAAAATATGAGTTTCTAAAACTTTCATCTTGCATCATATGAAAAGTAAAATTACAAGCTACATATTTTTCTTTTCTAAGGCAAATAGATAATCTTGCTAAAAGCATCCACTAGTTCGATTTAACCATATTTGTTATTTGTTTTTCAGTGTAGTTTGAAAGAAAACTTTTAAACATAATCTTCAGTATAAGTATTGACAAAAAACAAAATACCATACACATAAATAGCTTTTTTAGATTTCGCATTTTTATTTTTAATTATTAAATTATTTTGGTAAAAAATTATTAACTATATGCTTAGCTAACTACTTATTACAATAAAAATTAATATAACACAAATCAATTTTCTACTTCCTTGATTATTTATAAAATTGTACTTATGTATGTAACCCAAAATCTTTAAGCACGTTCCTCTTAATCTTAAAAGGATATACTCATACATATATATTAATTTTCAATGAGAATCCTTTGCAAAGTAAATTTATATATAAAATTGAAGTAACATCTAGAAAATTATGCAAACTCATCAATGAAAAATCAAATAAAAACACCTTTGACCTCCATAAATTGCACATGAATGATGCGAAGTTTTGTATGTTAGAAATTTTATACAATTGAACCGCAAAGTGTGTTTTTCTTTTCTATATTCATTCTTGTTAAGTACTTATAAGATAATTTAAGGTTTTCATTCACATATAATAGAAATAAATACTGTACAAATACAAATACATAAAAAAAAATATTATTTTAGTTTTTTTTTGGCTTAACCGATTATTTCGAACCTTATTTTATCAAAAAAACATTAAAAAGATTCACCTATGATTAAATAATGCAATTGTATAAAAAAAAAATTCAGCATTTTGTTTTTTTTTTTCATCTCTATTCTACCACCTATTCAGGCAGTTTTTTAAGGAAACTTTTTGTATTCTGCAATAATTTGTTGAAACGATATATAAAAGTAAAATCGAAATTTGATAATATCAATGCATTTCTGAAATCGTATTTGTATTTGATAATATCAATGCATTTCTGAAATCGAGCTCTTACATGCCGTATTTCAAATGAATCAGTAATAATTTTAAGCCCCTTTTTTTAATAAACTTGTTCTATTCTTTCCATGTTCAGAATACTTTTTTGTACTGAATTGTTATAAATTTCAAAAGTTGTATGTACTAAATCCCATTGAAGTAAAGTCATAAAAAATAAAGTTCTTCTTAATTAGTTTGGATTTTGAGGTTGCATTATACTGCTTTTCTCGAATTATTAAAAGTGTTATTCAGGGCCTTTAAAAAAATTACACCATAACACCAAGCATTATAACCGATTTAAAAGTTTTGAAATCTAATTACATAATAATTACTTGCTATGATATGTTCTATATTTTCTACATATCTTATTCTATACATAATACACCTACTTTATCTCAATATCTAGAAAACTTCCATTACGGCTATTGAGTCCAGCGAAAACAAAAACAAATTCATATTAATCTATGAATTAAAATAATTAAGTTATAGTACTAGTCGAATAGAAATCGAATAGAAATATACCAGAAACTATTTTTATAAACGCATTTAGTAAATATATGAACTATATTTTTTTTAAATTTTCTTTTTTAAAGTATGTTGAAGATCTCACATTCGGATCTACAGCTTGGGAATTTGCTATAAATAATCTTATAGCTTGAATTTATTTATTAAAAAAGCCAATATATTTTATAAATTAAATATTTATTAAATATAGTATATAACGTAAGACATTTTATGGGAAATGAAAAATAATAAATATAATGTTACATAAAAAAAAAAAAGTAAAAATATGTATGAAATTCTTAATATATTCTTAAAGATTTTTATTATTACTGAATGTGAAGCTTTTTTTTTATTACAAAATAAATATTTGTCTTTGTTTGCAGAAAATAACAAAAAAAAAGAAAAAACACAAACGCTTCAGAAAATAAAAATCAGTAACAAAAAAAAGGAAAAATAATGAAAATTTTTCCATCAGATTTTCCCTAAAGCGAATCAAAAAAATAAAAAAAAAAACTTATATAAGACTTGCACAAATTCAGGTTTCAATATTAAATGAACGGCAATCTTTAATATCTTAAAGTAACCTATACAGAGCATTAACTCGATGAATTTATTCATTATTATAAAGATAAAAAAGATTTCTTGTATACATAATCTTATCTGTATTATTGAAATATTTAATTTCTGCTGTAAATTCTCGTTGAAATTATTAGATTTTTATTAAAGCATCTTGGAATCAAATTTCAGAACCTACCACTACTGATGGCAAGAGCTTTTGTTCTTCTAGCACTAATATAAAATATTATATTTGTATTTTATACAAAAATCTACATAAGCACTCTAAAACCTTTGGGTTATAAATTTTCACAAGTACTTTATATTTTCTAAACAAAAGGGTTTTTTTACTCTTATTTTCTGATCCAAGAAAAAAATTGTTAATTTGAACTTAAATCAAATTATATTAAAAGTTTTTTTTTCTCTAAAAAATGTGTATAAAACACTTGTGTTGGATAATTTGGTATAATCAAAATGCTAATTTTAATTCAAAGTTTCTATTTTCAATCCAATGTTCTATACAGAATATGTTCAATAAAAATTTTTAAGAATTATTGAAAAAGTTTTGAGCCTATCTGAAGCAATACTGCTCCTGCATTTGATACAATAAAAAGAAGTCAAATATATTTTTTCCATTATTATTATTTTTTTGCTATTTTTATTTCCTTTTTTATACAACGTCCCCATATAAAACAAGATATCTTTCTGACTATTATTAAATTTTACCCCAACCGTCCAGGATTCAAAACATTGTGTGAACGAAGGAAAACAAAAAAATAAATAAAACGCACCCTCATATCCGTAAAAAGATCCTTTTTTAATATAGGTTTTTTTTTCAGTTGTTATTTTCAAAAATGAAAATATGGGAAAAACGCACAAAAAACTTTCCATATATTTTCATTTTTGATGACACAGAGAGTTGGGGGCTTATTGTTTAAGGATTTCATTTTCTCCCAAAAGACCAAAATAAAAAAAAAACTTTCACAAAAAAACACATAGAATATGTATTTTATATGCCAAAAAATAAATTTCTTTCAAAATAAAGATGGAAAAAAAAAATTCTTTGGAAAATAATAGTTACAGCATGTTTGTTAAATTTATATTTATTTACAGCCAAATATACTGACAAATACATTTTTCTCGATTAAGAGATTTAAATATTTCAGTAATCGTTAAGTTTTTCAGTTTTATCCGAAATATTTAATTATACACTAACAATTCGAAGTGAAAAAAAAATACGAAAATTTAAGCCAAAATAATTTTTATGGAAACTATTTTTAGTTATAACTTTATAAGTAATAAATAAGTGGATATTTTATTAAGTCGCAGTCGTCACAATTTTTTTTTAATAAGTAAAATAGAAAGGTCTGAAATTAATTCTTTTAAAACATTTACCCACTGAATAGAAAAGGGTTGAAGTCTTAATCGCGGTATACAAAACTTTCGAGTAAAAAATAAAGTAAGAAAATTCGACAGAACGACAAAATTCCGGAGTCTTTGAGACAAAATTCTAGAGTAACGTATCTATGGTAATGTCTCGTGATTTAAAGCATTTTTGAGTGTCCTTTACGGTTTCAAGTTCTATTAACTCCCTTTTTTGTATAACGTTTATGGCTATGCGACCTAATGAACCCTTTTTGAAATCGGATTTTCATTTTTCGAACTTCTCATCCGGCATTGTGTGCGATGAGATTCAGTTTTTGGAGCATCGTGATTTTGGGATTTTCCTCAATCCAAAATATAATCTACTTTACTAGGTTTAATTTATTTATTATATATAGGTAATATGTACCTGGGGTTCGATGTAGATAGTAAATGGCTTAAATATTTCTAGGGAGGATTGGCCTCTTTGATCCTTTCAAAAAAAGTATTCCTACGTCAAGTGAAAGAAATGGCGCAAAATTTCAAGCTTGGACTTAATAGATGGCCAGTCAGTTATGTTATTATATTTTTAACATTTGTATTTTTCATAAAATATTTTCTTGCTTAGTCTGTAGCGAAAAACTGGTATTCAGCTAGTTGTACATACATAATTTTCTTCTATATTACACCATTCCAACGTTCAGGTCTAGTGATGATCAGATGGAATCAATTAAAAGCAAATGTTCTCACGAATTAAAGTAATTTTATTTTTTTAAAAGATTTTAAGTTCATGTATCGAATTAAGAATTTTCTTGTTATATTTTAATTTTTGAACACCCTGTAAAAATCATTATAAAGTATAATGTTAAAAAATGGATCTAATATATTTTATTTTCTGGATAAAAATTATTTTAATAATGGGATGTGGTGGACGTTTGTTGCAAACTAAATGAAAAAAAAAGAAATAACCCAAAAAAATAACAATTTGATATGAAATTGAAGGGTGGTATATACATGTTCTAATCTAAAACTACAGCAATATCGCATTAAAAATGGTCATAGATTTTTATGTGTTTTTTTTGCGAGGGTGTTTTTCCATTTTTTAAATTTCTTTTGCAATAAGTACCAACATAAAATGTATACATTACATTTATCAAACCACAATTTCTAAACAATCCCCTAAATAATGTATATTAAAATGTTCTAAAAAGTTTATGAACATTTTGTAAATTCAGACTATAGAGATCTGGAAGTATTTTGGTGCTTTTAAGAAAGTATAAGAAATAAAAATATTTAATAATACAAATGTATAAATGTTTTATAAACTAAGAAATATAAGAAACTAAGAAATATAATTTAATTGTAAATACAAGGTATACAAATACTTGACAGATTCGAAAATGCGGCTTTCAACGCTAAATAAAATGGTTTAAGATTTTTTTTTTATTCCAGAGACAGCTTGAATCGGTTTCTATCAAACAAAACCCGAAAACGAATAATCCAGATAAAATTCCTTACCAGGTGGATAGTAAATTCCAATAAAATAAAATAAAAAAATAAAATAATGAAAAAAAAACTGGATGAAGCTGCTAGTATAAATCATATTTCTTAAACGCATTTTTAAATTAATAAATAATCATGAGTTAATTATAAATTTATTAATAAATTTATCTATCTAAATATTTCCTTTAGTTAACCTGGACGACACTATCCTAATTAAACATTATGTAGTTTCAAGGTGAGTATTGTATAATTGAAAAATGCATCATGATAATCTTCATCCTACACATTAATGTACATAAAACATAAATATTATTTGAAAAAATATGACAAAAAATTTACAATAAAGTAAATTGTTTGATTTTTGATAAAATACAATATTTTATATTCAACTAGATATTTATGTACAACTAGGTATTTATGAACAATAAATAATCATTATCCAATTAAAATTAATGAATTAAGTCAAACAAGGAAAAAAATTTATTGGCAGATGAAGAAATGAGAAATTATAGTTTAAAAAATCTTTAATACTTAATAATTATTTTCTGTAAAAACTAAGCTTATTTTAATTTCAGTCAATAGTTTATTATTAATAATGGCGTATATTAAATTATTGTTGTGTTTATAATTATTGACATTGTTGTTTATAACGCATATGAAATGAATGAATTCGTAAACAGCCATTCATTTTTTTATTTAACTATATTATAAAACTAAAGGGAATAATATTTTTCAGATGACACAGGAATTCGTGAATTTTATTGTTTTTTTTTATTTTTCTGAGTAAAAAAATCCTACAAAAAAACGTAAAACACCATTAAACATTACGATACGATACGATAGGAATATTTTGGGTTAAGATTCATTAAGAATATGATATATATATTTCGTTTTGAGAGGGGGTGAAATTATATAAATGTACATTATTCTACACATAATATAATAATAATACACATATTATTTTTTTAGCTGAATAAAAATAATAATAATATTAAATGAGAAAATGAGTCCGATAAAAATCAATATTATTTTTTATGCGTTTTGTCTTTTCATTTTGTAGATATAATTTTTTTTTTGTTTTTCCAATTTTCCTTTTTTTTTTAGTTCTTTTACATACATAACAATCAAAGAAGGAAAAAATGGCGGAAATAATATTTGTCTAAGTTTTCACAGAAAAAAAATAAAATAATAATAAAATAAAAAATAAAATAAAACTATGTATAGATGTAATAAATTAGTATAATTTTTTCATTTATATTAATGGAAAGCTTTTAAGTGAATTAGTTTTTTTATTGACAAAAAAAAGTACATTATATAAATATTTGTTTAAAAGTCATCTATAAATCAAAGTGCATTGGTTTTATTATTTTTTTTATGTAATTAAATTTGGTATATAAATAATCGTTATTTTCAAAAATCTAAAACCTTCTAAAACAAAACATTGGCTATCCCACATAAAATTTAAATTCCCTAAAAATTTTGATAAGTATCCTTTTATTATTACCACTATACTTTTTTACTATACTTATTACTTACTTATTAACTACTTATATTGTATATTTAAAAACTTTAACATTAACACTGTTTGTAATATTGTATTATGTTCAACCTGAGGTTTAAGAAAATGTTGCGAATTATATTTAATTAGTAATATATATATATATACATACAATAAGAAATTAAATTTGTGAAAATCGTTTATTTTGTCTATTCTGATACTATTCTGAGGACCTGATTGTTTTTTACATGTTTCAATAATATTTAACATTGAGTTTTTTCTTTAATCTTCTTTAAAGCTTAAACTATTGATGTTCAAGTTTTATATAGCCAACCTATTTTATTTAATTCATATTATCAGCAGCTTTTTTTGGCTGCAGGACAAAAATCAACCACACAGAATATTACTAGTTAAATCAACGATACAAATCGAAGTTTTGGTTGTATAGTATTAAGCGATTATGGGTGCCGACGACGCCTAGTTATTGATGAATATCTGCGATTATTTTATTATAATTATTTTAATGAAAATACTTAAGTTAAAAAAAATTAAGAGGCTCAAACGACATTAGAGATGAAACAGAATTGCCGCCAAAAGAGATAAAAAAAAATAGATGGTTCTAAAAAATAAAACATTTTTAAAATTTCATTTTTTTATTATCTGTCATAAATTAAAGGGTTAAATTTTCTTTTAGTTCAAAGGGTTAAGTTATATCATCAAAGAAGGATTACAATGAAAAATAACGGATAAAAATAATGTATTGCCTTATTTTTAGTTATTAGAAATTTTATTATTTTAAAATTTAAAGAAAGTATTTATGAAAAAAATTACTATTAACCCTATCGTGCTTATTTGTTATTCTTTGCTTTGGATGAACTATACATAAATGTGAAAGATTTCTAAAAAAAATTATTTTGAAGTGAAATAAATTTCGTTTACAAATAAATTAAATTTTTTCTGTATCTAACTATTGGCCAAATACATTTTATACCAACAAAAACAAAACATTATATAAAATTAATTAAATATAATAATATAAAATTTTTTGAAGTTCTTATTATTTTAATTTTTTCACTCAACTCAAGTAAAGAGAATGAAGAATAGTGCATTAGGTACATAAATCGCTACCACTTTCTTTGCTCGTTTAAGTAGTAGTAAAACTCTAGAGGCCGTCTTAGGACATCTACAAACAAATTTTAAGATAATCTAAATATATTATTTTTTTATTTATGACTTTCACTATACAATTTCTCCTAAAAATGGTATTGTTCTATTAAATTTTAAAATAACAAAATATTATAATTTCTGAGAAAAAAATTCAAATTTTTAAAGTAAAATAAAAACAAAAAAAAAATACAGATCCGCAATAAATTTATCTAATAAACCTAAGTAAATATACAATGTCATAAAAAAATTGGATCAAAAATGTCTCAATCATAATGTTCAAATTTCCGCTGTATACCTACAATAAAAAAAAACATTATTCGACAATGTGAGTTTTTGATTTTTTTTTCATTTAATGACCTCGGACTATTTTTTTTTTTTCAATCCTTCACATAATGAGTTTTATGATCCTGAAAATTATTTCTTGAACATTGGTTTTTTTTTTTTTGCACAAAGTTATTTTCGGACACTTTTTAATCCTTACATATTCAGGGCTAAATTAAGGTAAAAACGGCAAAAATTTGTTAATTGACAAGAAAAATTTTTATTTAAAATTTTTTTTTTATAAATTTCAGATGAACTGCAAAAAAAATTTTTTATGCTTCGGATTGGTCATCAAAGTCAGTGTAATAAAGTTTTTATTTTTGTTTTATACTTTTACCTAGTTCTAAGTATTTAATTTGAATAAAAAAGTGTACTATATCCTATAACCTATATGTATATATATTCAGCCAAGGTGACAAAGTTATTTTTATTAACTGTTTTTTCTTTAAGCATTTTTAATCTTATTAGCATGAAAAGGTTATGCTAGCTCTAGAAATTATGACGGCAGCAAAAATTTAATAATAAGTTAATGGAAAAATATTTTTAATAAAATTTAAAGGCAAACTAGTTTTAATAACGCATTATAATATTTTGTGAAAACTTCTCGATATATGAGTCATATAAATTGTATTTATATAGCAATTTGTTCCTTGCTGTGTATAGTTTTTATTTTATTTAGAACCATATTATACTTTTAATTTTGCGTTAACCATATATTTTCTGTTGTTAAAATTAAAAAATAAATTAATGATTTAAAAACATTTAATCAATATCATTATCAAAAATCAAAAAAATGGCGCAAACAAAATTATGATAGGTACCTTGATTTAAAAAAAAATAAAAAAAGTCCAACGAGTATTCTTAAAATGGCTTAACAAATTTTTGCTCATGGTGCCTGAGTAATAACTTATTGTTAAATGTTAATATAATGGTTCATTTATTAGTTTCATTCGTGGCTCTCATTGATTTCAACTAAATGGGTAGGTTTTACTAAGAGTTGCCATTATGAAAGAATCAATGAATTTTTTATCTTTTAAACCTCATTTCAACACCATCATAAATAAAGCTAACTTTATGCAAGGTTTCTTTGTTCCTTTTAATTTTTTCAATAATTTTTTTTTAAAATATCAAAATATGTCATTTATTTGTAATATATGGCTCTGTTTCTAAAATTTCTTAAAAATTTATAAGAATTCAGATGTTCTTAGTATTATTTTAACCGTTTTTTTTTGAGTAATTAATGTCTAAATACTTTTTTTTTGTTTGAAGTTAATTTATCAAACTTTTTTAAGTCTCCTTTAATAATATTACCTCTTTTTATTTTTTAGTAATAATAGTAATTTTTTTTTTCGTTTCGAGTCACGGAAACTAGAATTAATTGCCAGTTACTAGGATTACAAAATTTAATGCGAATACTTTTATTCGAAGCGTTTTTAGTCCAACAAATGAAATAAAAAAAAGAAGGTGGGAAATAATCTTACTTTTAGAGAATTTTGCGTTGAAACGTTGATATCGTTAAGACAACATTCAAAATTTTAGTCAACGAGTCACGAATACAATGAAGAATTTCATTGCCTCCAAAAAAAAAAAAAAATACTCTCACTTCATTGAATAAGGGGACGAGCCAAGCTACAAAAATCTGTTAAACTTTTTCAAAGAGGACGTCTATTTACTAAGAAATCGGAGCAAACGTCAAAAAAAATGGTATCGAGTCACGGCGAAACATAGCCATATGTAGGGCTAAGTTGAAAGAAAGATTTGTTAATATTTGGCCCCAAACCCTCTGATTTTTTTTTTGAAATGGCCCGTGGCTATAAAAGATTGGACACCACTGGCTAAACTAAAGAATTTCATAACCCTTATGTTCTCAATTCAATTTACTACTCTTATTTAACAGTTAGTTATCAAAATTTTCCACTTATTAAAAAATTTTAGAAAAAAACTAATAGGTATGTACAATATTATTTTTTGATTGTTTTACGAATTATTTGGCTACTTATTTTGAATCAGGAAATTATTACCTAATATTTAAAAAGAAGAACAAGCGTATCTATATTAATGAATAAGCACAGCAAATTTTTACTATTAATATAATTATGTAATTTAATTTTATAATTTATGTTTGATTTTAAAATTAAAAAATAATGTAATTAAAATTTTAAATATTCTATTATCTAATTATATCATTTCAATGTTATATAGATATTTGCATTATATATTTTAAGACATTTTTATTTTTAATTTTTTTTTTTTTAATTATAATATCATCCGGATGAAAAATCCAATCTCAATTTTAAAATTAAATAAAAGTTCTTCGTGTTATGAGACAAAATTGTATTATGTTTTAACCATCATTCCAATAAAAAAATTATTGTTAAAAATATAAAAAAAAATCTTGATGGTAATCAGAATCATGAATTAAATTATTATTAATTTTCTCATTAATTATTAACCATCGACTAACTACTCAAAAAAAAAATTATTTGATTATTATTTATTATTCATATAAAATTGAAAATTTTTTAAATTTCAGTTTTTATAATTTTACTTTTCATATTTATATTAAAGCTAGAATTTTTTGATGGCATATGAAGTTTCTGGTCCTGGACATACTCCAAGATTTACAAAAACTAGCAAAATAAAAAAACAGCGTATTTTAAATTTAGATCCGAATTTCGTAAGTTTTAACAAGTAAGTTTTTCTGTTTTTAAGGTAATTGTTAAATGTCGCTTAATACATAATTATATACATATGACAAAATTTTCAGTCACATAAATAACTCATTATAAAATTTCAGTGATAAATTTCCAATAAAAATTGGACAAAAAATTTCTGTAATAGACAATGAAGGCCGAAAAACAGATTTGGAATTTAAAGATTGGGATTTAAAGTATAAAAAACAAAAAGAATTGGGAAAATCAGATATAGAAAAATCTAAAATAAATATTAGCAAAAAGTATGTTTTTCAAATAAATAAAATAATTAAAAAATAAATTAAAATGTATTCAATAAATTTCAGAATTGAAGACAAAGATTATGCTGGTGGAGATATTGATTTTAGTCAAACTAAAGAAAAGGTTAATTTATTTTTTGCTAATTTTATATAGCTAAGATAGAACACTGAAACACAATCAAACCAAAATTTTGTTTTTAACTTCAATGAAACGTTTGAATTTGAACACAAAATTATAGATTGCATTTTTTTCTGTTTAATAATTTTTGAATTTTATATTAAAAACAATTATATATTTAATTTTAGACAAGAAAAAAAAATCCAATTGTTCCAATTTCTGGTCGAAAATATTTACCATTCCATCGACGTTATAAACAAAAACTATCAACAAAATTTAATTCATGTAAATCAATTAGATCAGATGTTGCAACACAAACTGAGGCTTCAACATTATCTATCAATTATATATCGCTAAAGCGAAGCAGTGAAAGAATAGATTATAGGAAACAACAACCAAATAGATATGATTTTAGGCAAAAAATTAAAGTTCTTTCAAAAAACTCACCAATTGATTTAGTTAAGAGAAAGGATCAAACAAAAGTATTAAAACAAGAACCAATTAAATCCTGTCAATCAATAAGCATTTTAAAAAAACTATCCAAAAAAGGTGAAGATGATAATAATTTTGTGGAACGAGTAGTTTCTAGTGATTATGTTTATCGAATATTATCATTGCTTATATTTTTAATTTTTATTTGTTTATTATTTTCGGTGATATTTAAAGCAGATTCCATTGATATTATAGAATTTTTAAAATTCAATTTTTTTAAATTATTTCAATCAAATAGAAATATTCGAAAACTTAGTACTACAGAAATAATTATTCAATATTTGTTATCTTTTTTTCAATAATTTTTTTTAAATCAAAATTGATCAAATAAAATAATTTAACCTTTCTTAATTTTTTTTCTTGTTGTTGTTATTGCTGCTGATGTGACCAAAGACTTTGGATATACAAATAAAACTTTTTTTTTAACAACATAATTTGTCATGAAGGATCGTTTTTTCGAAAACTTTTTTTACAATAAAATTTCCGAGTATAGAACACAAACAACCAGAACCATGAAACATACTTTTTTGGAATTATTTATTTATTTATTTCAAAGATCGTTACATTTCTTACAATTTTGTACTACTTCTAATATTTTTTTTTAGTGAATAAATTCTTAAAAATTTTTACAACTATAATTTATAACTAATATAATTAGGCTGTGCCCGATAGTATGATGTTTAACAATGATTACATAGTTTTAAACTCGACTAAGTACAAAGTAAAAAGAAAAAAAAAATATGTTTATAACTAAAACTTAATTTAACAATTAATCTTCAGCAATTTGCTGAATAAAAGTTTTATTCGAATTCAAACATTTAGAAATGAATTTATTTTGTCTATTTATAATAGCAACTTTAATTAGAGAACTTTTTGTTAGTAAGTGAATATCTCTGGTACTATGGTGCCAAGGGAGATTTAAAATCATTTTTAGAAGCTTATTTTGAGTAATTTGAAGTTTTTTAATGTAACAGTTAGCACAATTGAACCCTTTTTTGGAATTAAATTTCAAAATATTTATAATTTTATTTCACACAAAAAAAAAAAAAGATAAACTGAATAGCATTTTTTCAATTGAATTGTATTCAAAAATTGTGAGATCCGTTCAAGTTATATGGTGTTAATTCAAATTTTATAGAAAGACATCAAAAATACTTTAAACTCAATGTTATTGCAGGAGACCCAAGTCTATCGAAAAGGAAAAAAAAAATTAGGAATTTTTTATAGTGATTGTAGGAATAGGGTTGAGATATGGAAAATTTAACTGACTAAAGTTGTTGAATAACATTTAATCATTTTTAACATGTTTAATATTATCAATTCAATTATCAGGGATTTGAATTTTTTTTTTTAATAAAAAAAAAAATAATCAAGAGACAAAAAATAATTTAAATATTTTTTTTTTGTGTAAATAAAATAAAATTTTAATGTGAATTTCTTTCTTATCGCATATAAAGTTTTTTTGTAATTTTTTTTTTCTGGTGGGATCATATTAAATCTGTAAATATATCTTTTTTGTATTTACATTTTTACTTATGTTTTGTACACATATACATATTATATGATATTTATTAGTCTTTCAAATCATATTGGAAAAAAACCAAAAACTTTGAACAAAAAACACTACCCTCTATTGTTCTTTTTTTTATCAATAATTTATTTTAAGGTTTACTAAATTTCATAATATGATAATGATTTTATGTTAGAAATTTTCTCTCAATGTAAGTTTATATATATATTTAAAAATGAAAGTATATACCAGTGGAATATATATATACATAAGATCTACTTCTAGTACTAATCAACTGTTAAATAATTTATTATAAATCAACGAAAATGTATATTTTTTTTGAGATTCCTTCAGGGTCACAAATTCTGTTTTTGGTGCAACTATAAATAATGCGCAAAACTGCTTTTTGTTTCCCTGTTCGCTCATTCTAAATAGATATTTTTATTTTCTAAATTTTTTCATATCAATTATATAATCTTATTAATTAGAGCAAACTAAACTGAAAATGTGTAGTTATATAATCTAAATAGTGTTTGCATAAAATTATCATAATTTAATAATAAGAGCAGAATTCGATTTTCATATATAGATAGACTATTCATAATAATCTATTTCTTTAGTAAGTAGAAACATTTCGTAAATTAAAAAATGTAACAATAATAACTTACCTGTGAATTTTTTAGATGACTTATGATGATAGACGATAATATACGTTATAAATTTATGTGATCAGCCAATTCCTAATTCTAGTATTCTAAGTACATCTCTTTCTATATGAACTGTATGTATGTATTTATTTGTAATTTTAAAAAATTTCAAACTAACAAAATAATAATTTATAAAGATTTTTGGCATAATCAATAAATTATAATTTTAAAATTCAAAAGAAACTGATTTTGCGCCATTTCCCGAATTAAAAATTAAAACCATCAAAAACGGTTTGATGAAATTTTATATTTTCAATAGGATAAAACAAATTTAGTTCTGATATACGTGCTGAAAGAAACGTATATGGCCTTAAGAATAGCTATGTAGATAAATAAATTATAAAATAATTGCTGAGATTACCTGGTTTCACACGGGAGTGCCGAACTTACTTATATCAATATCAAAACATTGTTGTTTGTGTGTGTGAAACGAATGCCATATATCTAGAAAATATTAAATTTTAAATGTTGCTATATAACTACCTCCTTGGAGTCGTTCTGGGATCTCGTAAGCGGGTATTTCGCCATTCAGTTTTCCAAATAGCCTTTTTGGGTCAAACACTACAACATTTTAAATTGGTTTCAAATTCGTTCTAGAATTTTTAGTTCGACAAGCGAAGCAGATGCAAGAATACAAAGTGTAAGCTTTGCCAGTGGCTTAAATATTTATTGCAAAGTAGTGAAAAGGAACGAACCTATTTAATATCTAATTATATAAATAATAAAATATTTTAATTATAGGTATATTTAAAAAAATGGTATTGAGAAAGCAAAGCCAAAACTTCGTATATTATGGCATTGGTGAAACATTTTAATATTTTGAGCTAGAAACATGTTATTATAATACATACTGCCATTTTGGCCGAGGAAAATATATTTTAAGGAAGAAAAAATAAGTAATTTATTACATTAAAAAATATTTATATATTTTTTTTTGTTATCTTCACCATTGTCCTGTTTTCACTCTTTTATTTGACCTTTTTATGCATAATTGCAAATAACATAGTTTGATCCCTTTTTGATAATTCATTTGACCCCTCAAGGATTTATATCACATATCCTTTTTTTTCTATGAAATATAAGCATTTAAAATTTTTATTATTTCATTTTTAATGGTTTTGTAAAAAAAAAAAATGTTATATTTTTAGCGCCTATCAAAATGAAAAATTGCAAAAAAAAAAATTATAAATTGTCCAACGATTTCCTTAAAATTTCTTATTTTCTATATTTTATATTTATTTGTGCATACATATATTTCTTAACATTGACCCTTATTGGCCAGGGTGGTGAGCTTACATTGACCCTTAATTTTGTATCGTTTTTTTTTTTAAAGAAAGAAATAAGCTAATACTACTTTTATAATATTTTAAATTTTCTAAATTTGTGTAGGTATTCATTTTATCATTGTTACTAAACTTTTGGGTTTGGATTATTTCCTCTGCATAAGAATAAATTTCAGAGTTTTCGTAAAAATTATTTGTCAAAGGAATATCGCTGATAATCTGGTTAAGTATATCATTGAGATCTGTGAAAGCAATCATATTTTTGATCTAATTCCCTTATTTTTTCACCCAGAATAACATAGGTTACTAGTTCGTCTTTATTAAGTAAACAATTTTTTTTATTTAAAATTTTATTTTTATTCATAATTTTCGAAGTTATCACTGGTAAGTCTCAATCGGATATGAGATGGGCGAGGTCTATGTACCTACCTGTACCAGGAACCATTACATTTCCTTACAAAATTTCGCTTGGTAAATATTTGACTGCATCCAAACAAAATATAAACAAAATATAAACCAAACGAACATTTGGTGTGAATACGAGAACGATACTTGGATTGGTTTAGGTGTGATAAGGTTACGTACATTCTCACCTTCGATTTTATATATTTAAAAAACAAAAAATATTGTTTTTTTATTGACCATTAATTATGTACATTTAAGATGAATCGTATACTGGTACCCCGTTTTCTATAATTCATATTGTTCAAAAATAAATCGTTTTTGTTCTCATGGTCCAGTTTTATTGACCAATATCAAATTAAAGGATAAAAAAAATTGTTTCATCAAATAATTTAAAATCATAAAAGAATAAGCTATTCAGACCTTTATTATGCATACATATATTTATAGTTATTATTCTTAAAAAGAATAAATCGTAGTGTTGACGATGGGGTAACACCTTGATTAGATGAAAATAACTGAAATATTTAGTGTATTATATTTTAAACAAACATATATATTATATTTTCCTATTTTTTCTGTCACATACATAAATTGATCAGCATAGCTATATAAATATGTAAGTCTACATTTTGCTTTCAAATCTTCGATATTTGACCTGCATCTGTTTCTTACCCTATCTGACCTTAGTTTAAAATATTTGATTCAAAAAATGTAAATAATGAACTATGTTCAGGTCAGAAGAATATTCCAATCAACAAATAAAAAAAAACATACAAAAAAAAGATCAAAATGAGAATGAATACAATTTTTTTTTTCTAAATTATTGAAAATTAAAATTATAGAATCATTTTAACATAGTTTTATGTTTGTGTGAAAATTTACAATTGATTGAAAATTCGTGAAAATCATATAATAATTAAGTATGTAAAAGAAAGAGGATATAACCGAGGATTAACTAAATTTGGAGATTAAAATTTAGCTTACGTTAAATAATGTACGTATGCTGCACACATTATATAATTTACACATTACATTATTAAGGCATTGAATTGGAAAATCCAATGAAATTTAAAAGTAAAATTTGTGAATTCTTTTATAATAAAACTAATTATTTTCATTTTTCATGTTGGGATTTCAATTTACTAACACTATCTCGTCAGAAGTTTTTTTAGTTGTTTTATGTAGGACTTGGAGTCCAGGGCAACTTGAAATATTAAAAATAGAAATATATACCTGCAAATGTTAACAAACATAATTATACAGATCGATATCATTAAATACAAACAGACTGTACGTTTTCCGATACTTACGTAGGTTTAATAGTAAAATTAAATAATGATATGTCTATGTCCACAACGATTTTTTTAACACCACAACTTTAAGTAGCGTAAGTCATAACGATAAAACATTAAATAAATTCGATTGACTTATTCAAAATTATCAAAATATAATATAATTGAAAAATGTCCTTTTTCATTCATTTCAATCATATTTCAATACATTGGGAGATTAGACTATATAAATAATAAAAAAAATTAAGACCAATTTGAGAAGTCTAGTATACGTTTAAATAAGACGCTTTATTAATGCAATTTAATACTCTTGAAGCTAATTATTAATAAATTAGAATTTTTGCGCCATTCTCCTTTATGAAAAAAATTATGAAATAATCCAGAGTATCGTTATATTTTATGACATCATGAACGTAATTATTATATATTATTATTCGAGGCATCCGAAAGAATTCTAAAATCCTGATTACTTTCACTGAATAATTTATTTTTTGTTTTAAAAAACAAATGAAGAAAAAAAAAATTATATTACAAAATAAATTTGACTATCAGACAAATACGCTAATAGAAATCAATTGTAATTAAAAGTTATTCAGAGCCCTCAATGTGAAAAATTGCAAAAAATTGGTCTTAGTTTGGCTTTGATTGTAGGGTTACTACAATCTAGACTGAAGTGATTTTTTGATATGTTAGAGAGTATGCAACTGGCTCCAGGGTAGGTGAAGCGGATTTTTTAAATTTTGAGTTTTTTGGCCCAAATGAGCCTTTAAAAAACTTGAACATATTTGCTTGGATTCTGAAGTAAAGGAAAAAGATAATAAAAAATCTCAGACGCAAAAATAAAGCTAAAATACCTTTCTTCAGGGCTGGTGACTTGGAATTTTGAATTTCTTTAATTTCCTAAACAATTTTTAATTAATTTCATTTTTTTCTAAGAATTTTTTAATTTTTTTGATAAATTGTAGTTTCTGCACAGAAATAAAATTCAAATATAGTTTTGTGATTTTCTGATAGAGGTGTTTTTGGTACAATTTTTGTCGCATTTTTCACGGCCGTTTATTTTCTGTAAAATAAAACAAAAAAACTTCAAATAGAAAAACTTCAAATAGAAAACAGAAATAGAAAACAGAATTTCACATGGAGGGCTCTTAAATGGCTTTTTACTTTAGTTAAAAAAAAAAAGAAAACGCAAAAATAAAGCAAAATAAAATTGTCAGTAAAAAAGATACTCATTTCTGCTACAAAATCGTTGAAAAAAAAAAACCAAAATATAATATTGTAAATGTAATGGATAACGATATACCTTGATATTCTTGGCAATTTGGACACATGCAATTCGTTAGATTAATTTTTTTTCCACATTATAAACTATTGTCAAAATTATCTAATAAATAAGCCCATAATGCTAATTCTCTTTTTTTTGCCCTAATAAAATTAAGCTACCGAAAAATAAAATCTAGACACCGTTAATTTAATTTATAATTATTTTAATAAAATTCAATTAACAAAAATTGACAAAAATATTCTTAAGCCTTGAATTATGAATCTTAATTCAAACAATGTATAAATTTTTGATACATAAGGTAGGGCCGTACAATGAAGAAATTTTTTAAATGAAACTGTTTTCTTAACACTTGTCTCATGTTTGCACATGTCGATTAAAATTTTGTTTCATAAAACTTTTTTCGTAGTTAAATTTCTATATAAAACAGATGAAATATCAAATAAATTTCAGAAACTTCAGCAATTTAATTTTTTAATGTTTCATCAAACTAAAGTTTCATTTAAAAAGTTTCTTCTGTGCCTACGCGGCCTGACCTGCCTAAGAGTTATATAAATGGGTCAACAAAATTATTTTCTTAAAATGAAATCTTAAATTAATTATGATCACATTATAAAATTTTGGCTTATTACTTGGCTTATTACCATCAGATGGAATCCAAGGAAACATTAATAACTGACTTTCTTTTCACAAAAACAGTTTTTTAATATATCAAAACAACTAAACAAATGTTTTGTACAATGTGGGAATGAAACTGTCATTCGAATGAATTTGGATTTGCAATAAATAAAAACCAATAAATTCTAAATTTCCGAAATATTGGGATTAACAAAATTCAAAACAAAAATCAACAGAACTAATAAAGTTCATTCTTTCGTGTGCG
Source organism: Hybos culiciformis (assembly GCA_964007475.1). NCBI lineage: Eukaryota > Metazoa > Arthropoda > Insecta > Diptera > Hybotidae > Hybos > Hybos culiciformis. The sequence continues at coordinate 65,212,460 of OZ023273.1, forward strand.
TAAATATTTTGAACAAAATAGAATAATCCCCGATCGTTTAGTAGTGTGTTCAGATTTCCATCTTTTGCCTACATTATAAATATCTTACAATTCATCTTTTCTTTCATTTCTCAGGTCTAAAATGTCATTATTCAATTTTCTTGTTTTTTCACCTACTTCCATTAAATATTCATCATCTTGCACTTTAAAACTTCCTTCGATTGAAATCAAACTACTTGTAAATTTACTATTTTCTAACCATTTAGCAAAGCAGAATTTTTGCCCTAGTAACGAATCAAAAATGTCATCTGCTAGTGTCGGATTTGTTATTAAAAAATTTTTATTCGTAGAAATAATTTCTTCAACAACACTGCAATAATCATTATCGGCCAACCATTCTTCTATCATAACATCACGATATTGATTGACCTTTTCTTGATCAATTTCAATCGATTTCAAAACATTTTCTTTATCGTTCACTAAATCACCAATTAAAATTAAAACTTTTGTTTTAATCTTCAGCTCTGTATCTTTTTTAAGTACTGAAATTAATGCTTTCGTCCCTGTCTTTTCTAAAATTTCACGCTGACAGTGCGGAAATTTTCGAAGCAAACCACCAAAAGCGTACAAAGCCACGTTTAATTCTTCTGTATTGATAGATTTTAATAAAATATTACTTAAATAGCTCCCAAAATTTTTCTCGTACACTTTAATTTGGGCTTTTGGATTATTTTGAGTTAGTGTACCCAATATTCGTAGGGATATTACACGAAAATCACGATTAGTTTGATTAACAATCATTGGCAATATGATGTTATCCAAGCCACCTGAATCAATAAACCAAAGCGCATTATCAATTTGATGAACCAAATAATTTAAATTTTCTAAAATCGATAGAAATTGTTTTGATGTATTCTCTTGAGCAGCTTCATCTCTTGTTGTATTAAATTCTTCAATTAATCCGGTTATTAATTCCGAATCAGTTTTCACGCTTACTTTCATTTTTTCGAATTCTTTTTTCAATTCATTGTAATCACGATACGTTCGCTTGATTTTGTCAATTTTTACTGGAGAGTATTCCAAACCCAGAGTATTCTTCTTATTAAGTTTTTTCACTTGGTTTTCTAAATATTCATCAACATTTATCTCGAATTGATTATCCTCATTGTGATCATCATCATCGTTTGTGCCGGAATCGCTATCAAATGCACTTGGAAGCTGAGAAAGTGCTTGCTGTTGTTGATTTGAATCTTCTTCTTCATCTAGAAGTTTTGCCTCTTTTTTACCTGTTTGTAAATTCATACGAATATGAAGTCCAGATGGTATTGTTTGGCCTAAAAAGAAATAATGAATAGCATAAACCTAACGATTTTAATTGTATATATTAGTTTAAATATAAAATTAGTGGTTTTAAAAGCCTGTTAAATAACATTAATAATGCTCTCGATACAAAAATCGAAAAGTAAATAATTTCGGTACAATTTGTTTAACATTTGTGATTTCCTGATTACGAAAATGACGTTGACTATTTGTTAAAATTGAAAACGAATTCAAATTTCAGTGACTAGTTAGGTTCAGATACTTATACCAAGGTACAGATATACCTACCTAACGAAAATCTATAAAAAAAAGGTTCCTCACTAAAAAAAATTATTTTCAGAGTGAGAAACTTTGCTCTTTTTAACTTTTTCTTGAGCCGAAAGAAGTTTAATAATTTCTTGTTTAATTATAATGGTAAAAAGGCATGAGCTTGAGGATTACGACGATACATACCTTCCTTTATTTCTTGCCATTCTTTAGTTGCTACAAAACTATTATTTTTTGTTGATTTTATTCTATCAGAAAAATATAAAAGAAATATTAAAGAAATTATAATTTTTTTCATTTTTTCTTTTTTATAAAATAAATTTCTATAATTTAATTTTTTTTTCTTATAATATATATTTCAGAATTTAAATATAAAATTAATTTGTTTTTTTATAGGTATATTTAAATTTTTTTAAACTTTTTAAAACACGTCATTTAATTCCATTTGTATAGTGACGCCGTTCCTACAATTCAGCCGCCGGTCAGTCGGTCGCCGGGTAGTTTTTTAGTAGTCGCATGTTTTTTTTGTTTTTTTTTCTATTTTGCTTTACTGTAGTCGCCGTTTTATAGATTTTTTTCAAAGTCACCGATTTTCTCCAAGCAGGTAATTTCAGTCGAAGAGCCAAAAATACCGGCGGCCGCCGAACGGCGTCGCAGTTTGATTTGTTTATGTTTTTTGTTTGCGATTTGCATAAAACAGCTGATTCAATCATTCAGTATCAGACGTCAAATATGAACAAAAAACAAAAATATTGCGCGAAAACGAAAATAAAACGAGCGAAGCGATTGAGCAATAACAAAAAAACAACTGACTGCCAGCCACTGCCACCAAAAAACAAATTTTCTTTTGTTTGTTTATTATTGTTTTCAATACATAATACATATATTATTTTTAAATTTTGATTGAATATTTTTTAAAAAATTCCATTCAATAATTCAATTAAATTGAAATAAATCTTAAACTTCTTATTATTAGTTTTGTGAAAATGTCTATCAGTTGAGGTTTTGGAAATGCAACAGCAAATAGAAGAAAATTTTTAAAATTTTCTCATTATACCGTAGTAACTCAAATCAAATTCAATAAACAACAAACAATCAATGTTAACATTATGTCTATGTCTAAACTCAATTCAATAAACAATAGAACACAATATAGATACCTAGGTAAGATAGATAGGTACGGTAAAGGCAGGTATTCTCAGCCGGGACCAATTCTCAGCCACTTTAACTTTGCCCATGAGTATTAGGAAAAGTATACATCTAAGCCAAAAAACCAAAATTTAATTTAAAAGAGTGTTTATTCCTCTACTCATATGCAAAAAATAAAATAATTCGGAATTAAAATAATTGATTAAAAAGTAATTATTTAAAACAAGTCTGTCGATGCGATCAGTTCGGTACAAAAAATTAGAATTTTATGAAAAAAGGTGTTCAGATAAACGAGCTAAAAAATCTAAATTTTTGTAAAAAATTAAAGTTCTAGTTGTTTAAATTATTAAAGGAGATAATTATCAGCATAAATAAAAAAAAATGGGTAACTTTTTTTTTTATTTTACTCAAAATTTTCACATGGTCGAGATTACATTCCAAAATTTTGGGTAAATTTAATTGTCAGCCACCCCGGCTGAGAATAGAATTCGACGCAAAATTTGATTTAAAAACAAAAACAACTAAATTTGACTGTTTTTACATTCAGGAACCTATAAAACAGCTTAAATATCGTTTATAATGAGCTGGACCAATTATCAGCCGGGGTACAAAATTTTTTTTTTCCTTGTGGCTGACAATAATATCTTCATACTATCTTTGAATTCTATTCTCGGCCACTTAATGAAATTTTGAAATTTTGCTTTCAGCGAAGAAATTTGGGCTCAAAATATAAAAAAAAACGATGCTGCAGATGACGGGAACCACTCAGAATCGACTGAAACTTGGAGGGGTGGTAGAGGCGGTCCCAAACCCCCAAAAACTGAAAACAGTTCTTGGGGAAAAGACCCCGTTTCTGATATGCCCCCCGGGTTGGGATCTTAAACTCCGGAAGCTAAATTCCGAGTACAAAAGCTCGAAAACTAAACCACGGGAGATAAAATTCCAGAGGCCAAAATGTTGGGGAAAAAAATCCCGGAAGTTAAAATCCCGAAAAAACAAAATCCTGGAAACCAAAATGCCGGAGGGACAAATTCCCGGAAAACAGAATTCCGCAGGAACAAAATCACCGAAATTTTAATTTGAAAGAAATCATTAACTAGGAACATACATTTCTTGAAATCAAATACTTATCCTATATCGATCACGTATCCCTGCGGGGCTTCAGGGATTAAAACCTTTTTTGCAACCTAACCCATGGCTACGCCAGCCAAACCCTTTTCGTATGTCCCTGCGGGGCTTCAGGGATTAAAACCTCCCTTTTCATTTATTTTAGGTTCCCAGATTAAGTTTTCGGGATTTCAGGTATCGAGATTAAGGGTTTCCGGGATTTTGACTTCCGAGATTTCGTCTTTCCGGGATTTCGTCTTTTCGGGATTTTACCTTCCGGGATATCTTCCGGGATTGTAATTTCCGAGATTGTAATTTCCGAGATTTTAGGAAAAGGGTGATTTCCGGGATTTCGTACATCCGGGATTTTCGACTCCGTGCATTTATTTCCCAAAGTGCTCAAAATATTTTAAAAATTCAAAAGTTCTAACAAATAAAAGTAATTTACAAATTGTAAGTTGAGGAATATAGTTTTTAGGTATTTTTATTGTAATTTTTGCATATAATGCATACAAATTATTTTGCCTAGATTTTTTTAAGTTTTCTAATCTAGCTTTTAGGAACTTATAGTTCCTAATTAAATAAAATTCAACGTAATTATTACTTAAAACCGACTTTTATTGCTTAATTCTCTTTAAAACGAGGGTGGCTGAGAATAGAATCCAAAGTGGCTGAGAATAGAATTTGGGTGGCTGAGAATAGGGGAAAATGGGTTTTTTTTTCTTTGTTCTACGAATTTTTTCTAAAAAAATTAATTAAATAAACCAATTCCGGATTTATGTAGAAAAATGTCTGAAAAATCCAAAAAACATAACTTTGTATAGCTAAATGCTAATACTTTATACTTTTTGTTCGTTCAAAGTGAAAAAATGAGTTAGGTGGCTGAGAATTGGGTACTTTACCCTACCTACCTACATAATTATTATAAAAATGCATACCTGTATAATTAATTTATTTTTTTTTTTTTAGAAAGATCAGATGTTGAAATATTAGAATAATTTAAAAAATGCAAACCAATTCCGAGATCAATTCTTTAAATGGTAAGTTTTTATTTTTCATCGAGATCCAAGTCGCAACCACAAATAAAGTTCGGTAACCTATTTACCTAAAATTATTTAGGTCGATATAAAATGTTACAATCAACCAACTGATCAATCTTTTTAAAATAAAATACATATTTTTTCAGAGCAAACACAATATGAAGACAAATTAAGTTTTTATGATCCCAATATGTGTTTTACTGCACCAAGAATGTCACCACTCCCATCCTCATATTATAGAAATCGACTACAAGAAAGTAATAATAATGCATATATTAATGAACATTGCTCACGTCAACATAAATCACAAAGGCACTTCGAAGTCGAAGTAATGAATAACAATTATACGCAATCATTGCATTCATTTGAATATGTTTATCAAAATTATAATAATGACAAAGCAACAATTTCTAATAATTGTGAATCAATGATATTACAACGACCGTCTAATAATGGGAATAGTAATGACGAAATTTACCAGAATTTTACAGAAAGAAACTCACAATTAATTCAATTCAGTACAAATGATACAGAACAAACCACTGCCTCGGAACGAAAACATAATATAATTTATGAAGAGCAAGGTTGTGATGGAGAACATATTCCAATTCCTACGCATCTACTACAATTAAACCGTGATCCACCTATATCAAGTTCCAATAATAGACAAATCTTGAGTGAACAACATGAGAAATATTTAGAAAGTGGAAATATCGAACGTAATCGTCAAAGAAGTCTGCTGGAAAGCACAATGTCACCATTATGTAAATGTTTTCTTAATTTTTTCTAATTAACTCTTTATTTTAATTAAGTTTTAGTGGCTGCTGTGAATGAAGCCGCAGCAGAATTTTTATTTGAAAAAAATAACTCTTACAATTATCGTACAAATTATTATCCTGAAGAAGAATTTTCTGAATATGAGGAAGTTAAAAATAAGACGCAAAAAACGAAAAAAAGAAAAAGACATTCAACAAAACAACTAACAACCGAAATTGGTTCTGGAGATGACGGTGAATTAATTGAATATTGTAAGTAAAATTATTAAAACGTTTGTGATTGATTTGACAACTACTTATATTTTAATTACTTTCAGTGGTAGTCGCTGATAGACCAATTGATAGTCGTGCGAAAGCTAGTCTTCCAACTGATTACTTAAGATTCATTAAAAATAGTAAAAATTATGAAGGTAACAATATTATTGAAATTTTTCCAGTTAAACTTTAATAATAAACTGTCCCAACATTTAGAACCAATTATATGTGCTAAATGTGACATACCAAAAATGACTAAATTTGGCCCAATGGAAGGTGACTTACAGTTTGTTGATGCTTTGATAAAAATGCAAAAGCCTCAAATTTATCCTTTATTATTTATTGGAAAATCAAAATTGCTTGATGTGTCAAATGAAAGTAAGTTTAATGATAAAATCAAATTTTCTGCTAAAATATTAAATTTGCTACATAATATTGAAGACAATTCAAATTGGATGCGTTATGTTCAAATGGCAACAACTCTTGATGAACAAAATCTTCTGCTTTTCGAAGAAAATGGTAGATTGTATTTCAAATCATCTCGCATAATTGTCCCAAAAGAAGTACTACGAATAGGGTATTCGATAACGTATGCTCATTTGCATGGTTTAGAATTATTAAACAATAATTTAAGAGAAAGCACTAATGAAATATGGGAAACAAATTTTCGCATTAGAGAAAACCAAAACATTTCTAATAATCCTACAAAAATGTCATTAAGAAATCGCAAAGAAACAAAAAATCAAAACTCAAGTTGGGTAAATCAACCAGAAGATTCCGATTTTTCTCCAGTTTCGACTACCCGAAAAATACGAATGAAATTCAGAAAAAATCGATTTAACAAGATTTGTCCTATTTGTAACCGATTACTGAAAAGTGAAGAAGAATTTAAGGTAAGTTTGTTATTTTTGTGAATACAAACTATTAATTAAAGGTTAATTTATACTGTTTTTATATTTAATTAATTTCAGGAACATGAAACACACCATGCGAATAAGAATCAAAAGGCACATAATTGCCCACATTGTTTCAGAAATTGTTCAACAATTGCCGCTCTAATGGCTCACATAAATAGTCACAAAAAAGAAAAATATTTCACTTGTATTTTATGCCTCAAAAAATTTACAAAAATTAATGAATTTCGACAGCACATACCACAGCATTCAGTCAATGATTTGTATTATTGTTGCTTTTGTAAAAAAGTAAGTATAGATTTTGGTTGAATGCAGCCGATATATAAATGAAAATTGCGTGAAGTTAGAATTGTACTTACTAGTATTCGCTTACACTCGAAATTCTAGTGAAAATATTTTTTTATTATAATTATTTTGGATGTAAACATTAACAAATAATATGATTTGAAGATGAAATCGAAATTGAAAATGTAAAAAATAGCACAAACAATACTATCAAACATACCTTGATTTAAAAAAAAATTATCAAAATCGGTTCGTGATTGTGATCTTTGAAGGCACAAAAGTTTTCTATCGAGACAAAGTTTTATGTACAAGATTTATATAGCTATAGAGTATTATATTCTTTCTTTTTTAAGAGTACAAAAATTAATTCATTCTTGAAATTCCAGACTGAAGTAATACATTCATTTATTAGGGCACGTTGTATTTAAAATCCTTGAATTGTACAAAATATATTACAAATTTTTAAAATTTGGAGAATTTTAAATTGTAAACAGTAAGCATCAACACGAATAGAAAAAATAATTTTATAAAACTTTACTTGTAATTAAACATTTAGTATCGTATAAAATTTCAATAAAGTTTTTCACCTTTGAAATAAAATTAAGTATATAAATTTTTTCTTTTTAGAAATATTTAAAGTATCGTTTGGTTCGAAAACATATAAAAATTTTTCATCAATCGAAGTCAGTTTATAAATGCAGCGACTGTGATCGGAAATTTTTGCATCATAGTTTCCTTAAACGTCATAAATTAATTCATTCAGATAAACGTGACTTCCCTTGTCCTAAATGTGATAAAAAATTCAAACGTAAAGATAAATTGAAAGAACACACAGCAAGAATTCATTCCAATCAACCAAACACTAATACCGTGGCTAAAAAAAGAAAAGAACAAAGAAAATTAAAATGTCGATCCCTTCAAAAGACTGGTAAAAATAGAACTGCAGAACAAAATCCCAGTTTAAAATTAAGTAACAAAAAAGATATAATTGAAAAAAAATCATCAAAATCCAATTTAGGATTTAGTAGCTTCCCCTACAAATGCATAAAATGTAATGTTGGGTTTAAACGAAGGGGTATTTTTGTTAATCATATGAGAAAAGTTCACCCTAATGAAAATATTGATAATCTTGATGAACTGAAGGCACCAATTTTCAAACCAAAACTTACATTCGATTGTTTATATTGCAAAAAATGTTATGCTAGTAACGGCAAAAGAAAAGCTCACATTTTAAAATATCATCCAAATGAAAAATTGCCAAGCAAAGAAAATATAAACACAAAACAAATAGGATGTGTAGAATCAGAGATTTTCTCATGTGAATCGTGTTATAAGCAATATAGTTCAAAAAATAAATTATTATTACATCATCGAAAATATCATTCTACAGAAAATAAAATCAACAAAGATACAATCTCTGATGATAGTAATAAAGTGAATGAAAAAAATCATCTTACTAATGGTAGAATACACACTGAAATTCCCGAAAATGGGTTACTTCAATTATCGTCAGCGGCATTGGAATTTTTTGCACTATAAGAATCAGTAAAAGAATAATGTTGTTATAAAAATGTTATTAATTGGCAGAATGTGCAGCATTTAACGTTTAAAAATATTAGCTAGTGAATAGGACATATACATAATGCTAGAATATTGTGTTACTTAAATGAGCCGTTTATTTTGAAAGTGGTTTAAGTCCATTTTTTCAAAAAAAAAAAGTTAATGATAACAATAAGCACAATAGTATATATTCTTTTTATTTATAAACAATTTTAGTCTAGTATCATTAAAACCGCTTTGATTTTGACACTTGAAAATTAGCTTATGGAAATATTAATGTATATTTTTAAATCCATTCAAACACAAAACCTTAAATATCTCAATACAAGAACAAATAGACTTAAACCACTTTCAAAATAAACGGCTCAAATTCTGGTCAGCAGCATTGGAATTTTTTGTACTATAAGAGTCAGAAAGAATGATATTAGTTAGTGAATCAACATGTACAGTAAGAATAATATTAGTTAGTGATAAGCAGTATTTTCAATATTATTACAAATTACCTACTTATTAATCCTTTATTTTATGTTAATATGATTTTAGGATATTTATTTCTTGCTTTTTCTACTAATTTTATTAAATATTACTATTTAAAAAAACTGAAATCTTTTTTAAGAGCCCTCAATGTGAAAAATTGCAAAAAATTGGTCTTAGTTTGTCTTTGATTGTAGGGTTACTACAATCTAGACTGAAGTGATTTTTTGATATGTTAGAAAGTATATAACTGGCTCCAGGGTAGGTGAGGCGGATTTTTTAATTTTTGAGTTTTTTGGCCCAAATGAGCCTTTAAAAAACTCGAACATATTTTTTGCTTGGATTCTGAAGTAAAGGAAAAAGATAATAAAAAATCTCAATCGCAGAAATGAAGCTAAAATACCACTCTCCAGGGCTGGTGACGTGAAATTTTGAATTTCTTTTATTTCCTAAACAATTTTTAATTAATTTCATTTATTTCTAAGAATTAAGAGCCCTCCATGTGAAATTCTGTTTTCTATTTTTGAAGTTTTTTTGTTTTATTTTACAGAAAATAAACGGCCGTGAAAAATGCGACAAAAATTGTACCAAAAACACCTCTATCAGAAAATCAAAAAATTATTTTTGAATTTTATTTCTCTGCAGAAACTGCAATTTATCAAAAAAATTAAAAAAATTCTTAAAATAAATGAAATTAATTAAAAATTGTTTAGGAAATTAAAGAAATTCAAAATTTCACGTCACCAGCCCTGGAGAGTGGTATTTTAGCTTTATTTCTGTGTCTGAGATTTTTTATTATCTTTTTCCTTTACTTCAGAATCCAAGCAAATATGTTCAAGTTTTTTAAAGGCTCATTTGGGCCAAAAAACTCAAAATTAAAAAAATTCGCTTCAACTACCCTGGAGCCAGTTATATACTCTCTAACATATAAAAAAATCACTTCAGTCTAGATTGTAGTAACCCTACAATCAAAGCCAAACTAAGACCAATATTTTGCAATTTTTCACATTGAGGGCTCTTAATATATTTTTTTTAAGTAGGTAAATTCAGTCCGAAAGAAAAAGCATAATAATACTGGTACCCTTGTACGATTGATTTAAAGAGCTTAGCAGGAAAAGGCAGATTAACAAAAATTTGATCAAATATAATTTATCTGATGAAAATATTATATGTAATGTTTATAAATGGATTCTCTGTCTAAAAAAATGTTTTGGGAGGAATTCAAGACAAAATAATTTTAAAAAAATACATGCCTTCTCAAGCAGGCAGGTTCCTACATACCTATGTACGCATTTTTCTTACTATTTAATTTTTTTCAATGTTGAAGCTTCAAAAAGTTTGTAATTTTGTCAGAATCCAATCTTTGCGCTTACGTTTGAATTTTTTTTTTATGAATAGTAAAAAAACAAACCTAAAAGAATGTTTACTACTGAACTATGGTGTATGTATATACTTATACTATTACGTAGTAATTAGTATTTTAATCCATTCTATGGTGTATGTATATACTTATACTATTACGTAGTAATTAGTATTTTAATCCATTATTTTTTTGTTAGATTTTATTTTAAAAAAACCGTAATTTTTTCGGCATTGGAATGATGGAGTAATGGACCTAACCTCCTAACCGAACCTGAAATAATTTATTAACGAGTTTCTTATAATACTCTCACAATACAAAAAAAAAATTCAACAATCTGGATGGGGCAGTACTTAAGCACCTGCTTTCAATAGCAATATTGAAGGTCCCGGTTTGAATCCTATCCAGTTTTCAACCCGTTCTTTCGGTGGGGAGAACAAAGATCTATCGGGCATGATAGTTAAATGAGCCAACAGGCCTAGATGCATGGAAAGTCGTTCAAGGGACTCTCCACATAACGCCTGCTCAACCGAACACAACCTGACGGACCTAATATTAACAATCCTTGCTACGTATTTTTTTTACCGGCAAAAATGTAAACAATCCATTTTTTTTAGCCGCCGAATTTATAAAATAAAAAAATTCGCTTCACTTCTTTTTGTATGTTTCTTTGCTTCTTTTCCTTCCTCGCTTCGTTTCGTTTGGTTTCGTTTGTGTATTATACAAACAGCTGTTATTTGTCAAAACTATCGGTTTTTTTGTTTTTATTTTTAATTGATTTTGTGATTTATAAACATAAGGTTGAGTTTTGAGATCCAAAAGGAAATTACGTCGCAAATAAACTAAAAATTAAATAAAATTTTTTTTTAATATTTAATTTTGAATATTTTAATAAGAATGTCGGCACTTTCACGAGTAACAAAACAATTGATTCAAAATCAACTTAGACGTTCCCAGAGCGTTCCTTGCTGCTTGTATCATGAAAAAGTGAGTTAATTTTTTTTGTAAATGAAAGTACGTAGGTAAATATAAATAGGAAGGTATGTAGTTCATAAATTATTGTGAAATTGTTATTTTATTTTAATTTTCAATATGAAACTTGGGGCTTTGGGGGTATCTATTTTATTTCTTCTATTATTTTATTCATTGTTCAAAACCTATAAAAAATGCTATAGCCAAGTAGAGCAGTAGGTACTTGTCTCGTTAACAAGAAGTCTGATGAAAAGAATAGTGATCATCATGATACTATGAATTCATGAAAGGAATAAAAATTTTCCATCGACACACACAAGATTAAATAAAAATTCTTAAGGAGCGTCCACACATGCGTGAACGAACATGAAATTTCGTTCTTCGCTTAGACATGACGCATGTATGGACACAATATACATGTTAAAAAGTGATTATTAGTTATCCCTAAACGAACATGAACATTTCTGCTACATGAACGGAAATGTTCGCCATGTACCTATATCAATATTTATATAAATTTGGGGTTTTTCATGGGTTTTTAAACATAGTTATTTATAATTTTAAGCTTAAATTTTGAATAAAAAAAGATTTTTATTAATTTTTGCGCATCTATATACCTAAATATATAAATATTTTAGATGTTTAATAATTGGGCAACTAATATTTTGTCACATAAAATTGCATTTACGAACATTCTAAATCAAACTTATGTGAGGACAGCACTTTCATTCACGAATATTCACACACGAATATTCACACACGAATATTCACACATGAATATTCACACACGAATATTCACACAAATTTTTTCAACGAACAAAAAGTGGACGCTCGTTTAGCAAAAGTTTTATTGGATTTTGCAAATTTTGTTTAACCACAAATATTTTTAATAATGTTTAACAATGTTGCGCTCTGATGATTGAAGATTTATAGTGCGTTCAGTAAGTACCGATTGTCCGTAGCTAAGGAATTCCCTTTTCTGCAAAATCCTGCAAATAACTTCTGCAAACCCCTACGATAAGGAAAGCTGTGACATTTCATTTTAAAATCATATACATTAAAAAATTTTATATGCGCATATGAAATGTGTCATTTGTTGTATTTCAGATTTTAAAGAATCATTTGTAACATTTATTAATAATATGCATGTATATTGTTTAAGGGAATACAAATTTAATGAAATTTCAAAAATTCTGCCTTTTTTTTGAATGTTTTTAAGCTAACACATACCTAATAAAACTTACTTGATACAAATTGTCTAGTAAAATGCATGAACAAAAATTGAGTGAATGTGTTTTTTTACATATATTTATGTTTCCTACTCTGTATTGAATCAAGCTGAATATGGCTTGCAAGTTCTTTAATAGAGCAAAAAAGTACGAACAATTTACTTTTTAAATAGGATCTTGCCTCACTTCAACATGAATTATTACTTCCTATTCACTAGTGGTTCACCGATGAAAAAGTATTTCTATTTCTAAAACTAGTGTCATGCTATTGTTGAACAAATATTAAAAATACAAAACACCTGACCTGATGCCTTATTAACATTATGATAATGTATGTTGCCGTTCTCCCTTCTTTACGAAGTTTCTTAATATTTTCTTGTTGTAGCGAATTTTTATTTAAAAGATAAAATGTTTGATATCTCGAAAACTAAGGAAGATATCTAAAATTTTTATTTAATTTGCATAATTGATAGAAAAAAAATCATCATAAAGGAAGGATAGCTTGTAGTGAAATGTAAACAAGAACTCGGTATAAACCTTTTTAAAGTATATGGGTTGAACTAAATTTGATAAAATATGTAAATAAAATTAAAAATTTTATATTTTTATTAAAAATTTTATATGTTTATTTAAAATTTTATATTTTATTTAAATAAAAATATAAAATTTCGAATTTTATTTAGGAAAACATAAAATTTTGTTAAAATTCATTTTTTTTTATTTGTTTTTAATCAAAATATTCATTGTCCTTAGCTAAGGCCAACTAAAAAGTACTCCCAGAATACGGACTATTATGGGAAATTATAAAATTTCCCTTTGCAGAAGTTTTGAGGTAGGATTGCATTACTGAACGATTTTTTGTAGAAATTGTCTGTATTTAAGGACTTTAGCTGTCAGATTTTGTCTTTCACAAACTTCAGATTGTCTGCAACGTAGGATTTTGTCACTAGCTAAGGACAATCTGTACTTACTGAACGTACTATTAGCTTCCTAGGTACCTACAATTATTTAGGAATTCTTTTGGATTTTTAAAGTTATTTAGATATACTCATGTGTTGGTATCATTTCAACACCATTATCTAGCTTATTTATACATAATTTAGCTATTATATTTTATTTAAATTTTACCATTTATTTTCTTTGCAGGTAATTGATCATTATGAAAATCCTCGTAATGTTGGTTCCTTAGATAAAAAAAATAAAAATGTTGGAACTGGCTTAGTTGGTGCTCCGGCATGTGGGGATGTTATGAAGTTACAAATACAAGTTGATGATGAGGGAAAAATTATTGATGCTAAATTTAAAACTTTTGGTTGTGGTTCAGCCATCGCGTCAAGCTCTTTGGCAACGGAATGGGTTAAAGGAAAGACTATTGATGAAGCTGGCAAATTGAAAAATACAGATATTGCTAAGGAATTAAGTTTACCACCAGTAAAATTACATTGCTCTATGTTGGCTGAAGATGCGATTAAAGCTGCATTAGCCGATTATAAAATAAAGAAAAACAAAGCATCTAATTGAAAGTAGAATGAATATTAATATTCTGTAATCTTAAATGAACTTTTATTGTGTGTGAATATTTGAAATAATGAAAAATTAAATGTATTTTATGATAACTTGTTATTCTATTTGAAATTAAAAAATAAAAATATCTACATCTTTTTTTTTTTGATGAGTTGGTTCGTGATAAGATTAAGAAAGGAGTTCATTTTTAAACCATTTATCGTTTATAGATTCTGGCATTACCTACATTATTCAATAAAATTGTGATTATTCGAAATGAAATTGACCTCTAAAATTGTAATTTGATTTTTTATTAATTTACATGTTTAAACTATCGTATTTGATTTTTTAAATATTTCAAATGCTATTCTTGTATCTATAATAAACAAATAAATATAAAAAAGGAATTCCACAATGTTAAAAATACATAATAATTTTATTATCCAAAATAATAAACACTTAAATTTTAAAAGAAAATAAAATGAAAAATTTATATTTTATTGAAGACGTACTGGAGCATCCTTAGGACATTCTTTATCTGTTTTTGTATATTCTGAAAAATAGTTTTTTAATCAAGTGAAAAAAGTGTAAATTATCTTGATCGATATTTAAAAATATATAAGGATTACGACAACAATACTTACTATTATTGGGATTTTCACAATTGTATTTTTTTAGAACACAATCATTACCAAATATTATAGCAGGAACAGAGCCAGCTGAAAAATAAATGAAAATAAAATAAATCATAAAAAAAGGCAAAGGGATGTAATTTTATTACTTGCACAAACTGGCTTATACTCGTCTTTGCAACTGGTTGGACAATCACCACCAATTACATTACAAATAAGAAGTGACACTAGAAAAAATAGGTCCTCAATTGTTTAAAATTACATAACAAAATAAGGGTCAAAAAAAATTGTGTAATATGCAATAAATTAAAAAAAATCGATTAATTTTCTTTCTCAGTATGGTGCAATTAAGTTAGTAATTCGGTCCTTACTAATTTCTATTTAATACTATTCTATTAAATAGGAAAAGAATTAGGTTTAAATTTATTTTAAAAACCGGTTCGTATCTTTAGTTGAGCAATAATGGAAAAAAAAATGTTTTGATGTTTTAATTTCACAATTTTTCATTATTATAATTTTGTTCAAAAACGGAACTAAATGGAAAGTTAAATTTTGACCGAATAATGTACATAAGTTTGTTTTAGCAAAAATCTCTTTAATGTTCCTGATATTAATATCAATTAATTTTCTAAAATTAAAAAAAAATCAAATGAGGATTAAAAATTACGAATTTACAACTGTGGATCATGCAAATGATTATAAATAGATATAGAATAAACTTTCAATAAAAAAATAAGTATTTTGATAGTTTTTTTTAGAGAATAATTATTTATTAACCAATAAAGAAGCTTGTAATTGCGAAACGCATGACTGAACTTTTCAACTTTTTTTTAAATTTATATTTGTGATTAAGGCTGTCCGATGTTTTTATAACTGATGTTCCAATAAAAAATAATTTTGAACTGAATAGAAAAAAATTAAAGTAAACTTGTTAATGAAAATTTTATTAGGAATCTGGATTATAAATAAGTGGGGATAATAATGAATAAAATCATCACAAAAATAACAGAAACCGCAGGAAAAATATCTAATGAGTGAAAGTATCTTTTGATTATACATATTAAAATTAAATTATTAACTTAAAAATAAAATGTAGGTATGTTTTTAAAATCGTAATAATAATTCTGCTCTTTTAATCATAGTTAGATTTTCTTAAGTTTTCTTAAGTTCTTTCAGTTAAATAAGTTTTCTCTCATAATTATTATATGTGGTATTATATTGGTATCTTAATGTTTTTCTGTAATCAATATTTTATTTAAAGATGTGCTAAATTAAAAAAAAGTGTGGATCAGTTGTTGACGTTGTTCTTGAGGTTTTAGTTTTTTCAATATTAAAAATAATTAAGTCACAAATTAATATTTAATTAAATTATATTAAAAATTTAAGTGTTTAAATAATTGTAACTGATACAAATGCATTAACGATACGAACTAAGAAAAATAGACCTAACCAAAATAACAATTTAATTTTTGCATATGATAAATGATCATCGTATATATAAGTTTATATGTTATACTATGCATGACTATACTTTTTTGTTATCTCATTTAAATAATTGAAATAGGTGAAATTTTGAAGGTCATTGAAAATTTATCTCAGGCTGAGTCAAAAGTTTATCATTTTATCTTTTTCCTTATAATTTTTAAATCCTCTTTCATTGTAATTAAAACTATCTTTAATTACTATTCCCCTTAAAAGCATAAAAAATTAATTGAATTTTAAACGTTACTCAGTGAGAGAAAACGCCTATACAATATGCAATTATATACGATACATGAAATCAAAATAAAAATAAAGTTTTAATATTAGAAAGCCCAATGCCTACATAATTTTTGTAATATAGATTTATATAATATTATTTCGCCTTTAAGTTCTATAATAAGACATTTTGAAATATAGAATTCTATACCTATAGAATTTATGCTAGGACGCGATAGGTACAATAAAGATGAAAGAAACTGAGTTTTGAATCCCATTGATCCGATAAAATATTAAATATTTTGTATAATTTCATCATTTTAATGTGCCTCTTCGTGAAATTACATAGCGCCGCATTTCGGAGTTATGAACGCCCCCATTTCGGAGTTATGGCCTTTCAAAATTTTCATACGTTTTTTAAACAGAACTTTCCAAAAAATTTAGCCTTTTCCAAAAAATTTTAAAGGGTCATAACTCCGAAATGGGGGCCTTCCCGCAAAAACCGTCTCGGATTTAACATTTTAGGGACCATCTCTATTAACTACCGAAAAATAGGGCAAATTGGGCACAAAAAATGTATGAAAACTTTGGGGGGCCCTATCTCCGAAACGGGACCTTTGCGACCTGAGAGGTTCAAGGAAACTGTAGTTCCACTTTCCAGAAGAAAAAAAAACTAAATTTTAAGATACGAACTTCAACAAGAATTGAAAAAAAAAAAGGATTTACACTTCAACTGTTTCACTTTGTTGTTCAAATTTAAAAATTTTGATCCATGTAGGTATCTCATCTCTAAACCAGAATCATCCGAATGAATGAGCTGTGCGTGACGTTTTACAAAATTAAAATAATTTCCCCTTTTTATTTGCCATTTATATAAAAATCAACTTACAGCATTAATTTGTGAAGATGAGTATACAATTTCAAGGTAAGTTTTAGCATAGATTAAGATATACATAGATCCCTCGGGAGGAGATGCATCCCTAGAGGGCGCGTCCCCAGATGGCGGATAGGGGAACGCTCTGTAGATATACAGGGTAGGTGGGAAATAAAATACCACCCGCGGACCAAACAAGAAATCCAGAAGCGTCTGTCCCAGATTGGGCGGCTTCCTGGTCAGCGTCTGTCCCATATTGGGCGGCTGTTAACACACCCTTCTGGAGAGGGGTTAAATTACTCCAGGGCATCTCCCAGCCTGCCTCCGTGGCTAAACGGGATATGGGAAGGTCACCCAGAAAAGAATACCAACCATGGAGCACACCATCAAAAACAAAGTTACGGTGCAGGGGAACGGATACCCAGTACCGGCGGCCGTCGGGAGTGAGCGAGCGGGCTCCGGGTCGTCGATATCAAACGACCGCAATCCAATACTAGTGGCTGACTTGGCTAGTAGTGGAGATAATATCACAAGCAGTACAGCAACAAAGGTGGAGTTAATGCAGTCTACGGCAAGCCCATTCAATAGAAATAGTTTGGTCAACCGTTCACCAACATCGAAAGGGGGCAGTACATGGTCGTACAGAGGGCGCCCTTTAAATAGGTCAACAGTAGAGACATTGGTAACAATAGAACCATTGGTAAGCCAAAATAACAAGGAAGAAATTAAACAGATAAGTAAGTAATCCGACAGCCAACGAGAAGCCAAAGATGGTAACAGAGACAAGTAAAAACATGGAGGCAAATAAAGGTAAAGAAGAGAAAAACGCCAACGCAGATGACCAACAACTGTCTGGAGCATGGAAACTGCTAGATAGAGACTTAGCAGATCAGTCCAAATGCATTTTGGAAACAGAAAAGTGCTTCAAAGCCATGATGCTAGCAATGCCCAAAAATACTCCGATACAGGTAAAGAATTCAATGGAAAAAATAGCAGAACTACTCAGCAGTATGATTATATCAAACGAGTACGTTAGCAATGACAAGGCCGCTTTGGAGAAACTACTAGCAACCAAAAACTTTACTAGATCTCCAAACAAGCAACAAGTCCGAATAGATACCCCATCTACTGCAAAGATGCACAACAACGAAAAAAGTAGCAAAAGAAACGCTTCGTCACCATTAACAGGTACCCCGAAGATGCAGAAGACTCCTGGTATAAGCAATGCTGCAACACCGAATCAAAAGAAGACCGTCTTAGGGGGAGAAAAAGAAAAGGTAGCGATATCAGCTTCAAGGATCCGGAAAGAACAGACCTGGCAAAAAGCGGAATACAAAAAAGCAAGGAATAGGAAGAGTGCGAAGCCCGCAGAAGATCCGAAAGTCAAAATTAGAGAGCGGAATAGAAATGATGCAATAAGAATATCGGCTAAACAAGGCTGCTCCTGATATTCTTAAGAAAATGAAGACGGCAATCCAACCCGCGGAGTATGGAGTAGAGATCAAGCAGATTAGAAGAACTAAAAAAGAGGAAATACTGTTGGTAATTAAAACAGACAACTCGGAGAGATTCAACAAAGCACTAGCTGAATCTATCAACGATCAAGCCGAGGTGAAAAATCTCTCGAAGATGGTCGCAGTGGAAATAAAGGATATAGACGAAGCGGAGTCGAAGGAGGAGATACTAGGATGCTTGAGAGCCGCGCTCGGGGCAGACCTAGACCCAGAGAAAGTCCAGTTGTTCAGAGGCTTCGCCAACACGCAAATAGCTAGGCTGGAGGCAAATCAAAGGGCAGCAAATATTCTACTGAACATGGGGAAGATAAAAATTGGTTGGATAAACTGCAGAGTCCAAGAGGGTCGAAGTAATTCGATGCTTTAAATGCCTCGGGTACGGACACCGGTCTAGTAGCTGTAAGGGCAATGAAAAACGGGGAAGGTGTTGGAATTGTGGAGAAGAAGGGCACATCGCAAAGTCATGCAATAATGCTGCAAAGTGTCTAGTTTGCTGCGAAGCAGGAGGGAAAGGTGACCACAAAAGGGGAAGCAGACATTGCCCAGCTTTTATGGCTGAGCTAACGAAAGCAAAAGGCACAAGATGATAAAAATCCTACAATTAAACCTCAATAAATCCAGGCCGTCCCTGGATTTACTCATGGAAGTTGCTAAGGAGAAATCAGTTGACATCGTCACCTTCAGCGAGCAGTGTAGGAAACCGGATTCTGTTTCCTGGTATCAGGATAAATCTGAGAGGGCAGGTATTGCTATATGCAGTCCTGACCTACTCGTTACAGATTATGGTACTTCAGATCACGGCTTCGTATGGGTGGAGACCGATTTGTTCAGGTTATACAGCTGCTACTTTTCGCCGAACGACGCACCCGACAAGTTCAAGGAAGACCTCGACGAGTTGGAAAGCAGTATTAGAACTTCCAGCAAAGAAGTGCTAATAACGGGGGACTTTAATAGTAAGTCACCTTCCTGGGGGGAAATCAGGCTGGATAGCAGGGGCAAACTGACAGACGAAATGATAGCGGCAAACGACCTATTAGTACTTAACAAAGGAAGTGAGCCAACTTTTAGAAGAGGCTCGAGTAGCTCAATAATCGATATATCTGTAGCGACGCCGGGGATAGCGAGGAAAGTAGCTAGATGGTGCGTTCTTGACATGTGCTCATTAAGTGATCACATGTACATAGAAATAGTAATAACCAAAGCCTCCAATGAACAAGAAAATCCAAGAAAGAAGTGTCTGGGGTGGAACTTAAAAAAGTTGGATAAAACAAAACTCCGGAGGTTTATTCAAGAGTCGTCTGCCATAGAGGACCTGGGTTGGATTGCAGGCGGAGATAATCTGTCCACAATAGCAAGGAGAACTCTAGGGACCATACAGGAAGCTTGCAGTGCTTCAATGCCAAAACGAGCGCAAAGGGGAGCAAATAGGTCACCAGCTTTTTGGTGGACAGAGGAAATCGCCAGTCTTCGAAGAGCCTGTAATGCTAAGAGGAGGCAGTGGTGTAGAGACCAAAATAACAGGGAACTGCAAACGAGCTACAAAACGTCCAAGAAGATTCTCCAAAAGAGTATCAGAAACAGAAAAATGGAGTGCTGGAGAGCCTTGCTAGAAGAAGTTGAAAATGATGTATGGGGAACTGCATACAAAATTGTATCAAAGAAACTAAGAAAGAGGGAAGACATACCAGAGTTAAATGATCAGAGCCAGGTGCAGGTCATAATACGAAGCCTCTTTCCAGTAAAGGCCACAGAAATAGGAACGAGGCGGCCAAACACCAGCGCTGAAGCGGCGGAGCCATTTACAGAAGAGGAGCTGCACTCAGTTGGCAAAAGACTGAAGAAGGGCAAGTCCCCAGGCCCGGACGGAGTGCCGAACGAGGTGTTGATGGAAATGATAAAGCATTCCCCAAGACTTATCCTGAAAATGCTTAATAAGTGCTTAGAGCAGAGAGCCTTCATAAAAACTTGGAAGAATCAAAAATTGATTCTTCTAAAGAAAGCGAAGAAACTAGCAAATCAGGCGTCATCCTATAGGCCCATTTGCTTGTTGGATACAATAGGAAAAGTGCTGGAGGGACTTATCCTACAGAGATTAGAGGAGCACATTAGCGAGCAAGGTGGCCTATCTAACCGACAGTTTGGTTTTAGAAGGGGCCGTTCAACAGTGCATGCTATACAGGAAGTGGTCAGGTTGACCAAGCAGGCAAACCAGGGAGATGGTAAGAAAAAAGGATTCACAGCACTCATATCGATTGACGTTAAAAATGCATTTAACTCGATTGGTACGAATGACATAATTCTAGCTCTTAGATCGAAAGCAGTCCCGGACTACCTAGTGGATCTAATAGAAGACTATTTAAAAAAACGACAAGTGTTCTTCGAGGGGAAAAACTTCAAAGTGGAACACAATACAACGTGCGGGGTTCCACAAGGATCCAAACTGGGACCCTTTCTCTGGAATATAGTCTACGATGATCTGTTAAAAATCACACTACCTGATGGCTCCTACCTAGTAGGTTTTGCCGACGACGTCATTATAGTAGTGTCGGCAATGGATCTAGAGATACTACGGTTGAGAACAAATGATAGCCTCAGGAGAGTTAAAAGGTGGTTGGATATGAAGACTCTCGAAATGGCGATACAAAAAACAGAAGCGGTGTTAGTAACCGATAGGAGGAAATTCAACAAACCGCCCATTGAAATTGATGGCGAAATAATACCATGGAAGAGCCATCTTGAGTACCTGGACAAAGTTCAGAGAAGGGCTATTAGATTGATCAACGATCACCAAACCACCAGCTCTTTAACATCACTCAATCACCGTCGCAATGTAGGTTCACTTTCAATTTTTTATAAATACCTTGTTGGAACGGATACGTGTTCCCTGGAAGTAAAGGCCCTACTTCCTCCACTTCAAGTATTTTCACGCCAAACTCGTACCGCTTCAACGTCACATCCATATTTCGTCAAAATTCCCAAATGTGAGAGAACGAGCTTTGGAGATTCGTTTTCAGTTCGCACCTCGAGAATGTGGAATGCTCTCCCATTAAAATTGTTTCCGACAGCTGGCGCACGTTTGACTTACGACTTGTGCCGCTTTAAGAAAAGTGTACATGATTACCTACTAACTATCCCACTTTTAAATCCCGTCTAAACTTCCTTTCCATTATCAAATCCATGCTTCTTTAAGCATAAAAGGTATCCCACCTAGTGATTTGGTAACTTTAATAAAAAAAAAAATAAAAAAAAAAACTAACATACCTAGGAGTAGAATTGGACAGAAGACTTAACTTCAAGCCTCAGATGAGCAAACTGGCAGCAAATGGCGCAAATGCTTGCACCAGCCTGTCCAGGCTAATGCCGAATGTTGGAGGCCCAACATGCATGAAAAGGAAAGTTCTAGCAGGGGTCATCGTATCCAAAATGCTGTACGCTGCCCCAGTATGGGCACATGCCATGGAAAAGCCGTCCTACAGAAGTCATGCAGCCTCGGTGGATAGATGTGCAGCGCTCAGAATAGCGTCTGCATATAGAACAGTTTCCGACAGCGCTATTCTTGTGATAGCCGGTACTCCGCCGATAGACTTGATGGCGACGGAGAGAAGCAAAATTTTCTGGGAGATACAGGAAAGAGGGGAAGAGAGAGTGCAGCAAATCAAGATGCAAGGTAGATGCGAGACTCTAGCTAAATGGCAGGAACGCTGGGAAGAAGCAACAAGCGGACGGTGGACTCACCGTCTCATCCCCAATATAGAAAAGTGGGTAAACAGGAAACACGGAAAGCTAAATTTTTACACCACGCAGGCACTTTCAGGGCATGGATGTTACAAAAAGTACCTACACAGATTTAAAAAACGGCAAGATAGTGTATGCGATTATTGCGGAGAAGAAGAAGATGACGCGCTTCACACTTTCTTCGTCTGCAAAGAATGGGCGAATGAGAGGCACAGGCTAGAGGAAAAGTTCCAAAAACCAATAGGGCCAGGAAATATAGTAGAAGAAATGTTGGAAAGTAAAGACAAATGGGACGCAGCAGAAACATTTTTCAAAAGGATCCTTCAATCGAAGCAAGAACTCTTCAACAGAGAAGAATAAAAAAGAAAAAAGAAAAGAAAAAAAAAGATAACAATAGCAGATAATTAGGGAAAGGCCAGACTAACTTTGAAGTAATGCCGAAAGGTGGTGCCGAGGTTAGTTACTTGGCGGACAAGAAGGTTCAGGGTTTTAGTCGGTAGTCCAAAAGTGTTTTGGGAGTCCGGCACTACGTGCGTAAATGCATTTCCCCCCTTCTAAAAAAAAAAAAAAAAAAAAAAAAAAAAAAAAAAAAAAAGATATACATAGATTGTTAGCTTCATACAACAATATTTTTGGTATTTTTATGTGAATGTTTAGTAAAACAAAATAAAATACGTGATAATTATCAATATATGAAAAGAATTTTATTTAGTTTTACTAACACCTTCACATAAAAATACCAAAAAAGACTAAAAATGTTGTATGAAATCTTTCTGTATTCTTAATCTATGGTTTTACTTTGTTCGTCTATATTTTCCACCCATTGTTTTAAAGTACGATTCAAATCACTTGACCAATCCGTTTCCCTTTCCATTACAAAATTCCATACAAAATTTAGGGGAAATTATTTAAGAAAAAAGCTCATGCAAATTTTGTATTGAATTTTATAAGCTTTGCATAACGGATTGGTCAAGTGATTTGAATCGTACTCTACTATATATTATATTATGTAAGTTAAATTTCAGTAATTATTCTTAAACTTATCATATTTTATATTACAGTATGTACTTCTCCGCAAAACTTTTTGAAATAAAAATATTCAAATAATTGTATTTTGCTGTACCTAATCAAATGTCAAAAATATTTTGATTTCTAGATGCATTTTTTAATACCGGCTGACCCAGGAATCTATAAAATTATTCTGTAGAAAAAATATATCATTAGTGTCAGCGTCAGATATTAAATCAGAACTTTCAGAACAGAAGCTCAAAACCAAGGTCAATACAACCAGGTTGCGTAATACGTGATTTTTATGAGAAATGTCAAGTGACGTAATTGATATCCGGTTAATATGTTAGATTTGCATTTTTCAAGAAAACACCACCCTATCTTTAAGGGGCAAATCGGGCAAAAAAAAAAAATTGCACAT
Organism: Hybos culiciformis; assembly: GCA_964007475.1. Classification (NCBI taxonomy): domain Eukaryota; kingdom Metazoa; phylum Arthropoda; class Insecta; order Diptera; family Hybotidae; genus Hybos; species Hybos culiciformis. The sequence continues at coordinate 65,236,532 of OZ023273.1, forward strand.
ACAAAATGTATGAAGAATTTGGAGGGCCTCTACCCCTCTACCCTTTTCCAAGCTTCAGACGATTCTGAGTGGTTCACGTAATCTGCAGTATCTCCAAAATTGAAAAATCAATCGCGGACAAATGACATTTAGCAAAATGACATTTGTCCTCTAAAGTTAAAAAATTCAATCGCGGACAAATGTCATTTTGCAAAATGTCATTTGTTCGCTAAATTTGATGCCCAGCACAGCTAATACCGCAAAGCAATTTTTGAAGGAATGTTCCGGAAACCTGTTCACAGCTAATTTTACCTGAAAGCAAAAAAATCAACTGCAAACAACTGCTTTTGTTTTTTTTATAATATGATTGTGACAGAAAAATCCAAATTTCGATGCAAAAGAAACGCTGTGAAAAAGAAACAAAAAAATTATTTTGTGACGTAGTCAATTCTTTCTGGAGCAAAAAAAAAATAAATTGAGTTTTCTAATTAATTATGAAATAATTTTAAGAAATTCTTTTTACAAAAAATCAATAAAATTAATATCTTTCGTTTTTCATAATTTTTATTTAAAATAAATAAGAAATAACGCAGAATATCGGTTTTTACGGTAGCTCAAAATTGCTTTGCGGTATTAGCTGTGCTCATGGCATGAGACATTTGTCCGCGGCGGACAAATATCATTTTGCAATCGCGGACAAATGACATTTTGCAAAATGACATTTGTCCGCGAAGCTTTCCATACAAATTTCATCGCGGACAAATGTCCCGCGGACAATGTCACGGCGCCGAGAAGAACCATAAATTTAAAAAAAAAATTTGATTGTCATTTGAATTTGATTATTTTAAAAAATGAAATTATTACGTCAAACTCATCGTCATCTGTCCTATAATATAAAAATACTATTTACCTTGATAGAAAAAAAAAGTTAACAGAAAATAATAGAATTTCTTTCATTTACATTTGATTTTGAAGAATTCGGATTTAAAAAAAATAAATAAATAAAAAAAAAAGAAATAAATATAAATTTTAAATATTTTGCGCAAAATTTCTCAACAAATTGAAAAATAAAAAAAAATAATAATGACTTCAAGAAAGAGATCTGGAAGTGGTTCATCAAAAAGGCCTAAAGTTGTTTACATTTACGAGCAATTTTTCAATATTTCATTGAATTCTAATGAAAATTTCACTGTTCTGTGTGAAAAGAATCCAGAATTTTGGAATGAATTTTTTCTTTTAAATCCAAATGGTGAGATTTTTTTTCTTCGAAACATTAAAAATTTGGTACCTACCTACAAAAATTTCTATGAATTAATTTTTCATTATCTTTGGAACTCATAATTCCCAGATGTTCATCTTGGAGCGACATAGAAAAGAAACGGATAGATAGGTAGGTAGGTATAATTACCTACCTAACAACTTATAGAAAAAAAATTCTTGACAAAGCTATTAAATTCAAATATCTATTAATAGACCTACTAAACTATAGAATGATTTCTCTGCAAATATTTACCTACCTAACTTCTAAATTGAAACTAAAATGCCACGAATTAATAACAATTTTCTACCACTTTAAATAAATATTTAGGTTGATTTACCTATATAAAATCAAATTTTTATTTTTTTCTACCTATAAATTGTCCGTTTCATTGTGTGACTGAAGCTTTGGAATGGTTCTGTTAGACCTAGTTCCTAGTTCCCAAAAATCTTCAACAAATTATTTATATCTGTCTTAGATTGAAATGAAATGTAAGTGGAACTTACTTACCTGTTATATGTGCAGTACATAGAAGTTAAAATGTATATATTTATTTGCTAGAAGAAAAGAAAATAAGGTTTTTTACTAACTACCAACTTGATTAAAAAAATGTTTTGTAAATTTTTGTATATTTACGAGGATCTTACCCACGTAGGTACTTACTTAGTTCTTTGTACTGGAAGCATAGAAAATATGCTCAGCTTAAAGAACAATTTAATATATACTTATTTCAAAAAGTTAGAAATAATTAATTCTTATTCAGAATTTCAATCAACATTCCGTTTATTCAGTAATTACTAAGCAGCTTGCTGAGCTAAATATTCCTCTTTTTGTGAATTATCGGTAATGGTTCTTTTAATAATTTTCTGTTGAATTGCGGTTATTGATAAACATGACAATTTATTATTTATTCTTACAATCATATCAGACTAAATAATGCTAAACAAAAATATGAATATGAATTTATTGTTATTGTTATTGCAATGTCAACTAAATATTTATAAATTTAAGTAGAGAAAGGATTCTGGTGTTATTGTTATACTTATTAAACAATTTATTTATTTGTCCATACTTACATTTTAAATAGTAATTTGATATTATTATGTTTATTTTTATTTTTCATTTTCACTTTATTTTAAATCAATTTTAGTTGAAGCTTTCGACAACGAAATCAGTAAATTATCAGCAGAACAGCTTTTAATGGTGAAAAGGAATTTGAATATTTTACTAACAAAATGTGTTGAGATGTTGGATTCTGGTAAATAAATTTTTATAAGTTTAACATATAATTGCGTTTCTTTGAACGTTCTACAAAGATTATGAAAACCATTTTCGGATGAAAAACCAAAAAAAACAAACTGACCTTAAATATATTAAGATGTATTGAAATTACAAAATTTTTTGAAATAAAATAGTTGATGCATTTTTTTATTTAATTTTTTCGTAAATGGTGAAACGTTTCTGTATCTGTTTCTGTTAATTTACATTGTTCTCAAAAGTATTATATTTTTGTTTATTGTTTTTATATGTTTTTTATCGATAATTCTGTTTTATCGTATTTTTAGGTCATCCAAAAAGAGTTTGCAACAGTTTACAAACACTATGTGCATTATTCTATTCAATTTTCAAAAAATCGGGATCTGAACCAAGTTTTGATGTTATCCAAACTGTATTTGAATTTCAAGAAATGGATGAAAAAATGAAAATGCTTTTAACTCAATGCAATAATATATTATTAGGTGAAAAAATTTAATAGTTTGTGCCTATACAGGTAAATTTTTTAATTTGGAACAAGGGTTGGTCCAATAAGATTTTAAAATTTATCTAATAATTACATATTTCTTTTACAGTGTGACCACGATCAACTGTCGGCAAGTTTCAAAATTTAAATATGATGTCTAAGTGGGCGAAAAAAAATTTTTGTTACCTCCACTTTTTGTAAACTTAATTCTTATTAAGTTCTCATTAAAAAAATATTCTTGTATTTAAAATTAAACATGGAATCCAAACGAGAGCTAATTTTGAAGTACAACATAAAAAGTAAATTTTTGTTTGACTGGCACGCAGAAGCCGAAATAATTTTTTCGGACGAGAAAATGCTTCTGTTGCAAGACTCTTATAATCAGAAAAATGATCGTGTTTGGGAATTTCACTTTTTGACGTCCCAATCGACAAATTAGGCGTTTAAAGATTTCAGAATAAGTCTCGTGTGGTGGTGTGGGAGCCATTTGCGCCAGAGGGGAATTCCCATTGTAATTTGTTGATAAAAACGTTAAAATGATCTTCACTAATATTCTAGAGACAAATTTTCTTCCTCAAGCTAAGAACATGTTTGGCTAAGACTATTTTTGTTTTCAACAAGATTCTGCGCCAGCTCATAAAGGCAAACGAACCCAATTTGCCAGATTTTGTAATTTTGTAACAATTTGCCAGATTTTTTAACATCTAAAGAGTGGCCTGCATCTTCACCGGACCTCAATCCAGTTGAATTCTGCATATGGGGATATATGCTCAGTAAAGTTAAGAATATCAAGAAAATAAGTTTGGAGCAATTCAAAGCTCATTTGGTAAAAATTTGGGATGAAATTCCTATGAAGGTTGTGCGTGCCGCGTGCAAAATTTTTCCGAAACGTTTTAAGGAAATTATTAAAATGTAAGGCGAAAGAATTGAATCGAAACATTAAATTTTGTTCGATATATTATAAGGATCTTATAAATAAAATTTCCTGATAATTGACGTAAAATTAAAGTTTTTGTAGCCATTTTTTAACCCGACATTTGATTGTGTCACTGTATTTTCTTTTCTTTTATACGTTTATTGAGAATTAATTGGGAAATTTTGATGTATTTATTAGTAAAAATTATTACCTACATTTTATTTGATACTTTCATTGTTACTTCAAAAGCAAGGTCTTCATTGGCTATTATTTATTAGATATTTATTCAATTAAGTGGAGATATCATTAAAGTGGAGGTATCATTAAATAAGAAAGGAAATTTTGGCTCAGTCGATTAAGTTAGTCAGGAGTTATCTAACTTATCTAACTTAGTTTATTTTTGTTTGCAAAAGTTAATTCAATCCACAAATTTAACTCAACCAACTTAATCCTAAAGAAGTAACCCCTAATAACGAAATAGAATATAACTACTAGCAATAAATCAGTAAATTTTAGTAGTTAAAATATGAACTTACTCCTGAAAAAAAAATTAACTAATTCCTAAAAAAAACGAACTAACTACTAAAATCATTTTATAAGAAAATGAACTAATTCCTAAAATTTGAAACAATGTGAGCTGATTTAAAAAAAAAACTACATTTCGAAAATTTTTGGAAGCTCCACGCTATTAATCCTAACGAAATGGAGGCCAAATAGGTTCGGCGAACAATAGATTTGCGTATTTTATTTTATTTTTAATATAAGTAGATGTTTAATTTTTGTAAAAGAATTCTTTTATATCTAATTTTTTTTGATCATTAGTTTAATCAAGTTTTCTGCAAAAAGAAATTTCTAAATAATTTCAATACTAATATTATTGTGTTATTATTCTTTATTCCAGGCGAAGTGTCCGAAAATGCCCGATTCATGTGTCTTAAATTAATTTTAGTAATAGTCACGGGTACGGATAATGTCAGCCAAAATATTTTAATTGAATATCTAATGATGAATAGTTTATTTGATGCATTCGTAAGGTAGGTATTTTTTTTTTAATAATTTATAGTTTATAGATAACCGCTATTAGAAAGGCAGGATAAAAAACTTTTTTTGTATGAAAATCTTTCAGAGTATAAAAAATACTTACTAAGTATATATTTTATTCGTATATATTTATTTTTAACTAATTTCTCGATCTAAAATTATGTAATTTAAAAAAAATATAGATGCGTATTAAGTATATGCATGCATATAAAAACTACTATTTCTTTTGTTTATTTATTTTAAAAAAAAATTGAAACTTATTAAATCGAGCAATGTTCAGTCTTTTAGATACAGATGTCATTGAATAAACCAATGAAATTAATTTTATTTATTTATTTTCTGATAATAGAATTTTAAGCGATTCAACATTACGTGCACAATTGGGTCATGACATCGTAATATTATTAACATTATTAGTTAATTATAGAAAACATGAAGGAGCCAATTCATATGTGGTACAGTTGTCAATATTAGCTGATGAGTTGGCATTGAATGGGTAAGTATTAATATAAAATGACCATGAAAGCATTAGTGAACCAAGTGAAAAATTCGGTATTTAGAAATACAAGCTATTTAATTTATAAAATTAAATGCGAAAATTATTATAATCCTTATAATTTAATGAACACTTTGAAAACTAATCCTTTTTTTCTTTTCTGAGTTTATTATCACAATATATTATTAGATTGAATTAAAAAAAATTGCTTTCGTCTGTCGACGAATTGGTTTTCCAATTTGTAATACCTAAAACAAAAAAAAATATTTTTTTTTAAGTTTGAATCAATTAATTTTAAGTTTTAAAGTGGAATTCAACATCCTTTCATTTTCATGTTGGATAATTAATTTTTATTCAATTGCGTAGTGCTGTTATTATTATTTAATTACTTAATTCATATAAGATATTTTTTTATAAGCTATGGTCAAATGATATCATCATCCTTAATTGATTTTTGTCGGCAGTATATGCAAAGTTTGACTGCACAATCATCGTCATGGTTTTCATCACTTTCCAATATTGTTGGGAATATGTTTGTTTCCGACGAGGGTTGTGAGCGAATACAACAAATCAAAGCCAATAATGCGTTACTATTAGCTTTATATGAAGCAGTTCATTTAAATAGAAACTTTATAACGACTTTAGCACATACTCAAGCCGAAAGTACTCCACCGTCACCGAGTAATACTTTGAATGCTAATCAACCAGTGCCAGATTTGACGGCAGCTCCAATTATTGACATTACTAATAATTACCCAACAAATTTATTGGTTGCTGTTTTTCAATATTGGTAAATATTGAGAATTAATTAAGGTTGAATTTATTATTTAATTTTATTTTTTCAGTTCAATTGTGATGCAAGACAATAAAAATGAATCAAGCATCTCAAATCTTAAACTTTGTTTTTTAATTTTAAGTTGCATAAGTGAAGATCAATATGCGAATTCTATGATGCACGAAAATAATTTGACATTTAAAGTTATGTTGCATCGTGCTCAAATGCGACACCGTAAATTAGGAATGGATCGTATTGGTAAATCTCAACCATTGGCCGCCACACTTCTAGATTTGCTGGTTGAATTTATTGTTTCGCACTTAATGAAAAAATTTCCAATGGAATTATATCTTTTGTGCATAGGAGTGATTCATAGAATACTTTGTTATCAGAAAAGATGCCGAGTAAGGCTTACATATCCTTGGAAGGAGCTTTGGGCCGCCTTGATTAGTTTACTTAGATTTTTAGTTACCCAAGAACAGAACTTAGTAAAGAAATGCAATATTTTCTATTTATCTTTACAGGTAAATTAAAAAATGTACAAATAATTTTCAAACTTTAAATTTCAATTTTTAATCCAAGGTTGTTAATATTTTCAACTTGTTTATAACATATGGTGATACATTTTTAGCTACTACTAATAGTTATGATGAACTCTATTATGAACTAAATCGAGAAGAGAAAGTCTTTAGTGAAATTCATGCAATGGGTAAATTTACAAAAATTATTATTTAATTGTTCGACTCCTTGTGTCTTTCTTCTATAAACTACATCGTTATAAGCAAGTTTGGTCAAAATGAAGAAATGTAGATACCAAAATGCTTATAAACTATTTTTTTATCCTTATTAAACTTATATGGTTGGAAGAATCGTGCTTCAATTAAAAGTCAGCATACTAAAGAAATTAAAAAAATAAAATGAAAAAATAGAATATTTTAGGAATAATTCACAAATTTAATAAAAAGTAGTTAATAAAAATAACTTCAAATCTTTATCCCATCCTTAGAAGAACAACGGATTCCCAAGGATATTCTATTCTATTATTTTATCTTTCTATCACAAAATATATACTTAATTTCAATATCAAATCATTTTAACCGTCTTTCCTTAATCCAACCAATATTATAATTTTTATTTAACTCAAATGGGTAGTTGAATTCCTGTGCTGACTGCTGATTTAAAATTAAAATTAATTAATCGCACTGGTTTATGAAAATAGTTTTTCATTACTCAATAAAATGTGAAAAGTACTGATGATATGTTTTGTTTAAAGCACTAAAAAATGAAGTAACTAATATTTGAATCCTTTTAGTTTTGAGATACACTACAATGCCTGATTGCGAGTACAAGGAAGACGTTATTAAACTAATGACCGCTTTAGTAAATATACTAGCGATAATTAAGCATTTTCAAAACAAAATCAAAGAATGGCTAGCAGAACAAGGCCTATCCACACCAACTGAACAACAGATATTGGAGGTGGTCCGAAAAAATTACGATTTAACTCTGAAATTACAAGATTCTTTGGATCATTTTGAAAGATATTCTGAAACTCCTAAACATACCGCTTTTTTTACAACTTTGGTAAGAGACGTTGTTATAGATGCCAGAAGAAATATATACAGTTACGTTAAAGATACACATTTTATTTTACCGGAACAAGAAATTATTGCCCCACAGTGAAACATTCAAATCACTTGCTTTATATTACTTATGTTATCTTTAAGAATAATTTATGATGTTAAAACTTATAAAACTATATTCATGAATCAACATTTAATAAAAAATAAGAATCATTATTATATTTTAATAAATTGAGAAACCAAAATTTAATTCCCTGATTTTATTGTTTTTCATTCTTTAACAATTATTTTTTTATTGATTGATTCAATGAAGTAACAATTTTTTTCAGTATTATTTTTAAATTCTAACATTGAATTTCAGATAAATTGTGTCAAGAAGATGCATAAAAAATATACTTCTGGAGGGTTATTATGAATAACGATCGAACGTAATAATCCTGCGAAAATTCTATTCTCTATTTAGAAGAAACTCAATGAATATATATCCATTTCTAATTTGATTCGAAGGGAAAGAAAAATATGATTTTCGTTAGACTCTTACGTTCGATCGTTATTCATAACAATCCCCTGATTATCCATTTTCGGACAATTTCTTTGGATATGAAAATAATTTTTATTAAAAATTACTTTTTAAAATTATCAAAGAACTTGGTGTCCATTAAATTCGACAAAGCACCAAGTACATTCAATGCATTCAATTTGCATTTCTCCTTTGTCAAGCGTTCAAAAAATAACCTTTGGAATTTTATATCCAATTTCAACATGAAAACTAAAATTTGTTGAATAGCTACAAATAGTACACAAAACGAACGAATTACTGTAGCCATAGAAAATTTTTGTCTGAGACACATTCGACTTATAAGCCGAGGATTGAGTATCACTGAATTAAGCAAACGAAAATGAAATACTCTATAATACAATATTACAAACATATCAGTGGCCACATGACATAATCGCTTTTCAGGAGAGCAGTTTAAAGTTTCAAATCCTTCCCTGAAATCGAATAATGAAGATAAATGGAACCTAGTTTGAAAAAATTGTAGTATTTTAATAATATTTTAAGTTTTTAAAGCCAAACACGAAAACCTTTTGTTAATTTTGAGAAATCAGTAAAATAAGCACTTCGGCTTTTATTCCTTTTTCATTATATTAGGTTAGACTTTACTAAGTCGACTTAAGCTGTTTTTCCAAACAAATTTTTTTTATTTTTATATGCTTAAGTATAGTTAGGTTGTTATATCAAATAAAAAAAACAACCTGTAATCAACTTAGGTTTTTATTCCAAATTTAAGGTATATAATTTTTTTTTTTTAGGATTAGATCTTAATATAAAATATGATGAAAATTACGGCCCTATGAACTAGGATATGCATATATAGAATGTATAAGCAAAAATGAACTGGAATATGTAAAATATATATGTAAAATGAACTAGGATATAATGAAAACAAACTAGGATATAATTAAAAAGAACTAGGGCTTAAAACCAAAATGAACTAGAATATAAAAAATCAGATTATATTCTAGTTCATTTTGGTTTTATGTCCTACTTCATTTTTATTATATCCTTGTTCATTTTCATTATATCCTGGTTCATTATTATATTCTACAAATCCATCATCATTCTCTGCATCAGACGAGTGTAATCGTGCCCCGCCGGCCCGGCCGCCCCCGCGCGTTTCCGTGCGTTTCCGCGACACCCCGCGGCTCGTCATACACCTTCCTATAACATTATTTCAATTTTTCGATCAATAATCTTAATGCTTTAGTTTCATGTTCTAATTTTTAATCGAAATTACTTTCAGATATTAGGTATATCCTAGTTCATTTTTTTTATATCCTAGTTCATTTTGATTTTTATATCGTAGTTCATTATATCCTAGTTCATAGGACCAAAAAAAATCAAAATGAACTAGAACATAAAATAAATAATGTTAAAATGAACTTGAATATAAAATAAATAATGTTAAAATGAACTAGAATATAAAACAAATAATGTTAAAATGAACTAGAATATAATAAATATAAAAGAAAACGAACTACGATATGAACTAGGATATAACAAGATTTTTTCTATATTCTAGTTCATTTTTGCTTTTATATTTTAGTTCATTATATCCAAGTTCATAAGGCCGAAAAATACTACTTTTTGTTTCAAATTCTGATTCACGATTTCTATACAACTCAGTTCAGAAATGTTAAAAAGTTAAAAAACTATATTTTTATATTTTTTTTTATTATTATTCTGCAAATAAATATTTTCATTTTTAACAAAAAAAATAAAAAAATTAAATTTTCTTAATAGAAAATTAAACCTAGAAAAATTCTCTTCTTCATTATCCAACAAATCTTTTTATAATAAGCTTGAAATCCAGGATTAATAAATTCTTTCTTTTTTTCAAGGGAAATTTTGGGTGGGTAATAATTAGTTCATCTTCTGTAATTGAATTAACACCCTTTTTTCCAATTTTAAGAGTCTTAAAGTTTTTTATTTTCGTCCAAAGACGTTTTGTATACAATTTCGTTAAAACCCTTCTTGTACCGAATACCTTCTTGTACTGATTCCGTATAAAAATTTCCCCAGATTCATTCAAGTGCCGCCAATTAAATTTTTTTTTCTTAAACAGAGAAAAATTAAAAAAATTATCATTTTCCAACTCAATAACACTTATTTGAGAGTTTATAGAATTAATAAATTGATACCAATCCCTGGGAATTTGAATTTCAACATTAGTTTTTTCTTTTTTCGTTCTATCAATGCATGGTCCCATTCGCATTCGATATGTGTATGACCTGGTTCTAAAAATTTGTGATCTAACTATATACTCAATTTGTTGATTATTATTGACGAAAATAATAAACATGTTGGCGACTATGGTATGGCTCCCGGGATAGTATTCCCGGGATTTTACACGAATTTAAACATCCCGAATCCCAGGAAATTACACTTTATTCCCGGGAAAAAAATTAAATAATTATAAGCCTTATTTCATGAAAAATATTTCCTATCTAGCATTAATAACAATTTCTGAACGTATAACGTAATTTAAATATTACAAAAAAACTAATTATTTTTTAAGTTTATTTTTTGTTACAATACAATTAAAAAAGTTAAAGAATAACTAATTGGGTATTTTGAAGTTTATTTTTTGTTATTATTTTATCGTTTTGAATTAATTTTTAAAAACTAAAAATGCTTCAAAGTTTTGGTATTTTTGAATTTAATTAATGACTTTAAGCAAACTATTTTAGAAATCCCGGGTCTCCTGTCATTTATATTTTTTCCTAACAATGTTGTGTATAATTTGCCATGATTTCTGTTATCTTGACGCATGCGTCTCGATTTTTTTTTGAATAAATGTGATGTTTTTTTAGGGCCCAATAGAAAAAGCGCGCCTTACCTAACGACTTAACTTAAGATAAGAAACTATAATTTTAGAATTTTTTCCAATCAAGAGAATTGGAATAACAACTAAACTATACTTAAGCGACGTATTTTTCTTTATTCATTTTGGAATAAAGACCAAAATTAATTAATTATTTTTTATTTTTGAAATAAAAGCTTATATCGAGTTAAGGAAACATAAATGCTAAGTTAAGTTGCTGCATAACGACCAAACTTGATTCAAGTTTTTATTCCTTAATAAAAAAAATTTAAAAAATAGTTGAAAATTGGCTAAAGTTAAGTTAGGAAAAAACTTAAGTATTAAAAAAAAGAAAAAAAAAATTTGGAATAAAGACTTATGTTAAGATAAGAAAATTTTTTTTTGATTTCTGAAAAATAATCAGAGTTAAGCTGTTATTCCAAAAAAGTTTTTTGGCTGTAAAAAGTTTAATTGTAAAGCTAGGAACGTAAAAATTTGTGAGTATACGTAGAATCATATGAACAACAGTTTGGAACAATAAAATCATAACCGCCTAACTCGACTTAAGCGGTTATGTATTGTGGCCACAGATATATATTTGAGATTTTTATAATTCTTATTATTTATTTTTTAATTAATTAGTACACATTCCAATGGCGTGATTTAAATACCAGTAATGTAGATGCAATTTTCCTTTACTATTTTATATATTTATATTTTACTACACTTTTTTTGAAATATTAGCTACCCAAACACTTGATGAGATTCCTATCATACTTGAAAAAGTAAGTTTTTGTTAGAAAAGGAGGTTCCAATTAGGTCCAATAGTGGGATGGCTTGATCAATTCCAGATATTCGATTTAGGGCCTCCAGCCCCTATGTTAGAATTGTATTCTATTTTAGGTCGTATGAAGGATTTGTAAAGTTCAAAATATCACAGGGGATAAAGATTTGCACACCTTTTTAGAAAATCGAAATATTTCGTTGCATTTTTGGCTATTTCGAAACTTAATTTTTTTGTTTATTCCATTGTTTTACGGTCGTTGAATTCAACTCTACTGTATTTTTTGAGCTAATGGAAAACTTAAAAAAAAAAAAAACAATTTTTTTCTATTTAAAATTTATTTTTTACATTTTTTCAGTAATTACCGAATATTATTTATTAATATGATGAAACAAAATATGAGCTAAGTAACTAATTATTATTTATTTTTCACAAAAACTAAAATAGTGTACGACATTTTAAATCTTTTTTTTTCACTTAAAATTCTAAAATAAGAAAAATACATTTTTTTAAACTTTAAAATTAAAAAAAAAAAATTTCAAATCAAATAAACAAGAAATTGTAAATAAATACAAAACATTTATTTTTTAAAATTAATTCACTAAATAATTTTTCTTACTGTTATCGTTGATAGAGCACTAAATTACATATGTATATAATCTAAAAATAATAATACAAATTTGTTTGTAAAATTTTAAATTACGTATTTTCGATTTTTTTTTTATTTTAAGTTTATATAAAATAGTTGATTCTACGAAATAAAAACAAGGCACACAATAGTTCAAATATATTGTGTTTTTTTTTTGTGTAATTAATATAACATCATTTTAATAAATTTTGTAACATTTTCGACATGTTGCATATTTTTTAAAATTAATTCTGGATAATTCAATTTTTAATGCTGATAATAATTATTGATAATGACCGAAAAAAAAAATTGTATTTTACTTTATTTTCAGTTTCTCGTTAATTTTGTGATTTATGACCAACGAAACAAATTTCACGTCGTCTAAATTGTTCTTCGTTCTTGGTACCATAATCTAGTCAAGAGACGAAAAAAAGTATGATAAAAAACATTAAATTCAATAAACAAGTCAATTGGAACTGAAAAACTAAAATAATATTTTTTTAAATGAATTTCGTCGGTTTCTTTACTCAAAAAATTTTCATTATTTTTTTCCTTGAAAATGTAAAATTTACTTTTTGTAATGCGTTTATCATTATCTCATAGGTCGTGTTTGAATTTTTGGCTGTAAAATATGAAATTTTCAAACCCTTATTCCAAATACGAAATAGTTTTAAGTATCATATCATACTTATTATGGTAATTCATTGTTCAATGAACAAAGGGTTAGATAATGAATAATGGTTTATGCATAATTATTAATTTTATAAAATTCATTAATTAAAAACCGTACAAAAACCGTACTTTATTGTTATTTACGTATGTGATATTTTCCCCCGAGATAATGAATATAATAAAAAAAAATTATAAATTGTCAGCTGTCACTTGCCTTTCAAGCTTTTTAATAACAACATTAAATTAAAAAAAAAAAAAAAAACAAATCAGAAGCGGTTTACAATTTCCATTTTTAAACCTTACTTAGTACATATTATTTCTTATCAATAAAATGAAAATTTACAATTTCTTTTTGAATAATATTCAGTTCTTATCTTTATTTTAAAAATGATCAACTTTTACAGAAACAGTATGAGCGGCTGCATTACTTGGCAAATCAATATTATCCCATTCTATGTGTAAATTTTTTTCACTGTCTGTAGCTTTTATATTCAAACCAAGTGAGGGTGTACGATTAGCACAATGTGGAATATTCAATGTAACTGGGATATTAAATTCTAAACCTTGAGGGCCGCACATAACCAGTGGGGATAACATTGTCTCACCTAAAATTAATAAAAACAAAATAATTCAATATAATGAAGTCAACAGTAAATGAAGTTATTGTGATTGGTGAATCAATCCAAATTCAAAGTTTTGTTAAACGCATTGCTTGCTTGAATAAGTGTTTTTTTTTATATGTTTTTTAAAAAAAATTTATAAGTTAATATTAGAAAAAGAAAGGTGCAGTAAAAAGCAGTAAATGTCATAATTTTGAGAAAATAAATTATTATCAAAAGTTCAGGCAAATTGTTCAACGCAACCACCGTAACATAATAGGGTGTGATATTTGGAAGCAGAAATTTTTATTATATAATAATAAACTTTATTTGAAATATACTTACTGTGTGAAGTACGTATTATCAAATAAAAAGTGGATTTTTTCCGAATGTTAAGAAATGATATAATATTTTTCATTTAAAATTAATTTGAATTTTTTATAACATATTTGCATAATATACAAGAGATAAACTTGCATTTATTAATTTTAATTTTGTAATCTATTTATAGATTAAAATAGACATGAATTTTAATAAAATTGTTTTTTTTTTTTAAAGAAGAAAGTTTAAAAAACAATATGAGATTGGGTTGTTTTTAAAATATGATTAAATAACATCAAAAACTGTGAAAGCTGGTGGTTTTCTCAGAACAATGGAAATTTATTTTGTTATTTGTTTTAAATATCAAAATTATTCGATTATACCGCTTGTATAGTAAATTTTGTCTGAACTATAAAATCTAAAAAATAAAGAAAAACCTTACAAATTACATACCTACTGGAAATAATTTAATAAATTAATAAAAAGAAGTTGATAAAAATAATTTACATAGAAAGTACTATTTTATGTATAAAATATTTTTTTTCTTAATAAAGTAGTAAATATTTCAAGTTTTGGGATGGTGTATTCTATTCTGACACGTTAATTTAAATAACAAATCAAATTTTCAATATCTTAAATATCAGATTCAAATCCTTTTTAAAAAAATCATAGGATTTGAACATACTCAAACTGTTTTAAAATTTAACAGTTACCGAAGAAACTTTTATCAGGAACTAGGTCTTCAGCGGTGAAAAAAGTAACGAATTAGCCTGATATAAAAAAGAAAGGTATTATAATAGCTTTATGATCACTCAGATTGATTGAAAACCTTTTTATTTTTCATGCTCATGCAATTTCTATATTCTATCAACATTACTTTAAGCCATTAGTACTTAACATATTTTTAACTTATCCATTATAACAAAAAAAGAATAAAAATAGTAAAACAAAAAATCCATATCACAACCCCATGAGTTTTTTTTTTTTTTTGAGAATTCCACTCTCACAAAAGCTTTTAAAACTTCAAAAATAACAACAGTTCTATTGTATCCAGAAGCTAGCATTAAATTAACATGAAAACAAAAAATTCAAAAAAAAAGCTCATGGGGTTGTGATATGGATTTTTTGTTTCACAATTTTAATTCTTTTTTTTGTATGGGACTGATTCCTCTTTATATACATGCTTTTTGATTATACACTTTTGTGTCCTTCGTGTTGAAGTATGTGAATTTACGATTTAGATAGTCAGGTTCCA
The DNA here is from genome assembly GCA_964007475.1 of Hybos culiciformis. Taxonomy (NCBI): domain Eukaryota; kingdom Metazoa; phylum Arthropoda; class Insecta; order Diptera; family Hybotidae; genus Hybos; species Hybos culiciformis. The sequence continues at coordinate 65,251,945 of OZ023273.1, forward strand.
CATAATTATTACTATTTTAATTAAGCCAAGTGTAAGATGTTAATATATGGCTCTGTTTTCTCAGACTAAATTAAATCTTTTGCGTTTTATTTATATAAATTTATTTACAAATTTTATATAAATAAATATAAATATATTTATGGAAACATATTTTTATCATTTTTTAGGAGATTAAATTTCAGTGACCAGTTCGAAATTGCTTTTCGTGTACTGCGACTCTTTCTTAGCAATGTATATTTTTCGCACTTATTATTTTTTTAAGTATAAAATGCTACGTTAAGCTTTTTTGTAAAATTTAATCAAAGTCGTAGATACCTTAGAATAAATAATGATTTTCATTTAGCGTGTTACAAAAGATAAATTAAATTAATACAATTCCTGCAAAACAATATTATTCATCATCATTAAGTTATTTATTTTTAACTACACTTCGATAGTTATAATGGTTAAATAAAAGAATTAATAAATAGTGCAGTAGGTTTAATTGTATGTATTTTTTTTAACTACACATTTTCTTAGATCATTTATGTTTTATATTTATGTCAAGGTTATAAAATAATTACTCTGTATGTATTGATACATGAGTACCAGCTGAACCGTATAAATAGTTCGGTACAATAGATTTCATAAAAATGTAACATATAAATATTTCGAAAATTGTGGTTCCAAATCGTAGTAATCCATATATATATTATTGCGATTTCAAAACACAATAATACATATATATGTTATTTCGGTTTCAAAACGCAATTTTATAGATTATTTCTGTCTCAAATCGTAGTTATAGTACGATTCAAATCACTTGACCAATGAGCTTTTAAGAGAGGGTAAAATTTGAATAAAATTATTATACAAAAATTGCATGAGCTTTTTTCTTAAATAATTTCCCCTAAATTTTGTATGCATTTTTTAATGGAAAGGGAAAGCTTCGCATAACGGATTGGTCAAGTGATTTGAATCGTACTATATCTATATGCTCAAAATGCAATAGGTCCTATTGCTGTAATGCATATAGGACAGAAATGTACTAGGTATATTGTTAACTTCGGTTCGCTCATAAGGATAAATGTCATAAAGATTATTTCGGGGCCCCGTTAAGTCTGTTTTACGATATTTTCTTATTTTAAACTTAATACTACTGAATATATAATATATCAACAATAATAAAATTTGATTAGACGACATCAAGATTAATAAGAGTGTAATCTACATCTACAAGCTGCTTATATTTGAATGTTTAATTAAAAAAGTATGTACATTGATTAATTAAATAATTTGTATAGAACGAATACAATGTAAGTACAGCACACGGTACTTGCTAGTTTCTAAAATCTTAAATAAAAAAATAAGCTTAAAAATTTTATTGTACATATATCGCTTATTGTACATATATCGATTATTGTGCCTAAATATATATATTAACATGCATATATGTACTACCCAGATTCATATGTATTGGCATTATCATTATTAAAACTACTCAAAAATCTTGCAAAGTGAAAGCTTTAACTTCCTTATCATCCTCAAAGACCATTTAATATCTTCAATTCCAAAATACAAAACATTTTTGGTGATTATATTTTTCAACAATACGGAAACACGTACCATACAGATCTCGCGGCAAAAAATTATTTAAAAAATTGTCTTTGGAGATATGGAATAACGTAACGCCACAAAGTTTCGAAACAATATTTGATTCAATGCCGAAGAGTATTTCTGTCTGTATTGAACGAGGAGGAGATACTACTCAGTTTTCAATATGTTTTTATTTACCTCATGGGCCAATTCTTTTGAATTAATGTTTTATTATCGTTTTCTATTTATTTTTAATTTGAACTTAACCATTGGATTCGAAATTTTGTTACTATTTTTTTTTTATAAAAATGAGGAGAAATATATTTAAGCTTAAAACAAAAAAAAAAAAAAAAAGGGAAACATTCATTTACGGTTTTTACTCGAAATTCGAGTTGATTTTTTTTTTTAGAGTAGGCCAATACTTATGAATGTGGTTAGTATACATACATTTCCGGTTTTACACTAATAATGGTTTACTAATTATATTTACAAAACAAATAATTTTACGCATGCTTACTGTTTCGTCAAAAAGTCTTTGAACGCATTAAATTGTATACCAAAAATAATTAGTAATTTATAAAAAAAAATTGAATCTATTTCAGATTTCAACTGCAACAAGTTTTAATTGAGCGTTGACAAAGACTGTTTAAGTAACGCAATTCATATAAACCACAGGCTGCATAAGCTACCAATTAATTAACATTACTTTACTACAAATTAAGAACACACGCACACATTCAGCTTGGTATAAATGAGGTTAATATAAATGTAGAAAAAAATTACCGTTTTCCATATCTAACGGTGGTGCACCAACAGATGGACTCATTCTTGGATCAGTAACGGTGAAATAAATTTCTTGTTTAATATTTGGTGGAATTGCACCTGCTGGTACATTAAGAGATACATTCCATACGGTATCACATAACGTTCCACCATTTTCATCAAGTATACCCCGAGTGGTGATCGGCTCCCTTGGTACAGTGGGAAATTGTATTGATGTAATTTGAGGTGATTCATTATTTTTGGTTTTCGTTTCATTCATTGATGACAATGCAACAGCACCGGCTACAGGTAAAGACATGTCACTTGTATAAGGAGTACTAGTGGCAACAGGTGGACCAACTGATATACTTCCTTGAGAAGTGTATTGAGTTTCTAATGATGTTCGACTAGCTGCATTTTGAGGTAGAATGCCAGGAGGAGGTGCTGTTCGTTTAATGATATTTGATATATGAAATGGCGAACGAACATCACGCGGGGTAGATGGCTTAGAATGGTTCTTAGGCTCAATTTTAAATACTGAATTTTTATTCTTATCATTTTCTTCGTCGTCAAACTCTTCTTCAGTATCGGCAAGAGGTGCTTTTGGCTGAATATTAGTATTTTCTACAACAGTCTCATTGGATTTTTGTAAATCAGAATTAGCACTTTCTGTTGAAATATTTTCTGTAATTGTGAATTCATCTTTCTTTTCATCAGTTATATTTTCTTTAGATCCTTCTTCTTTCGATTCGTAAATTGGCTCATGTTTGATAACGTCGCGTTTTGAAACGTAAATTGGTTCAGCCATAGATTCCATTGCATCACGTCTAGTTTGATAGATTTGTTCGCGTAATTGTATTCGGGATTTTAAACCTGGACTTTCTCGAATATGCTCTTTTCGAGGTTGATAAATTGAATCAAGATCTGACTTATCATCTTTTTCTGACTGACTACTGCTTTGTGGAGGACTAAACTCGCGCTCAATTTCTTTTTTGCCTTGTGCGATTCTGTCTTGCATTTCTTTGCGAGATTGATATAAATGAGATCGATGCATTTCACGTCTTGATTGATATGTTGGTTCTTCATCTGAATAAAATCGACGGCGTGTCATTACTTCAGAACCTGGAGCACGTCTTTCTTGAATCATATAAGCACCATGCTTACTTTGATAAATATCCTCTGGTGCATATTGCCCTCTAGGAATAATCATTGCTCTTTGTGAATTAGTTCGATCGGCTGTACTATGTCGTCGAATTATTCTCCTACCACTGCTATTAATCCTGCTTTCAGTTTGACGTCGTTCAAGATCAATTAATGCTCTATTTGCATACATGTCTTCTCGCTGAGAATACACTTGATTTCGCATTGTATTCCCGTACATATCTTCAGATTCCAGATTTTGGTAGGTGTTATTCATATCGCTTGATGGATAAAACTGTTCATGATGACGAGGATAAAATTGTTGCTGACAATGAACTCCAGATTGCGTATTATAGTGATAATTCTCATCTGGATAGTGAACCTGACTTAAGTTCCTTTCCATCATGGAATGCTGTCGTCTTAAACAAGGTTTTAGTTTCCGTTCAGGTTCTACCATACTATTCATTCGTCGTAAAGGTTTTGTAGATTTCATGATAGCGTTTTTTAATGCAGTCAATGGTGATTTTAATACTGATTTTTTTTTAACTTTAGTCGGGGGTAATGGTGGAGGTAATGGTGGCGGCGGCGGCGATGACATATGATTACGATTTGCATAAAAATGACGATAATTCGCTTCCATATCATTTGAGTAATGAATTTGACTGTTTTGCTGCTGTTGATACATGATTGAATGTTGATGAGAGGGCACTGAATTTTCGTAATAGTACCGATTATCATATGGCTCCATTTCTCTAAATTTTTTTTATGAAATTGATGACTTTTTAAAGGTTCTTTTTATATAGTGCTTATAATGTGTTTTATAGTGAAATAATAATGCTTTAATAAATAGTAATATTCGTAAAAAAAAAATGCAATTTATTTTTAAAAAAATTCTCAGAGGAAATAATTATAAAATTAGGAATAAATAATAAAAAGAAAATAAACAGGCGAAAGTTATATGGTAAGCAGATTAGACTCATGTTCATTTTATAATGTGAATTGTATATGATAATATTCTATCAATACATGTTATTTGGGAAATACAATATTTCATTTAAAAAAAAATTAAAATTCTAAGCAAATTTGTCCTTTGTCTTTTTTTATTTTAATTTTTGATACATTATCGGTAAGATGTAATAAACACAAATTTTCTTTCTATCGTCGAAATAAAAAAACTTACAACAATTAAAAAAAATTAAATATTGAATGCAAAGCTGGTAAGTTTAGCTTGTTTTAAATTTATTTATTAAGGATAATTTTAGCCATGAAGTGAATAAGTATTTTTTTGTTTTTTAAAAATTTAGTATGAAAGAGAATTGAAAAAGAAATTATTATCTCAACTTAAAACTTTAACTATTATAATAGGGTTGCTGCCGCTGCTTTTGATAATTTTTTAAGTACATTTTTTAAAGCACATATTTTTCCTTTAAAGTTTATGATTTTATAACCATAAAATTTTTAATAAAAAAAATTAATATATTATGTATGTATATTTGAAAAGAATCATTTTAGTTAAATTTAAGCATAGAACATTCACACACGCACTCACACTCGCCTTATCTTGCCTATCACCAAACTTTTATTGCTATGAAATTAAAATAAGCTGTTTTATTATTAAAATTTATAATATAATACGTTACATATGAATGTATAATGCATTTTAAATGAAAAAAAAAAAACTATTATCAATTAGTATTTGAAAACTTAAAGAAAATGATTTTTCAATGAAAATATTTAAAAAAAAATTACTGATTTAGTTAGTAGATACAACCTTAGAAGAATAAAAATCTAAACATTTAACCCTTTACCGTATTTTACGTTCATTGCAGTTTTCTAATTTTATTATTTTTTCAAGAAAAAAAATGGCATAAAACTAAATAAGTATTTGATAATGCAATATAAAGGATAAAACTTATTTTAATGAAAAAAAATTAAAGCAAAAGGATGGAGTGTCGTGCGCATGTAAATTTTAATAAAATTTATTACAGACAGAAATGTTAATCTTGGTATGGTGTAATTAAACTCAAAACCTTAGTTTATACTTAATTTGATTTCTCTTAATACTTAATATTTTAACTCATGCTGACTTGGAATAATAATTTGATATTTAATCTTCTTAAATTCTTTAAACATAACACTAACGTGTTTATCTTCATAATGAGAAAATGTAACACTGTCTGAGAATCCTTTACAATTATTCAAGGAAGTTTCACAAAATATGAATTCAATTACACCAAATTTAATAGATATAAAAGTAGAAAAAAATTGACATAAATGTGAAATAAGAAGGAGAATAATATAAACTTTTCAAGAAAACTTTATTGGTTAAAGTGTAACTTAAACTTAAAATTAGGAAAATTTATCTAATTATCGTATAATTATTTTTGGTTTTCAAAGTTTGACATTTTAACGAATCTTAAAATGTTTATCTTTCCCCAAGAGACTTAAATTGGCAATTAATGTCGAGAGAGTGACCAACATTTTTTAATAAATTGTTTAAAATTACAAATATTTAGGTACATTCTGGTTTTATTTATAAAATTTTATTTTCAAAAAATATATCAAAATTTTATTTATTTTTTAGCGGAAAAATCCTTAAAAACTTAATTTAAATTCCTCACATTTTATTGATATATATTTGTTTCATTTGAATAAAAAAAAATCATATTATTGCTACATTTAAAATATTTTATTTGAAAAATTATGTTCTTTGTATAAAATTAATTAATATACTTCTTATATCTTTCTTCTTACAAAAAAAACATTGTCAATAAAAAAAAATTAGTGTTAAAAATCTTAAGAAAAAAATAATAAAGATTTTTTTTGTCGTATAGATAAAAGACAGAAATTGTAGTTAAATTCGTAAAAAAATTACCTCAAATTATGATGGTGTCCGGATGTACCAATTTGTGGCTTGCGGTACAGCTCAAAAGCAGACCCACGTTGTTCTCGACTGCCAGCTAAATCAAGTGCATGTCTCTCAGATGGATGATGTGGAATATTGCCTAGAAATTTTATTAAAATGTTAATACCACATATTACATTTTAATTTCTAGCGAAATATTTTTAAGTAGAACAGGGATTAAATAGTTTTGGAACAAAAATATAAGAAAACGGGCAAAGCTTTTAAAAAAGAGTGAAAGTAACCAATTTTTTTTTTCATACGTAAGTTAAAAGTCGTCAAACTTTGAGGTTTTTTTGTGGCGAATCGATTGATTTTAATAAAATTTTGCCCATATCCTTAAAATGACAAAAGGAACAAATGGTATTTTTTTAAAAAAATCTCACGATAAATTTTTTTGTCAGATCCTACCTTAAATAATATTTTTAATAGTGTTAAAAAAATCCTTAAATTTCAGATGCCAAATATTTACCTATTGGAGGTGGCGGATTACCACGGTGCATATATTGTTGATTATAGGCGTGATTATTATTATTATAACCATTTGTTGAATGATATGGTGACTGATGTTGTCCATAGTTACTACTATAACCATGTTGTTGAGCTGGAGATCCTGGAGTTTGATGATAATGTGCTGGTGCTGCCGGATAAAAGTAACCATTTGGTGATTTTGGAGAATCAGATTCCTTAAAAAATATTTATTATAAAAAAATATTTATTATAAATAAATATTATATAATTTGTATTCATAATTTAACTAACCCCCATATCCCAATGATTTGGTGGAACACCTTGAATTGGCGGACGATAATTTTTCGGCTTAGGCGGGGGTACCGGTTTGAATGGTATATTGTTATTACCATTTGCTGCTGACTGTTGTTGTTGCAATTGTCCATTTATTGGTTGTCCACTGTGTGATTTAGTTGGTATTTTTCCAACATAGTCAGCTTGTGACGCAGAATTATTGCGACTAATTGTTTATTTTTTGGTCATGATGGTGGGAATGATGAATAGTAAATAAAAATAGGTTGCCAAAAAAAAAGTTATATTTATAAATGAAGTTTGAATAAATTAAAATTAAAAAAACAATATTTAAATAAAATAGTAAATTAAAAAAATATAATAATGAAAAAAGCAATCAAGGTAAGGCGGCGAAAATAAATAGAAAAATCAAACTAAAGTATCATAATGTGACAAGGTGCGGAAAATTGGTTTTAAATAAAAACTTGGTTCAGGACTAGGCAAAGAAATAAAATTTAAATTTTGATGAGAATGAAATTGCATATTTAAAGCGTGCAGCTGTAATCGCTGCCTGCATGCATGCATTAAAATTATACAAAAAAAAATAAAAATTTATATAAAAATAGAATTTTTTTAATTGATATAGTAGGTTAGTAGGTACATTAATATTATCAATCAAATTATTAATTATGTATGTTTGTATTATTCCATATTTATAATTCTAAGTCCCGACAGAGAAATTATTTATGTATGAAAACTATTGAAATAAATATGTTTGGCTTCTTATGTATTTTGAACGCTTAAAAACTTAAATTTCTAGAAAATAACTAGTTATCAAAATATGGTCTCTTAAGTTGAAATGTAATATCAGACTGTTATCACGATAAAAAAAACATTTATTAGGTACTAATCTAATTTTTTTTTGAAATAAAATTATTGTATAAAATCAGTATAGAATGAATAAAAAAAAATTAAACTTACCTGTATTTTCCATAATCGGTTTTTGTTTCTAAAATAGGTTTTCTTGGACTACTGTCTAATAATAAATTTGACGGCCTTTGTGGCAAATTCATCCCAGGCTGCGAAGCTCTTCCATCTGAAAAAATAATTGTGTTTATTGTTTCAATTGTAATTCATTAATAATAATAATTAATTATTAATGAAAATAAAATAATAAATATTTTTGTACCTATATTTCTTGATGAATTCATATCATGATATGGTAATCGAGCGGGACTATTTTGCCGGTTTAAATCGTTGGCACCCCCAAAATTTCTCGAATGTTCATGTATTCCTCTATAATCTGGAGCAGTTGAGCCTACAACATGAGTTGGTTGACGACCACTGAAAAAATTTTACATATCCATTGAGTTTAAATATTAAAAATATATTTAAATGCGCTTCAACATTTTTTTATTTATCAAATCACATACTTTGTATTTTGTGTTGCAATATCATCTGATGTGTTCGGCCCCAAACGAATATTCTGAACAGACAACTGTGTTGTATTGTATGAATCATAACTGGAAACACTATCATAGGACGAACCATTTTGATGACCACCCTGTTTACTACCTGACCCTCGATGATGTCGATCTAATGAGTTTTGATTACGATCAATTGAATCAGTATTATTTTGATTTGTACCATATTCATCTTCATTTTCAATACTAGATGATTTGACACCAAATAAACGTTCTTGTGCTGATCGACCAATTGTTCCTCCTCCAGAACTATTTCTTGATGGTGTCCCACTATTTGAAGTTTGACCATTAGACGATGGTTTAACATTACGGTCAATACGAGGTGGTAAATCTGGTACATTCATACCGTAAATTGACTGAGGACGATTTGGAATGTTTATTTCTGGACTAAGTGATTGGGATCCAGGTCCATTTGCAAAATTAAATTTATTATCCATTTGTGTTCGGCGATTTTGTGATGAATTCGAATGATCATATGGATTCTGTTATGAAGAAAAAATCATAATGTTTTTCTTTTCTATTTATTTCCTAATTTTTTTTAGATGAACAAAAATAGATATGTAAATAATGCTGCGGGTTATTATGAATTACGATCGAACGTAAAAATCTTACGAAAACCCTATTCTCCTTTCCATTGGAATGAAATTATTAATTAATATTGTTTATAGTGATTGAATTTCATTATAATAGAATTTTGTAATAGGATTTTTGTAAGATTTTTACGTTCGATCGTAATTCATAATAAATCCTCTGGATGGCGAAATGGTTACACACAAGTAAGCACAACAAGTTTTTAAAATTGGTGTATAGATAATCACAAATATGTTTTTTCGTCGCCGTCGAGGCTAAAAATCTTACCACTAAAAATATCGCGATTGTGGTCTTAGCATTAAAAAATAAATACAGCTTCAGTTCTCGTTGATGTTTCGGCTAGAAAGTTGTTATCGAACAGTATGTGACCGGTTCTCTTTTACTCGAACTTATTTTGTGCCATTATTTAATAACAATAATTTTAAAATACATATGTAGATAAATATCTCGGTCATAAATATACACAAAATATCTTGTTAGTTTTTATAGGTGTTATAATTTCTCTTCGTCACACCACGTTAAATTTAAAATATTAAATAAAATTTAGAATAAAAACTTAAAGTTTAGATTTAGATTGGACGTCAGTTTGATGGTATTAGGATGATTAGTTAGTTATTTTTGTACACAAAATTTAATGATAGTTTCTAGTTAAAATATACATATTTCTTGTTTGGAGATAATAATTTTTTAAAATTAACTTATTAGTTTTTAATAGAACTTATTATAATTCAATATTTAGTTGTTATTTATATAAAATATTTGTAATTTTTTAATTCATTATTGATCAATCATAATATTAATATATTTATTCCTCTTACCGTATATGGAGGTGGTAGTCCTTCACCAATCATATCCCTTTCCCTATCCAAAGTATCCTGATTAGTTGCGATCGATGGATCTGAATTTGCTTTAACCAATTGCGGTAAATTGCCAAGAGATAGCGACGCTGATGGCCCAGGACTTAATTCCAAATCCGATTCAGGACTTGATGCATATGATAAACGGGATGTGGTCATTGGGAACAGGAAATCATCTGATAATGATTCAACAGGCTGTTGTTTTTGGGAATGGTATATATGTGGGAATTGGATAGTTTTTTGGAACATTTTAATGTATTTGGGAAATATAAGCAATTATAAGAAATCATATAAACAAAACGAAAAAAAAAATTTTAAATGATATGGAAAATTATATTAAAAAAAAAGCAAAACATAAAATAAAAATTTATAAGCAAAACAAACAAAACAAATTTAAAGTTAAAGAGGTCAAAATGAATTATTCAATTGGCAAGGATATTTAATAAATTGGATATTTAATAAAAAAAAATGATTTTTTTTATATGTTAATGATTAAATTATTGAATGGGGAACATAAAGCGGGGAATAATGACCATGATGTATATATATTTATTTTATTTTAAGTATATGTATGTAAAAAGAAAAAAACAAACAAAAATTAGATTAGGATTAATGAAAATAAAAAAAAATTTATTAAGTTATACAAATAAATAAATTATTAATGATAAAACTCGTAAAATTTCATTAAATCTCGGAAAATTCAATGTATTTTTAAATTTTTTTAAATTGTGGAAACTAATTTTATTTATGACCTTCATTCATTATTTATTACGAGTAACAATGTTTAAAATATTAACTGAAAGTCACAATGTTGTATCAATTATAATAGTTTCTTATTTTAAGGTTTACAAAAAGTTTGATATCGTATAATTTTTAGAATCTTACTTGAATTGCGTTTTATGAAAACGATTAAGAAGATTTTTCGAAAATTCCTTTTTACGATTATATTATGCTATACATCCATATAAATATAACATTCAATGTAGTTTAATTTTCATAGAACTCAGTGATTGCATTTTTAACACTCAATTTTATTCGTTTATCTAAATTTACTAACAATATTTTATAAATAAAACCAAGGAATATGTAAATAAGTAAAAACGATGTAAAACATTATACATAAGTCCATGGGATAGGTGTGTAAATTATCAAATTGTTATCATTAATATTTTATTTATTTTTATTTTTATGAAAAGCCGAATACAGTTAATGAGCATGCTTTAAAAAGTAATTATATTAAAAATGGTTTAAAACAACATTGAATCAGTAATCCAAAAATGTTTATATGTAATATGCTTTACATTGCAACATTATACATGCCAACATTTTCATAAAAAAAAAAACTTAAATTCTTAACAACTTTTATTTGATTTGTATTTCATAATATAAAAATTTTGATTACCTCTTAGCTAAGAAAATTTTTTTTTGGGAAACAAAAGGAATTCTTGATATATAAATATATATTTAGAAGTATAAATTCATTGATAACATTACTGCTTTGGGAGTTTCTAAATTTAATAAAAGCTGTCAGACTTCACTAAGTTTAAAAGATAAATACTTTGTTGGCATGTATAAAACACATAAAACACTAAAAAAAATAAATTCAAGCTCTGTTATTAATGGAATTTCTAGCAGCAGGTATAGGACCATAGCCATTGCTAAAAATTTTATTCTCAAGACCACCACCACGAATCAAAGATTGCGGGCTTTTTCTACCAAACTTCAAACTATTTGTATTAAATTCTTGATTAAGAGAATTGCAAGCATTACAGGCAGGACAATCGATTGGATTTTCATTATAATTATCAACTAATTCTTCTTGATCGTTCAGGCTTGTGTTACCATTTATAGTTAAATTCAAATTAGAATCAAATACGGCTGAGGATGATGTATATAAATCATTGTAATAGTAAGGTGTTCGTCTTTCACTTCTGTTATCGCCACTAGTTATTAATCCCGAATTTGTTGATATGGTCAGAGGTGTCAGAGTATTTAAATTACCCATAGATTCTCTATTGGATTTACCAAAAGTTTGTAATAAATTTGGTTGTGATATGTCGCCATTTCGTCGAATACTTGTTGGTGGAGAACAACCAGTTACAAAACCACTCGGCATTGAATTCGATGATCGAATAATTGCGACCGTTTCTGGTGCACTTGGTTGTGGTGGTGACCTTATGCGTAATGGCGATGGTGGTATTGGTGGTGGAATTTGAATAATCGATGGAGATGAACGTCGTCGAGATGTAGTAGAAAATGGCATTACATTTGGATACAAAGATGGTGGACGACAACATGGTAAAGTGCATGGAGGAGCGATATAAGGAGGAAAGGATAATTCGCTAATAGGTAATTCTGGAAGCTGTTTATTTCACATTTGCGGTTAAAATAGAAAAGAAATTTTGAACATTTAAAAATATATAATTATACCGTCACCAAATTGTTATTTTGCGTACTTTTTACATAATTATCTAAAAATTCTGAATATATTTAAATGATAATTTTTTAATAACTTAAATAACTAAATTTTATACCAATTTATTTTAAAATTAAATATTTATTTTAAAATTAGAAATTACGAAAATTTTACGAACAGGCAACAACTTCAGAGGAATAAAACATCTTTATTTGAATATTAATAAAGGTGAATGTTTCGTACTTGAGTAAATATTTATGATCAATTGATAAATATCAAATATATTTTTACTTACATATTAAATATTTTCATTGAACTTTACAAAAAAAAAATCCATATATCCGAAAAATATCTTTAAACTTTGAAACAAATAATAAATTCTATGGTTAGCCCTTAATTGAATTTTATATAAAGTTTGTTTTATTTCTCTGGTTTTTTTTTTCTACAAAAAATATCTTGCTATGTGAAATTTTGATATTTGTGTGCATAACAGATGTACAACATATAATATATATTTTTTACCTAATACAAGGAAAAATTCACCAACCTTTGTTTCAGACATCCAGACTGCACCACTTTGTTGCATATCAATTGCTTCTCTTAGTTTACGATACCATGATTCAGTATCATTTAATATTATTTGTGTACTAAAAACATGTGACCAAAGTCTTTCTAATTTCTGACATTGCTCTAAAAGTTTTTTGGAACTTTTATGTGCAGACTTTGGTAAGCCATGACGCAATTGTTTGATAACATGTTTGGAATCAGTTTTCAAAAATATGACAATTGGATAAAATTGAGCATAATTCAGCCGATCCACTGCATTCGGAGTGATATCTAATAAAGCATGTTTGCCACGATCCATTATATCACGAATATTTGATAAACGAACGATACGACATTTTGATGATTTATCATCATCTTGTAATGGGGCTGTAAATTTGTCTGGAAAATCTTTAATAAGTTTTTCTCTAGCATTATCTGAAACTGGTCCAAATAGTACAACTGGTCGAACAAATCCAGGGTGACGTAGTACAACTCGTTCATACGCTGGAAACTTTGATATGGAGTCAGAAAATACAACATCATCCCAATTTTCACGTGAAAGTGATTTCGATCGTCGATGATTAGATCGACGTCTTCTGAAGAAGTTTCCTCGTGTTTCAGACGCATTCATTTCTTTTTTTGTAGCATTGAATTGAGCAGTAGCTAGTTCTTCAGCTCTAGATTTATTTGGAATAACACCTCTAGCCATTTCTTGATGTCCTCTACCAATTTTCAAAACTTGCCATGAACCAACAACACCATTATGTAAAGTATCTATGACACGAAAACAATCTCCAGCTTTAAAAGCCATTTCACCCTTCGAAGGGTTTTCGTAATGAAAATGAGTTTTAATGTGAAAAGAGTCACCACGTTGGTTAGTTACCACTTCTTCATATTCATCTTTGCAGTATTGTACAATTAGATCTATACGATCCTGAAGGCTCAGTAAAAATAACACTGCTTCTTCCCTAGTTACTCCATGCATATCCATATCATTTACTTTCAGTATTTTATCACCCGGAATTAAACCTTGCAATGATGCCGGGCTTCCAGGTTGAACTGCTGTTACGAAAATTCCAGCTTCGTTACCACCAGTTAAACGTATACCAACACTTCCCTCTTTTTGAAAAGATATAAATCGAGGCTCTGCCGATGGTCGGGGTCTCTGTTCATCTTCATATAACTGACGACGAGTAGAATAAAAATCTTCACCTCGAGGTGGGGGAGGCCTCGGAGGCTCATCTGGTCTTCTAGATTGAGGTGGAGTACTTGGACGATCTAATTGCGATAAAGACACATCCATTAATGGACCTCGTGATCGACCACGTGGTGTTAAATTGCTTTTTTCATCAGAAGCAGCAGACACAGAACCATTTAAAGCAGGTCCCATCCCACCTCTCGTTGGTGGCTGAACATAAAGATTTTGTGATGAATAATTTGCACCCCCATTTAAATATGGATCATCTAAATTATTACTACAATTTGAAATTTGTGGTGCATGTGAATAAAGATTAGATTGTACATTAGAATTATTTAAAGCATTTGCTGAATTTATTAGATTTGTTGCAGCTTGATTAGTAATATCACGTAAAACAACTAAATTTAAACGTTCTTTGCATCCGTCAATTATTTTTTTAGCTTCTTTGATACTCATAGAATCACTGCAGTTTGTATTATGTATTCTTGTGACTATATCGCCCTCTTGTAACGAATATCCATTTGCAGCTAATTGATCTCGAGTTTTTGATGAAATTTCCTAAAAATCATACGGAATTTATAATTTTAATCAAGATTAATCTTGAAGTTAAATCTTACTTTTACAAAAAGACGACATCCCAAGACTATTCCAAAATCTTCCTTTTTACTAGATTTCGAAATTGTAAGTTTAATAGGCTGTCCGGGAGTAACATTATTAGATGCTGATGATTGCACCGCAACAGATTGAATTGGATTAATATTAGTTGGCAAACCAATTGAAGTTAAATTATGTATTGGTATGATTGGAACACGTCTTTTGACGACTAAAGTAACAGTATTACCACTATCTCTCAGTACTTGCACGGCTGTTGCGTATTCTACATTCTCTAAACTTACACCATTAACTGATATTATCCGATCATTTACCCTAAAATGAAATTTTTTTTTTTTAATTGAAGTTTTTTAAGTTTATTTTTCTAAACTTAGTCAAGCAAAATCTATCCATTTTTGAAATTTACACAATGATTTAATTCTTAACACAAAAAGTTCGAAACCTGTCAATATGAGTGATTTTACATTTTTTTAAGTAGAAAGTATTTAAGTTGTTTTTTTTCAACTAGTCAAATATTAATTAAAGACCTGACCCATTGTGTAAAAGAATTTAATAACGAAGTTTTAATGAAAACAACAAAAAAAATGTTTAAAAAAATTAACACCTTCATCCTCTCAGTTTTTTTTTAATATAAACTCGTTAAAAACTATCAAATTGTCTATACTATATTGAAACGATATTCTTACATTAATCTATCTTCAGCTGGTCCACCTTTTAATACATCACTAACAGCTATCGATGGATCACCATTAGCGAAATGTGGGTTATCGCGCCCACCGGATACCGCTATACCAAAACCATATCCGGGAACTCTTGTCACAGATACTGTATGATATTCCCATGATGTTCTATCACCCTAAAATAAACAAAAAAATAAAATAAAATACCAATAATTATTTTATATTTTGTAAAGATAATGCTTGCATAAATGAATAAATTTAACAAAAAACAGCAAAAAAAAAAAAATGTATTCATTAATGAAAAATCATTTACTATAACTTTAAAGTGGAACTATAATTTGAAGAGGAAATACTAAGTCTTATCTTCTGTTGTTTAAGCAAAAAAAAAAGACATAAAGACTAGAATAAAGAAAAAAAATAAATGTCCAAATAAACACAAATTGATAAATTTTTCCAAGAATTTTATAAATATTTATTTTCAATTTAATAAATTATAAAATTCATAATCATCAAATCCCAAGAAAGGTAGCAATGTGATGTATATATTTTTATATTAAAAAAAGGCCTGTAACCACTTGTGATACTTTTATATTTAAAAAACAAAAAAAATCTCAAATTAAAAATTGAGAGCCTCAGCTGTTTTGAGCACCATATTATTGAATCTATATTTCATTGATTTTTTTTTACACAAATGTATTTTATTTTATGCTTTAAAGTGGGAAACTTCTAGATATTAGATCTCTAATTTTAGGGATAGTTTCTGTAATATCGTCAAAAAGTATTATTATTGAACTTGTGAGAAAACAAGTAAATATTTATTGGTATTATTTAAAATATTAACATAATTATATTTTAAATTCCACAGCATTGAAATAGATTGTTCTTAGGATTCATACGAGTCGAGTGAGCCACTTACTTTTTTCATATTTGGTTTTGAAAACCCAAAATAAACCTCAACTACAATAAAAAAAATTACCTTAAACTATTAACCACTAAGGGAGCCGATTAGAATTTTTATTTTGTTAGAATTTAAAAGAAATAATTCTCTTCAGACATTTTTCGTAAATTTTTCTTATTTAAACACGCTTTAGACCTCCGATGAAAGCGGAAATGAAGTGTGTTGAATAAAATTTAGTGTTTTTGCTTTATATATCTTCTTTTTTTTTTAATTATTATACATTTTTTTTCCTAAACGAAACATGTTTCAAAAGTTTCAAACCATTAAAAAGAATTACAACTACGTTCATCACACTTAAAATTTTCGCTTTCGTCGGAGGTATACCTACACGTCTAGTGGCCTGTATGAAAGAACAAAACTTCTTTAAAGTGGAGAAGTCTCGAAATAAGTATAATGCTTTTTCGTATCTCTGATTCGAAATATTTCTAAATTATGTTATGTTATGTTATGAAAATAATATTAACTAATTGACATAATGAATAATTTAAAATCAATTTACGATCGTTGCCCACTTCTTTATGAAACACCAAACACATAATATGTATTTTTACGTAGGTGTTGAAAAAAAGAGAAAAGGTAGCTGCTGTAAAACTATACCTTGAACAATGGTAAAAACGTTAAAGCAAAATTAGTAAGTTTAAATTTTTCATATTTTAGAATAGATTTTTTTTCTAAATAAAAACCCAAAAAACTTTTCAAAAACTTTCACAGGTGTTATACAAATGATAAGACATTTATATAAGTCTATCTCATTGTCTTTTAGATGGTTGAATGAATAACAAAAAAAAAAAACAGATACGCGCAACTAAAGCGCAACTAAAGCGCAACTAAAGCTTATTAACTAAATGATCAAGATCATCTTAGTATCTATGTCTATTAAATAATAATTTATGTTTACTCTGGGACATGTTAAGTAACACATTTTGCTTCATATTTTTTAAACCTTAATCTTTAATTTTATTTATTTATTTATTATCTTACCTCAATGAGATCACTTGCATTATTTAATTGAATATTACTACTATAAAATTTCATAATTTTTTTTTTTTCTCGTGGAATTTTAAATTTTTAAATCAAATTACTGTGCCTATTTATTTACTTTTTAAAATAACATGTTTTTCTATATTTTTTTTTTATATAATTTCGTTACATGAAATTCTTTTAACATTTTGATTTCTATTTGAACAGAGTTTTACAATGTAATAATAATGAATTTAACACAAAAAAAAAAAGTAAACCATAATTTTGTAATTTTTTTTTTTTGCTTTTCATATGTTTTTGAACGCTCTTTTATTTAGTTATTTATGTTGTTTATGTTTGAAAATAAAAAATCAGATAAAAATCTCTACTCAGTTATTAAACTGGCTGAACTTTCAGAATTTATTTCAATTACTTTCATAAAAAATGAATTATTTTTATTTAAGTGAATGAATAAAAATCTATTTATTTATATTATGTAAAAATAATACACAGCTAAAAAATACATAAGTTTATCTAAAAATAAAAAAAAAAAAAACAAATAAAAACTTATATCAATTTCCTATGAGAACAGCCTTTTTTTTGCCTTAAAGATTACATTTTTCCTATTTCAACTCACAAACATTCCAAATTCATATTAAGAAATACATACAGTATATAAAGAAATATTTTTAATAATAAGAAGTTATCTTAGAATTGTAGCAGTCAGTTGAAAAAGATAAAAATCATCATTTTGAATATGAATCTTGGTGCTTGGTTTCAAGTTTCTCATGAAATTATCTAATCATTTCTACTGTAATTGGTAGGCTAATTTCTTGCGTTGATACATTGTTTCTACATGTAGCTGTGAAGTTTTTATTTAATTTTTTATTATTAATGAAAATGTTTCTCTGAATTTTATGAGTCAACATAAAATTCACAAAAAAAATCCAGAGCGACTTTAATAGTTTGCTGACTTATTTTATCGATTTTTGATTATTTCAAATAAAATGCTAAGTTGTTAACCCAAATAAAAAACTAAGTCGTATTACATAAAATTGAATTTCGTTTATTATTCAAATGCTTATCAAGGACTAGGTTATAATTATGAAAAAGCTTAAAGAGAATAACATCCATTCAAAAAAAGGATATAGTAATTACCTACCGTTCGTATATAAAAAAAAAGGAAGAAAAAAAAAATCCAGTTTATTTTAATTCAAAACAATTTGAAAATAAATATTTTATCAGGTAGAATATTTCTTTCATTTCTTTTGAGTTAAAAACAGAACAAAAAATTAATGTGTATATTTCAACAACATGGATTAAAGAGAAAAAAAAAAGTAAATACAAATCAACGAATAATATAATATGGTTGTTGGAATGAAAACATAAACAAAATCAAATTTAATCGTATAATGCCTGCCCAGTCACTTTTATGACCATATAATATCAACTTTTCTTTTTTATAAATAATAATATTTTATAAATTTCATTAAAACCCATAAAAATCCAGACATTTTTGAAATAAAAAAAAAAAAAAACTAAAATGCAAATGAATGAAATTATTTCAAGAATTTTATTTTAGAATCTAAAGATTGAAATCATTTCGTTATGAAGTAGAGAATTAAAAACTTCATCACACTATAATAGTTTAATTTCATCATCATGTTTAATGCAAAACTTAACTATATTGTTAGAATACCTATAATTTTCAGGATAATATTCTTTTTTATTTTTAATTTTGATCAATAAAGTTTAAAGAGAAGCTCACTAAGTCAGACTTTGTGATTAATAATAGTCACATTGTCGAAAGTGCTTTGACGAAAAATATCTAAATGAACTATTGTACTATAGTGTAACATTATTATTATTATGTGCAGTGCACTCTATATATTACATCTATACTTACGAAATACGTACAATACATTTATATTTATACACGAATTTGATGTTAGTGTATTAATTTATTGAAAAATGTAAATAAAATATGATATGGCGACAAATTTTAAAATTTTTATAAAATTTAATATAATATCAAACTATATCACATTAAAAAAAAACATTATTGTAGATTAATTTAAATAAAATTGATTAAAAGCTGTAAAATATGAAATTACCTATTTTAATATTTTTGTTTGATAAATTTTGATGTCAGATTATTGCGGTCAAATATTTAGTTTCTTTTAGGTTCTATGTATATTTATAAGTAAAAAAAGAGCAAACTTTCCACATTATAATGACTACATTTTTCAGCTGTTATTCAAGGCCGACGTTGCAGAGTAGAAAATATAAATTATAAATTTAAACTGACTTTTAGTAAATAAATTAAATTATATGGTTTTCTTAATTATAAAATTAAACACGAGTTTTATTTGCAATAAATAATATGTAAATTTTAAGATGAAAACTGAATCTACATATAACCGCCTACACTTTAAGATAATGGTAATAAAATATCTTGCGAATCTATCGATTTCTAAGCGCTTAATATAATCTCTTTGTTATTAATTATTTAAAAACGTGATTTTTTTTTTTAAATATGTACCTAAGTATCAGGTAAATCAAAATTATTATTTTTTAAATTTCGAGTATTCAGTCCAAGCATAATTGATTGCTTACCAAATGAATAATGAAAACAACTTAACCGATAGAACTTTTTTTTTTATAACAAAAATTCGTTTCATTGTAAGAAGCACACATCCGGTTACAAAATAAGTTTGTGACCTTCTTCAAGCATTAATTGCTTCATTCATTCTTCACATAAATATTAAAATTAGTTTACCTTCAGGGGTAGTATTCAAATAAAATATTCATAAAAAAAATACTAGGCAATATAAATTAATTTAAAGAAAAACGTAAACAAAAACAAAATGTTGAATGCACAAAAAATTACAAAAATATTTTCAGTGAAGCAGCACTGATAGTGAAAACGTCATTGTCGTTCATTATTATTATTATTATTATATTAAAAATTTTAACACAATATTATTTACATAAAAATACAAAACCACGAAATATTTTCTTCTTAACTAATTTTTTTTTTCTTTTTTTTGTGGAGACGCAACAATGTCATTATAAAAATGTCTAAAAATTACACCGATATATATATTTTTTTTTGTTTTTTTTTAAATTAAAATTTTAGTTTTTGTTTGTTGAAAAAATAAAAAAAACATGAATCTTATACTTAGTTTCTCTTTAATTAATTTTAAGTTCGTTTAAATCTACACATATTTTTCTATAATTTTTTATTTCGTTTTACTTTGTGACTATCTACTTCAAAGTCAGACTTTAAACTACCAGTGTGTTGCACTGTCAGTATTATAATATGTTTAAGTTAATAACAACAACAAAATGTATATATGTATAATATACTGAATAAGATATTTTTCTAAAGAAGAATGAACGATTATAGAAAAAAAAATACCACTACAACACATCGCATGAAAAAAAAAAAAGAAATAGAATCCAAAAAAAAAATAAAATTAATTTTTTTTTTTTTTACTTTCTGTAAATAAAAAAAATTTCATAGGGTGATATTAAATTTATTGTTATATGGAATAGTTTTTTAAATAACATAATACTAATGCCATGGAATTAGTTTTTTTTTATTATATAAATTATTAGAATTTCAATTAAAGCCTTGTTTACATTTGGCAAGTAATTTAGCCCAGTGGCAAGTAAATAGTGACTGAATTGTTCGCACTTTAAAGTGTTTGGTGGATTACTGATGCGGTTTTATTCGCCCGTAGTTTAGACATTTAAGTATACTCGTTTGGTTCAGGCAGATTTAAGTTCTTCTTTAAGGTTCTTCTTTAAGGTTTAGAATGTTTTAATTTCTGATGTGTATTTTGACGGCTTCGTGTTTTGTAAAACTTGAAATAAGTAAGTAAAGTACTTATGTCGGAGTTAATTTGTGGAAAATATTTCATTTTAAACATTGTAAACTTTTTTTTATAACTAATGTAAAATGAAGCAAACCATACCATTGTAATCCGATATTTGTCATAGAATTAGATCATGTGAATGAAACCCCTAAAATATTTTTCGGAAGAAAAAATTGAATAATTTAAGAAAACCAAAAGTTGAAATATTCTATTGACGGCTTATGAATTTATTCATTCAACTTTTAAGATAGGATGCAAGAGAAATGTTAATTTTACTTATAAATAAATGAAAATAAACAATGACGAAGGCAAAAGCAGGCAGATTAGACGACTAGTAATAATAACAATGTTCCTTATTCAAGTATTTTTTTTTGATGTTATGTTTTAGCGGCATCATCTATTTAAAAATTCATTTTAGAGATACGAGAAATTTTAGGGGGAAAAAAAGTGGTGTAATTTTGTAACTATACAATTTTATATATGTATATACAAATGAAAAAAAATTACTAAAAACAGAATTTTTTAAGAGCGGAGAACCCTGATCTTGGTCTATTCATAATTTATAAAATTTTTTTTGTATATTTTTATAATTTAAAAAATGAGAGAAAATATTTAAAAAAAAAAAAACAAAAAACCTTTGGTATCTTAGCATATTTTTGTACATTATTTATTAAATTTTATGTTCATACATAATATGCACCTTTTCTAAAGAAATTTTGTTTCAATTTTGGGATTGTTGTGTGATCTGAAATTTATAATTTATGCAATTGGTCTTTTTTTTTTTTTTGGTTGTTGTGCATTTTGTATATATATGAATTTATGTCTGAGTAAAGATACATGAGAATCTGATGACTAAGAGACTTTGGAAAAATTTGCTGTGCCTTGTTGTTTTTTTATACGTAAATTTAATAATTTTTTTAAATGTAGTTTCTACGATTGGATTCAAAACTTCAAAAGTTGAAAGTTATTAAAATTTGTAAAAAAAAATAGTTAAAATATTTTTTTAATTAAAAATCGATTTTTAATTGTACTTTGTACTTATACTTAAATATATAATAAAATCCTTATTATTAAAATTGATTGTGAAATAACTAGAGAAAAAATAAAATGTCCAGCCCATTAATATCAAAATTGTTCCCTGCAGAGAAAAAATTAATTTAAAGAAAAACTTCATATTTGAAATTTGAGGTTACAGGGTGAAGACAAATTTTCTTTCCTTTAGAACAGTGAATTCATCAAGCTTTAATATTAGAGCCTTAGGGAAATTTAATACATTTTTCTTTTATTTAAAAGAGATTGATTTGTCATATTTAACAATTGAAACTCATTATATATTTTTATAGCGAGACATAATGTAGACGTTATTGAAATCAAAATTATAAATATTAAAAAATCTGATAATGACATTTTAAAGCAATGCAATGTCTAACTACATTTTGCTTTTAGTTTAGAAACTTATCTTGTCCAAAAAAAAAATGTTGTAAAAAATCAATGCTTCACGAAAACAAACAGAAAAACAATTTCAAGCCACAATGTTTCAAAAAAAAAAATATGTTAGTTTCCTCTTTTTATTTTAATATTTTGTTTCCTATCCTTCTAGACGTCAGATCTCAATTTAAAATTTTTATTCAGATAAATCAAAATGAAAATTATTCATATAACTTAATAAAAATGAGATTAACACATTTTTGTTTTGTTGATAATTATTTAATTGAAATATTTTTGTAATTGCGGAGCAACTTTACTCCCTTAGCAAAGAAAAAGTGTTTTAATAAAGCGAAAAACTTTATAAAATATTAAAAAATAATAATATTTGTTTATTATTAATTTAAGGAATAGTGGAAACCTGTTTAATGTTTAATAAAAAATAAAGATTTTGACACAGATTTCAATAGGTATTGAAATAAAAATTAATAAATAAAGAAAACAATTGTTGGTGTTGCAAATTTAAATACTTTTTAATAAGATCTTCGGTTTTATAACAAGAAATAACATTATGCTAAAATATTGTTTATAATCATAACTTCATAACATATCGAATTTTATTTCTGATATCTCATTAAATATATAGTTAAGAAGTTAACAAATTTAATTTCGTACGATTTTTTTTAGAATAACATTATTATCCAATAACACTTCTATGGCAAATACAATAATAAATATAATTTGAATACTTAGTTCGCATACCATATTTTTTCTATGTTTAGAAGTGGAAATGTAAAAAATTAGTCGTCGTCGTAAGAAAAAAAAAGAATTGAAATTCTTTAACTTAGTTTTATGATTTTTGTAATATCAGCAGAAAAAGAAAATATCAACAGAAATAAATAACAAAAAATCTAAAATTGTTCATATTTCTCTATCTCCTTTTTTTTCTTTTTTGATAATAAAATTTAAGCATAGCAAAAAAAAATTTTTTCAGTTTTTTTTAGCAACAATTAAAGATATTAATATATTAATAGTCTTATTTTTTCTAGTAAATACAATACGACGTAATTTATATGTTCTTCTTTTTTTTAATGTTCTCCTTAGATGCCGATTTTTCTAAGTACATCTAAGTGCATCTCCAGTGAGAAGTGAAAGTACGTACCATTAAAACATTCATATCGAAATGTTTTTTTTTCATTTTCATTCACTTAGATGTAAATTAACCACCAATGTACCGATGTAAGTCATGAATTTGTTATTTTACCATACAGAACATCTCAGAGCTAGATCAAAAGAAAAAAAAATTTAACGAGCCGATTTGAGAACATTGTGATAAATCATTCTTGCTTGCAACTTTTTCTTAAATATTATTTTGTTTCGCTATATACAGTCAATTTAAATATAATATTTCAAGCGTATACACATAATAAATTGGACACAGTTTAGTATGTAGTAATAATTGAATTTTTTTTTTTAAATTTGAGATGAACAAGAGTCAATGCCTTAAAATTCATACATACTTATGCATTTTTTTTTTATTGACTGTAAAAATCTGTGCTTGATCTTAAATTGCATTATTATTGAAGTGTTTTGTGAATTTAAGGAAGGGAAAATAGAAATTACTTTTATATATATATAATTTTTATGACAACTTCCGATCACAGACCCTTATTTTCATATTACATTATGTTGAATGGTTTATAATGATTTTGTGGAGAAGAAAACTTATTTTATTGAGTTTTATTTTTGAGTTAATTTTTCCATATTTTTATTGCCAGCGGAAATGTCGGTGGAATTTCAAAACTATCTAATATGTTGTCTTTACAATTCAAACAAAATGATAAATTAGCTTTTGATTTTATTTTAGATTTTTATTATCGAGAGGAATTTGTTGGTTATAGAATTTAAGAAGTTCTTATATTAATACAATCAATAAACATTATTCAATTAATATCAATTATTATCTTGAATAAAGCAAATAAAATTTTCTGGACCTTGTTAAGTACTAATCTTGTTAAGTAGTAACATAACTACTTGTAATAAATCATATTCAGTCTAGGATTCAAATGTCAGCTGTTTTAGCTCAAAGTTTGAAAAATGAGATTAATTACTAATTATAGGACAAAGCTGACATTAATGACTTAAAAACTGTTCCATCCATTTTTTTTATTTCTATATTACGAGATTTTTATATAATTTTTAAATGATTAAGAGCTAAAAAGAATTAACCGCCCTAATACTTGTGTTTAAAAAAAAAATAAAAATTTAAACATAATTGAATTATAAATATATACTATAAAATGTATAAATTGAAATTGCTTAAACATTCTTTTTTAAAAGGCAGAAATAATTTTTTTTTTATAAAGAGTTATATTTAATTTTTTTTTTTTGTATGAAAAATGTTTTAAATTATGAAATTATTTATTTTATTGTCTATTTTATTGAAAGTTATCAACCATGCTTTCACACACATTATTTTTGTAAGTTATGCTTACTATATAGTTGATAATTTTTTTTGTGCTTTACCGAAAAGTTAATGTCTGTGCAATGCATTTATATGAAGTATATGAAGTATATTTCTAGCAAGCTACCAAAGCTGTTATGCGGTTATTTTGATTGGGACATTTTCCTTAAATATGTTTCTAAAAATAACATTTTTAAGAATTACTATTAAATATTCATATTCGAATACTCTCTAAATAAATTTTGGCTAGAATCCCTAGCTTTGATCTAGTTAAACGATTTTTACTGGGAAATTCAATTATTGAAAATAGTTTTATAGTTTCAGAAGCTAGTTCACGCAAAAATCTAGTTCTCAAAAGCTAGATTTCTAGGTAAAATTTTACAAATTATTTACCGAACATAGATTCCATTTCAGATCATTAATATTCCAGTTATTTTGGTAAACTAGATTACAAGAACGGAAATTTAAAACTAGAATATAGTTTTAAAATAGTTTTAGACAAATTTGAAAAATTATTAAAATCTAGTTTCTGCAATTATCTTCTATTTCTCCTTGCTAGATTTCAATTATTGATACCAGATTTTTTTGCTGTATTCGGGATTTGAACCTGCGTCCTTAGAATTGCAAATAACTAACACACCACAAAGAAAATGTGTATACCAAATTTATATTTTCTATTTTATGTACATTTTAAATTTCAATACCGTAGCTGAGTGGTAGTGTTGGCGAATTGCAATGTTAAAGAACCAGGTTCGAATCCGGAAGAAGGCGTAAGAAATAAAATTAGAATTTAATAAAAATCTAATAAAGAATATGTAATAAATAAAAAAAATATTAGAATAAATTTATTTTTTTTTATAAAAAAAAGTCACTAGATTCTAGTAAAAAAAATGGAAGATCTAGCCTTGGTAACTAGAATTCCACTAGGAATCTAGTTTGGCATTTTAACTAGAATCTAGGTAAATTTTGGAAGCTAGATTTCCAACTAGATCCTAGTTGCTCACAATCTAGTTGCTCAATCTAGTTTTTTCACCAACAATCTAGCCAAAATTTATTTAGAGAGTAGATTTGTTTAGACTGGACCCAGATTTATTATTCAATATAATATAACTACTGTATTATGACTATATGTATAAAGTTAAAGAATAATTTTGTGATAATAGTATTACAAGTCGGAACTGAAATGCTCGCATTATAAAATAATTATGCATTAATATGACGTTATAACTATCACCATTTCCGTTTGTCTTATATTACTAAAGATCACCAAAATCACAATTTAGATTTAGTTTTCTTCCATAGAATTGTTCAAAATTAAGCTGCGGGCTTAACATAGAGAAAAAATAAAAACAGAACTACTTATACTTTCGCTAGTTTACATAAATGAAAAAAAAACGATTAAAAATTTTCCTACAACTATAAACAAAAATTATTTATGCTCCCTAGATTTTTCAAAAATATAAATTAGTTTTCATGAAAAGAATATTTAAGTAAATTTAAGTATTTTGTTAAAATATAAAAAGGATAAAATATTATTTTTCGTTTAAAATTTATGATGAATTTCTAATGTTTGTAAAAGACTTCTGGAATTTAAATTATGTAATAACTTTTGAATGCGTTTTTGAGAAGAAAAAAAAAATAATATTGAGTTGGTATCTGTACAACATACCTACATACATGTATAATTTATTTTTATTTTCTATAGTAAAAGAAGAATAATAACAAAATTATGCTTATCCCTTTAAGGAATTTTTAAATAGTGTCGGCAAAGTTATTGTGTCTTTTTTTTTATGACATTAATGCAAACTTAAAGGGGAGAAAAGCAAAGATACTATATGCATACTTCACTTAAAAGTATGGTGAAGACTTCATCTTTTGTATAAAAATTGTATTTATCATAAAATAGATATAATTTTTTTTATTTTTTCAGATCAAGGTAAAAAGAATATTTTTTTAAGCAGATAATTTTATACATAAAGTCTCAATATTTTTATTTCAAGGGGCAATCAATATCAAAATATAATTTTAACCGGATTTTTTTTTTCATTTTATTATATTAGATGGAAAATAGATGTTGTACAATGATAACTTTCTTGATTAGTCTATATACTTAAAGTGTTTACAATTTTTTTAACAATTTCTTTAATTTAACAAATTGGAGATGTAGCCGAAGAAATAAGGAATTAGACAATAATTAGTTTTATATTAATACTACCATTTTTGAAAAAAAATAAATAAATAGAGAATCAATCATTATTTGTTGAAGATCTAAAAGGATATTGCATTTGAGTTTTTGATTTTAGTCCCACGTATAGGTAGGAAGTAATAACAACCGAAGTTATAATTTTCGTTTATTGAGTTTCACATTAATTTCTCCGAGTATAATTCATTGAAATTTGTTTTACTTTCTTAACAGCTAAATACATAGGAAAAGTGAAGTTAAATTGTAGAATTTTTTCTTCTTACTTACTTCCATAAGAGTTATCTTTCAGTAAAAACCAACTTAAATTCATAAAATTTTTTATTATTTCCAATTAAATATGGGAAAGTTAAAATATTGTCAATTTTATTTTAAACATTAAGTGGAAATTTGAAACTTGAAATGTATTCGATAGATCATAAATGTTAAGCTTAGCCAACATTTTAGTTTATGTTATCTTTGATCAATCTAACACTAAATTTAATCAGTTGAAGTATGGAAAATCATCGCCGAACTAAATTTTTAAATTTAAAAACAACTGAGTTGATCTCTTTTTTTTATGTTAAATGAATGTAAAAACAACAAAAAAAAAAAAGAAACGTAGATGAACCTGCGAGCCATATAGATAAAGACATTAGTTGTACATATATTTGATATAATATTTATATTTTTATGGTTTTATATTTCTTTACTATAAATGCACCAAGTCAACATATAATTAAGAATTCACTTTTAAATGTCTATTAATAATGAGAAGTGAAAGTATACACAAATATCTGTTGTAGCTAAACGATAAAAATGTTATAATGTGTACACAACCTAAAATCAAGTCGTTCACTTATAAATTTGAATATGCATAAAGCATAAAATAAAAAAAATTGAGTAACATAAGTACATGTATAATATTAGTGTATACAATATGCATAACATGTTTGTCATTATGTGCTTTAAGTTTTTGATACTTACTTAAAGGGCTCTGAGCAAAAATGAATTTTATTTCATACTAAGTTGTTGAAATGAATGAACTTTCCTTTCCAAATTTCAACACAATTTTCTTCCGCTTAGTTCGGACTACAGAAATAATTAGTGATATAATTTTAAAGTTACTACACATTCTTAAAATACTACTGGTCCAACCCTTTAAGAGTAAAAAAAAAAAAAGATTTTCTACAGTTCCTCATAAATTCGTAGATTCCTCATAGATTCCCGCAGTCTATCATTCTATCCACATGTATAGTTAATATTTACGGAATGGAAAACTGAGTAAAAATATATGCTTTTATATTTTTCATTTAAGGAATATTTTTAAATCCCAATTCTATATTCGAACAGAATCTTAAAATAATATTATATTATTATCAAATAAATTTTATAAAAACTAATTAAGTATTTTTTTTATTTTTTTTTTGTTTTAATACTTGGAATTTAGCCATTTTTCCCGAGAGTTTAATATTTCCTGATTTATTTTGAATAGACACAATTGCAAATAAATTAGAAAATTGAAGATTAAATTTAAATTTGAAAATGAATGCTTCCATGCATTTAGTTTTATAAATTAAGTGTTATCAATCGATACCGTGTTTGTATATGAATTAATTAAAATTACTTAAGAAAATAAATTCATTACTCAATTCGCAGTTGCTTAAAAGGTGGAGCATAACTTTTGAGTTCTACAGAAATTATTGATTTTACATGATAAAATGACCCTCCCTTCCTCTCTATAGCCATATTACAATAATCACTGTTGTTAGGATTAAATGACCCAGTTTAAAATAAAAAAAAATTTCTTATTAAATCCAATGACTTGTTAAATTTCACATCCACTATTAATGGCTATTGAACTAGAAAAATATTAACAAATTATATTTTTTACAGAAAAAGAAAAAAAAAACATTTTGTTGTAAGTATTTTTATGATTTGTGCATTATTTTTGCAATTACACTTAAAAAGTATATATATACTTAATTTTTTGTTATTAATTATGGTATTTTTTTTTTATGTTAAAAAATATAAATTGAAACGTGCATTAATGCAGCGCATAGATTTCTATTGTTAACTTCTATTAAGATAATTTATAATTATGCAATTCGTTAATAAATTTATTAAACAAAACATATACTTTGAAACTATAAAGATAGATATTGTGTTAAGGTACCAAGGGGAAAATAAATGTATGGACATAATCATTTTTACTATAATATAAGTAATAGTTAAGTTGAATTAACTTATTTTTATATTCATTGTTAGTGACCACAATTTGAAAATAAAATAAAAATAAAAATTTACAATTATTGCCTTAAGTCATGAGTTATTATTTTGTTATAATAACTGCTTATAATATATATTTTTTAACAAATTAAAATAAATAACTGCAAAACTTAAATATTTGTTTTGTATTGGCAATTTTCTCTTTTTTTTATTACAAATAAAATTTTTTAATCGCAACTATGAAAAAGTGTAAATAATGTTTTATAAAGTTTTTTTTTTCTAAGTATCACTGCTGAAGAATAATATATTTTAGATTCATTTTAGATCTTGCAATGTTAACATAAATATAGAATAAAAAAACAAACTGAAACGATTAAAAGAAGTATATTTTCAAAGCAACGTCCCTTTTTTCAGTTACTCTAATGTCGAGTTAGTTCAAAAACAAGTTTATTTGTCCAATATTACGACTATGAACAAAAATATTACGTGAAATGCTAAAACTGATTTATAGTCATTAAAGTTGGTGTAAATATTCACAAATTATTTATTTCATTAGTAAGTAAAAAATGAAATTTTTTATAAGAATATAATAATATCATATTTATTCATTTTTTGAAACTAAACCAATTATAATATAAAATACATATACAAAAAAAATGAGTAGGTGATTCATTTGATTTCGTTGTTAGTAACAATGTATAGTTTTTTTTTTAATTCTTTGTTAAGTTTAATTAAGTCAATATCTGCTTTATGACATTTATTATTTTTTCGAAAAAGAAAAAACAAAAGAAAATAAAAATCAAATTTTATAACCATATAAAATATTTTTAATATGTTGTATGTACTGTTGTGCAAATTAATAGGACCGCTCAATTCTCACATTTTTTATTCAATATTTTTATGCTAGAAAAAACTTTTTGAAAAAAAAATTTTTCAGCTTTTTAACGATGATTAATAGAAATTCAGCAGTAATGCGATTTGAAAGACAATAAATGAAGGTTAATTTCCTTTTTTGAAGAAAAGTGTTAAGAATTTTTACAGAAAGTATAAAAAAGGTAGAATCAATGGGACAATTTGCAATCATTTTAAAAATTAATTTGTTGTAAAATCTTCACCTCTTTATCATTAATTTAAATTGGAATCGTATTTTTTTCGAAAAAAACACATAATTCTTTAATAATTTTAAGCAAATAAAAAGTTTCTACAATACTTTTATAGTAAATAGTACCTATTAAAATAAATTTTACTTAAATAAGTGTGGCCAATGTATAAATATGTGCTTGTACATATGTTTATGTACATATAGAGAAATTTATATTTGTATACTGACACGATATGAAATATTCATTTTGACAATTTTGACAAATTTGAAATTAAAAACCGTAAACTCTAATCTAATATTCTATATGTTTCTAACTAAGCATCTATCATTCTGTAAAAACTTCACTCACAATCACAAAAAGAAAAATATTCGCAATTAGAATAGTGTATGGAATATTGCATTTTTGTTTTTCATATGCGAACCAATTAAAACTCTTTAACATTCATGTGGATGATAAATGTATGATGAAGTAAAATAGCGAAAATTAAGTTTTTGTTTAATCCAAATTGCTAAATATTATGAAGGTGTTGTAATGAATTAATGATTTCATTAACTACTAATTCTGAGTTAATAATGTGTCTTTAAGGAACGGATCATGAATGTGTATTTTGTGTATTATATGAAAATTTAACTCAACAACTCCAACCTATTTTTTAAACTGTGAAATATTATTGGTTTTTTTTTTAAGTATTGAGTATAATACTTAATTACTATAACTTGCTTGTTCAAAAATAATTGACAATTGATTTTTAAATTTTCTTAGGTTATTTTATTTATAATTACTTTTTTCTTTAAGATAAAGTTTTTCTATACCTAATGAATTCTAAGTACTACATATATTTTGAGTTGCATTGTAACATTTCTCTTTTGGATGCAGATGCATTTTGAAATTACGTATTTCAATAAAAAATAATAATATTATACACAACATATGTAAGTAAGGTTTTTCTGATTAAAGGTTGGTTGGTTGGTTATAGTGGCGGAGCTCCCCTACCCGAAGAGCTCCCAATTAGCGCTTTCGCACCATTTTGCTACCACTTCCCTCGTTAACCAAAGCCTAACGGCGACTGATTAAAGGTAATCTTATAATTTTTTTTCAGAAGCAACAAATAAATACTCATGAATAAGATTGGTCTGGCTGCAAACTTTAAACTTATTGCAATGCTGGCCAAAATGAATTTTTAAAAAGTACACATAGGTATATAAAAATGTACATAATCGTCACATTTAGTATATTGGAAAAAATTCAGATTGTTATTTATAATCAAATTTAACAGTTGAAGCTAAATTTTATAGTATTCGTTGAATGTTAAATTTTATCAGCTTCGCAACTTAATGTCATTAGTAACGTAAAAATATAAAAATATAAATACATACATTATTATATATTTACATTACTTTACATAGATTATTATATATTTACATTAACTTTACTTATTATAATGTATATGTATGCATATTATTAATGCTAATGAATTATAAAAATATATACACAAGTATTTTTTTAAACATAAAAAATAAAAGCAAATTCATGTGATTTGAATTTGAAATTTTTTTTTTTACAAAAAAATATATATTTTTTATCTCTCTTCTTATTATTATGCACATTTAGTAATAAATATATATTTATAAGAATTTTGTGTCTCTTTTTTAAGATCATAAAAGAAAATGTAAAAACTTAATTTATTTTTTTTTGTTGAATTTCAATATATGTTTTATGTATATATGCGTATATAATTTTAACAAAAACTTCGACAAAAACATAATATTGCTATGGTAAAAAAAGTTAACGGTTAAAGATGTTCACAAATGTATAAAATTACTTGCTTTTTAACAAACCAATATATGAAGATAAAAAGAAAATAAAAACCCTTGAATGACCTTTCTTTGTTTCGATTTAATTTCTTTATATTTTTTTTTTTTTTTATTATTTTCCATCGAAATATTTTTATAATTGCGTGTTCGAATTTAATTTTTTTTTTTTTTTTCCTTAAGACATTCCACAAAAATTCCATTTTGCTTAGTCAAAATCGAAGGAAGAATAAAAAAAAAAAATTTCTTACTTTAAAAAATTCTAAATTTAAAAATTAAAACCTTTACTTGTGTAAATTAGTAATAACCATATTTAAAGTTTCATTCAAAATAAAATTACATTTCGAAATACGATTCTCGCAGTTGCTTGTGATACCATTAAATGTCATACATAAGGGTACATTTTTTTATTTTTTAAATTATTTAGAATTTATATGATTTTGATAAAATTCTTCAGACATATTGTCATAAAATGAAACAAAAATAAATAAAAAGTTTAATAAACTTGCAAAAAAATATTTTTTTGATCAAGTTTCACGCTTAAGTCTTTTGTTTTGTAACTGAGTAAATTTATTGATTCTCAATTTATTTTCAATTTATATCTGTTAATTATATAGAACAGTATCTGATAAAAGAAGTATGGGGCCCGTTTTCAGCAATTCGATAGGCAATTCGATACTTTAATTTGAAGATACTTCGGTCACCATCAGGGCTAAATATATATTTTTTTAATTCCTTCAATATCATTTTACAAATATACTTTAGTTATACATATATACAAATTTAACAATTTTCATTGAAATCAAAACCTTGGGCTCTAACAATTTTTGTTATTTTTCTTCTAATCGACATTTTTACACTAATTTTTGGTCGAAATCCATTAAACCCATATATAAGTGTTTATCGAAAACCTGACCCTAGATCGAATCCTTGGAGTCTAATCATTTTCCTAAATTACTCTAATCGACATTCATCTATCCACTTACTTATTTTAATAAGAGTTCATTTAAAGTTTTATAAAATTCATAAACATTTTACGTGAAAATTATTTAGACCCTTGACTGGTTCAAAGTCTTCAACTCCAAACACTGAAATGATAGAATAACAAATTTTAATTGAGGTGAAAGTGAACAAGATTCGCATGTTATGGCTTTTAAAGAATAGAAATCTATTGGTTGGTTCATTAGTTGCAAGCATTTTAGTGGCAGTAGGACGAACATTTAATGAAAACATATAGTCCGTTTCTCCAATTTTGACGGAAAATGGGCTAAAAATTACAATTTATTATGTATTTTACAAATACTTATGTTTTGTATATTAAACTTTATGAAAGTTTTTTATGTGTGCACATAAAATTACTACTTTATTGACATTTTTAACAAATAATTTTTTTACTGACATAATGTTAAATTTTTTTATAATTGCAAATAATTTAGGAAAAAAAAAAGAATGTTCATGTTTTTTAGGTATATTGTAAATTTTTTATTTTTTCGTAATAAAAATATTATTTACATAAACTGCAATACAATACTACATTATTTAAAATTAAATACTTTTAAAAGAAGCAGTAAAAAAGTTTAAAACTTTAGTTAAAAGACTATATTTTTTGAGATGTTATAATTAATAATGATTTTGAGAATTATGTTTAGTTTTATTTTCCTTGTGAGTTTGAAGTTTCACAGTATAATAATAGTGTACAAATTTTCTTTCAAAAGTTTTTTATAGCGTATGTATTTCTAAAATTAATCTTTCTTCAGAACATTATTTGTTTATAACAAAAACAAAATAGCTTCAACCCTCCATGGTTACTATTTTAGGTTTCACTTTTGTAACTTAAAAATAACTAACCAAAAATTTATTAATTGTGAAAAGAAAAATGGCTACGAAAAATTTGGTTCCTATAAAAATTTGTTGTTGTACGAGTGATTGAACTAAATCAGTGAAGTTACTAATATTTTTTAAACTATTTGTATGTCAAAACAAAATCACTACAAAAAATAATACTTAATAAAAATTCTTTGTGCGTATTTGTCAAATATAATAACCTAAATTTTAACCTAGTTTTATGACAAAATGTATGTAAAATAAAAACATAAATAATAAATATGTTTTTAATTAAAACATAACTTAAAAATGAGTTGATTTTTTTATATTAAACAGGAAAAAAAAACTAGTTTATTAAGTTTTGTTTTCAGTTTTCAAAAGCATATATAAATGTAGCTACATCACATACATAATGTTTCTGTACCATTAAAAGTTAAAAGATTTATGATTTACTTTCTTTCAATTTTATACTACTATTTAGTATTACCTACATCGAAGTCTTAAATGACGACGAGAACTTTTTAAGTATATACTTGATTGTTATTTGACTAGAATCAATTTAATCAGCTATAGTTACTTAGGGTTGAAAGTTTTAAGTAGAAGTTTTAATTAGAAATCAATTTATTACAAACTGAGACTGTGTATAGAAATAAGAAAATTATCAGAAAACGTAAAATACATGAATCATTGCAATTAAAAGCTCATCAAATTTCGATCAACATTAATTTTCTAGTTAGTACATATTGTACTTCCACTAAATATTAAAAAAATTATGAATAAATAATTATGAAACTAAGAACGTAAATATATTTAGTTCCTCAACTTCTTGTGTGCTTGTGCTGCTTAGCAAATTAAAGCACAAAAACTAAGTCTTGCTTTATAGCAAATAGAAGATCTACAAATAATACGATTCATTATAACTGAAAATCAGGTAAAAAATTAAATATTGATGAATTTTTGTTAACAAAAATATGAATTCCCTTCATTTTGGTTTTTTGAGTTTCTGAAATTTGTGCCAACGGACATTGTTTAGTAATAGTATTGTAAAATCAACTGAAGGCCAAGAAAATTATTTATTTATTGAAATTCAATATCTATAATATGTAATATATAATATTGATACGCATCATATCAATATTATAATAATTATTATTATTAGGAAGGAGTACATATTTTCTAACATAAAATTAAATAAAGAAAAAGTTAAGCTTTCCAAATCCATTAAAATATTTTTCAATCTGCAGAGATTTTCAGTGTGAAATTTTTTTTATCATACATTTAAAAAATATGAAAGCACATAAATTAGGTGTACTTTTTTTTTTAGTTATTTCTCGATCTATATTTATGGTGCATATAATGAGTGCAAATAAGTAATAACTTGGAAATATGAATGTATTTCATATTTTTTGATAGTATATATTGGTTTTAATTAAATTTGTCATTATAAATTTACATTTAAATATGTATCAATAAAATTAAAAACAAAAGACTTAAGTTGCAAACTTTTGATTGCATTAAGCATTTTTTTTTTCAATTTTTCAGTACGTGAAATATGAAAAATTTATAATTTTTTTTTATCAATACGGTAAGCTTATCTATAATTTCCAATAACTTTTTTTTTTTTCAAATTCCAGAATTACTTATTTCGCATCACTAAAGAACTTAGAGAAATAGTAGATTTAGGTTAATCTAAATATTTTTTTTTATTTTACCAATATTGATAATTTTTTTTTTTTTTGCTGTTGTTGAATATGCTGATGACTAACCACATCAAATAAATTTATTATTACTAACTTACTTACTTACCGTAATAATAATTTAATCTTGCAAAATTTTCTTTGTTTTCAAGACAACAAAAAAAAAAATAAAATGTGCAAGTGCAATTAATCAATAAGCATTTTAATGGATGCCAATTATGAAATATGTTTGAAAGTACATATCGAATATTTAGTGTGCATGTGCAAAAATTTTTTAAATTTTAAAAGTTGAATAAATTACAACTCTAATATGACTAGAAATATTTTATTTTTAAAGCAGTTAAGTTTTATTATTGAACCTATATTATGATACTTAAGTATAAGTACATATACTTATTACAAATATATTAGAATATTGGGCTAATCGAAAAAATATTTTAAATTTAAGGTCAACTGAACAATGTTTAACATGGTACAAGATATTAGAATAAAATTATTTAAGTAGTAAGTATTATACACATTATGTTATGAAAAACTAGAGTCAGTTATATGTTACGGCCTTACAGGTGTTGTCATAGTTTCTAAACATACTTATATATACATTTAATAAAATGTTTTAATAGCGATGAAATAATAAATTGAAAAACTACTTCTAATCCAAGTTAAATTAAATTAAAAATTTATGAGTATAAAAAGTCAGTTTTGAATATATGTACATACTTACTATAAAATTTAATATTTATTATCAACAATGCACTGATATTTTTTTTAATTCGCAATTTTTATTATTGTACAAATGTGAAAACAAATAATAACATTTTCTTAGCTACAGTTTTTCTTGGCGCCAAATAATTTTATTAAGGAAAAATAATTTGAAAGTTTTTCAATAAATTCTTATCCACTTGCAATCATAAAATTTTTTTTTTTTAAATAAATACAAATAATGCGTGCACGTACACCATAAGAATATTAATATTGTTGTTTAAGTTTTTTTTTTTTAATTTCAATTGGATATAGAAAAATCCCTTTTTTCTATCGAATTTCCAGCATATCGTTTGAATAAAACACTAGCATTCAGATTTAGTTGTGGTATTTAATTTGGAATGTTTGCAAAAAAAAATTACCCATCTAAAAATCGAACCCATACACAATACTAGTTTGTTTCTAAAAATTGATCAGTTAACGATTATTTAGCGTAATTTGATAACACGTTAGTACGAGTAAGTAAGAAAATGAATACTAACTAAGAAAATAAATATTTTATTTTTTGCCTCTTTAACCATTAGTTGCCTTTTTAGTCGATTTTCCATCAAATATGTTGATTTCGATCGCTTCAATGCCAAAAATATGCGTAATCTCGTTCACCAACACTGAGATTCTCCGAGTTCGGTCACCATTATAAGCTCCCAACCGGCGAATAGTCGAACTTATTTTGATATAAAATTTAAATTTTAAATTTTGGATCTTGATGAAAACTATAAAGTGGGAAGACGGACATTGATAAAAGAAAACCAAAAAAATGTAAAGACCTCTATTGTCTCGGACTGGGGGCAGAAAACAGATGTCCTTGAAAATTAGTACATGAGTTGGTGTCAATGAAGAAACATAAAAAAAAAGTTTCTATACAGTAGTATAGATGCAGGCATTCTAAACCAAAAGCGGCAGCCGCGTGGTGAATAGGGGTGAATTAGGGGCAAACGGCCGTCTGTACTACTATCTACGATTATGACTAAGGATTCTACTGAAAACAGCTTTCAATGAAAGTTGATACATAAACAGAGAGCGATATTAGAAAAAATAAAAAAATATTAGGAAAGCGGGTCTTTACTTCATTTATGAGGTACTGTTCTAAAATTTTTTTTAAATTTTTGAAAAACTTTAAAACTCACAAGTTTATTTGAATCTATATACTTTATACTCAGTTATTATATTGACAAAACATTTTTGAGTTTTTTAAACTCTTTGACTTTTGAATTACTTATATGTAGGTAAAAGATCTTATTGGTTGAAAAGTTCAAACAACCCTTGAAATTTTCAATTCATATAGCGTATTTAAAAAAAAAATAATTATTTACTATATAAGAAATTTAAATCTGAACAAAGACTTTTTTTTTTAACTATTTAATATTTATGTAAACATTTTTCTTAACAATACCACCTATAATATAATGTTTAATTTATATTTCAATAACAATATAATACATAAAAAAAAAATACCAAAAAGTCAATTGAAAATATTTTATTATAAGAAATATTATAAAAATATTTGTACTTATAAATTTTTATATATCTCTATATATATATATGTTTCGCCTTAATAATATTAAAAACCAGTAGTATAATAGTTAAATATGTGTTGGTAATATGATTGTATACATTTATGCTGGTGCAATAATAATGCGCTGTATGTGCACATTTACTATAACAACATTCCATTCTCGCACGATAGTTTATGCTGCATTTTATTTTTATAATTTCTTTAAAAATCAAATATGTACAATTTTTTTTTTTTTTTGTAAATCTAACCACTTAAATCTACTATATAATAAGCTGGCAATAAATTGCATAGAAAAAAACACATAAATATTTAACCATTCATAAGATTCACTCTTAAAATAAGAATTTTTAAAATTTTTTTTCATAAAATAGAAGTATTTTTAGAGCGCCGAATGAAAAACTCGAAAAATTTTTAAATGCTTATAATTCAAATTGCAGACGGGTATCAATAAAATTGGTACAAAAACTAGGTATATATTTACTTATAGTTGATTAATATTGTATTCAACAAATGCGCCGACGCCACGCCTCATCGATCACATTGCGCTATCCTTAATTGTGAAGCAGAAGAAACTTATTACTATAAATTTCAGGGAAAGTTATTCTTCTTATGTAATAAAAATAAAATAAACTGTATTTTGGAAACATAATCGATGTCATATGGGTGTCGGAAGCGATTAGTTAATTTTGGCTTTATAAACGAAGAAAACGTCATAAAAATAACATAGATTTTCAGAACAATATTTTTTAACTAAATTTGCAAAACAGTGCCTTGAATTTAAAATCATTCTCACTAAATTCAAGTGAAATGTCCACAACAAGTTATACTAAAAATTTTTAACAGTGTTTTATTTAAAAAAAAAAAACCCTATTACTTGCATTAGACACATTAGGAATGCAGAAATTAAATTTTTCTTCAACGAATCCTTTCTTACGTGCAATTGAAACATATTTCTATATTTTTTTTTTATTTATGTTAAATTTATTTATTTATTTTTTTTTTAAAGAAAAATAAGAAAAGCATTTAGCTATTTCCTTTTTTTTTTTGCTATATTTTTTTTAAGAATACCTACATTTTTAAAAAACATAAAAACTAAAACTCACATGAATTTTTACTTGATAAATTGTATCGTTTGTTGGAAAAAAATATATATATTTGGTATCGTTCTTTAATTTTGTAAGGTAAAAATTATACGTATGAAAAAAAAAAAGAAGATTAATTATCCTTTTGAATCCTCTCTGATTTTTATTAAATTTATAATTTTAATGGAATGTGTATTTAAAATGGTTAATTACTGAAAATTGATGGGAAAATTTAATTTAGGATGAAGAAGAAAATGACAAATAGAATTTTTTTTTTTTTTTTTTTGAATTTTTCTAGTCCCGAGTTTCAGTCACCAAGAACGGGTTCACTTTTTCGATTTATAATAAAATGAAATTCTATTTGTACAAAATATAATTGATTTAGAGTGAGTCTAGAAATTATCTCTGTACTTAGTTGTTGAATTTGAACTATGTCTAAAATTAATTTTCTAATTTCAAAGTTAAATAAGGAAGCTATGGTAAGTATCTTAAATACTTAAGCTCTATTAACACAAAGTAACGGATAGTATTGATTTGCTATATAGAATAAGTATATTATTTTTCATATTTTTACAGGTATATTTTTGTGAGACTAAATTCTTAACTGAAAGTTACGAGATAAAGCTTTTCGTCACTGCAGCGTATAGTGACAACTTTAAATACACCTACATAATTATAGCTTTGAATTTGAATC
The DNA here is from genome assembly GCA_964007475.1 of Hybos culiciformis. NCBI lineage: Eukaryota > Metazoa > Arthropoda > Insecta > Diptera > Hybotidae > Hybos > Hybos culiciformis. Next base: position 65,292,034 of record OZ023273.1, read on the forward strand.
AAGCATTAAATATTTCTATAAAAAAAAACTTCTCTTAAGATTCTATTTTTTTTTTTTTTTGTTAAACAAAATAAAAGGGAATAATTATAATATAAAACTATGATCGTAAATATAATTATAACACAGTTAAAGATTATTAATTTTATGTAGAAAATTTAAAAAATATTTTTATTGTATAAAATAAGTTATTTTCTTGTTTTTGTTTCAACTCCTTTAGTTTGAAAGGTGTGGCGCGTAAAAATAAATATCAATTGGCAAATAATCAAAGTTAAAAAAAAAAAAAATAAAAATTTATAAGAGAGTAAAATATCAATTTAAAATGGAATTTTTGTGTTGTCTCGCAACAGCTTTATCATTTTTTATTAATTCCAAAGAACTGACAAGAAATACTTACTATAAAATAAGAAATAAAAAAAAAAAAAATTTCAAGAAAGAAAACTAGTTTTAAATATTTTGCATGTAAATTAACGAATTTTATTGAGTGAATTCTTAAAATTTAGTTTATTTTATTGAATTATTGTAAAAGCACTATATAATATTTTGTGTAACTAAGGTTCGCAATCGAAATAAAATTGTAAAATTAATTTTAGAACTTCGAATTACGTGAATTATTCGCCCATTCTCAATATGCAGAAAATTTTGAAAATGTTTGCAAAATTCTATATAATTGAATTATGTTTATTTAACTGAAAAAATAAGCCAAGTTAGTTAAATCGCTTGATAAACTTTAACTAATTATTTTTGTATTGATATTCATAACTTCAAGTTCGTTTATCCATTAATAAAACAACACAAACACTTAATTCAAGTGGACAAATTGAAAAATTGACACAAATTCCAGTCCGAGATGGGAATCGAACCCACTACCGAACAGGCCGTAGGATAAGGGCAATACCACTACATCATGACGGCCGACAATATCATAGTATTGGAAATTCAGGTAATAAAGAAAAATCAAAATTTTGAATTTGTTATGAATTTTAGCTTTATTAAGCCATTTTGTAACAACTGAAATATCTAGAACCCAGAAGGGTTGTAATGATTTACAATTCGATCGAAAAACTCAACTATGAACGTTTTGGCTAAGAGTTTGATATGAAAATATTTTCAAAAACTTTTTCACTAAAAATATAAAATAAAGAATTTTTGAAGTTTTGGAACAAAAAAATTGTCCAAACGATGAATTAAATGCGTCCTTGAAGAAGATCACTTCATTATCGTTTCTCTATATGTAATTTATTCTAACAAAACCCTAATTATACAAATTCTAAAAATATAGAGAAAGATAATGTAAATATATCCTAATTAAGTAGTTATAAGATGAATGAAATTAATAAAAGTATAATCGTGGCGCTTATAACAAATTTTTCAATAACAATTATATTGATAAAGTCAATATTTATTAAATAAATTTTTATTTAGTTTTCTGTTCTCAAAATAACTAAATATCTATGGAATTTAATTAAAGCTTTTGTTAAGCTTTTAACACATTTTCCACCTATAATGTATATATATTTTTTTTGAAATAACATTTTTTTTTTTGTATTTTCGACTTAGGAATTTCAACAGAAAAAAAGTTAAATACCAAGTAAAGAAACCAAAAAAAAAAAAAAAACAATTAATGAGAGAATTATTTTTTGCTTTTTCAATAAAAACAGACGGTAGGTAATTAAGTTAACCTTATAAAATATTTAAATTGCACAAATGATTTTTGTTTTTTTGTTAGAATAGATAAAAAAATAAATATGAATTTTTTCATCCTCTGCCGCTGGAAAAACATAAAAATAGAAAAATTCCCTATCGTTTAATATTCAAAAGCATGCTGGAATTTTTTTTTTTTGTTTAATTTCTTTAACATTGTATTGTTTTATTTTGAAGTTATCATTCAGTTTAATATATATATATACATTTGCAATTCATTCAGTGTACAGTCAACTCATATTTATATATTTGCAGCAACACATAAATATTAAAAGGATTATGAATAAAATATTTGTTAAGATTTAAAAAAAAAAAAAAAGTAATCCGGGCCCAAAATAAAAGACTTTTTCACTATAATTATTGAAATTGAATAAAAAATTTCTTATATAGTGAATGTTATTGCTTACAAAGATAACATACTTTAAAACTAACTAAAACCTGAAATGCAAGAAAACATGATTTCTGGTATTAAAAAAATGTAAGCTAATACATATGTATATTATAATATCCCAAACATATTTATATATTTATAGATTCATTTATTTTTGTTTTTTATTTAATGCCTTTTTGCCTCTAAGTGTGGTATTTATTTAAAAAAAAAAAAAAAACCTATATCAATGTTTTTATGTTATACGTGTATATATACATATTTTTCAAAGTTTCAAGAAAATAAAAAGTCTACCAATCTTTTATTCTAGAAACCTGTTTTCTTAAGCAAACACTTTATTTTTATTTTTTTTTAGTAAAATAAGGTATTGACAAGGTGTTTTACATAAATACGTACATAAAATTTAAAATCCAAAAATGTAATTATCGAGGTAATTACATATTTTTTGAATAGTCAATTAAAGTTCGTAAAGTTATATTATACAAGATTCATTTAAACATAATATTATAAAAATATACAATTACGAATATTTTAAACCAAAAGTTTGATTTGTTGAAAAAAAATAAATTATTACTTATAAATTTTTTCAACTAACAAAATATCTTTTACAAAAAATCCTTGGACACCCTGTATGTACCTTAGAGAGACCTGTATTTTCTTGAAACAGATATATCTTTTTCTTAAAATTTAAAAAAATAAAATAAAATAAAAAAAAAAGTTTCAGAAATTACTCAAGTATGAGTCTTTTATTTTATATTTTTTGTCGATGTACAAAATATATAATAATATAACGAGCGCATAATAATGAAAAAAAAAAGGCTGAATGGCATGCAGTCCAAAAATCTTTGATAATAATAATAATAAAGATTTTGTCATTAAGAATGTATTTGTGGTAATAATAAATAAAAAAAAAAAAATGAAATCATGCAGAAGATTGTTTTTTTTTTCTTTTTTTATATCATAAGGTTATCTCGGACTTATTTAGAATGAATTGATTTTGTTTTTAAGCTTAATGATGAGATGCTATTCTCATATCGTCATATCTTTTGGAAATAAAAATGTTTGCAAAGTTCAGCATAATTGTGTTATATACGTATACTTATAAATCGAATTAAGTTTTTTCCATGGTCTCTAGACGTAAAAAGTTTGACATACACTTTTGATTAAGAAGACCAATAAAATAAATTTTCTTCAATAGTCTTATTATGTGTATTGTATATTATTTATTTATCTTTCAATTGAAAATAAATCTTTTAGAAAATGATTATGAATGTGTGATACGATTGAAGAATCATATAATAAAAAACAAGGCAAATAATTATTTATATGAAAAATGTCTGAAATAAAAATAGAAAATACAATGTCCTTGATAAGCAGAAAAACAAAAAATAGTCCTGCATAAGTCTTATTAGTATTGTACGTGATGATACTATTTTTATTCATTTATAGTAGGTACTCTTGTAATTTCTTTAATAGAAATTTTATTTTCTTATTCCATGAAAATAAATGTTTTCTTTAGTTCTTGTATTACAGAGTTTACTAAAATTTTCAATTATTCTTGCTAAGATATTATTAAATGTTCGACTAATTTTAATCAATTCATTATTATAAAAATTTCAGTTTTGCTTTCTTATGCTTTTACACTTTTTCGAGTAAAAATTTGTGGTTTGTTTAAATTTCGGGAAAAACTTGATTGGGAACACTCAAATTGTATAACTTCAACAACTCAACAATTTGTTCCTCACTTGGCAGTTTTCTAGTTTACAATTTGCTTTATCTTATACCTTCAACATTATTATCTTTTATCGGAAACATTAGTCGTGATTTCATTTTTCTCTAACGCGACAGAAATTTTAAAAAGAATAAGGAGATCTATGACAAATGGTTGCCAATTGCATTTGAGACAAGTAAATATTTTTGTTTTAATTGATATTGAAATTTTCAGTTCAACTTCAAAAATTTGATATGAGTATAATATTATAAATAATCCTGTACTATTTATAATATATTATGAATCTAGCATATAGAATTATAAATAGAACTGGTAAGAAAATTAATTAAATCTAACTTGAAATAAAATAATAAAATTCTTTAAATATAACGAAAAAGATTCGAATTTTATTGAACTGCTGAAGATAAAAATAAGAATGCACCAAATGAAACAATGTGAAGGAGACCGATAATGAGTACAAACTAATCATCTACAATGGAAAATGGCCTTCATAATTATTACAAAAAAATAAATAAAAAAATAATAATAATAAAGAATTAATATAAAGTAGAAAATTGAAAATAAGACGTTAAAGTAGATATTGGCGCGTAATGTTTATCTCAAAATACCAAACTATAATTTTCATAAAATTCATAAACAAGAGCGAATCATATTTTTTTATTGACTAAAAATAATAAAATTAAGGCAAAAAAAAAAAAAATACATATTTTAATATAAGTAAAATGAAAATAAATAATGCAGAAGAAAAACACGTAATACCAGATTTGTAACTTTATATTTATTTTTTACTTCATTTTAATTAAATGAAAAAAGAAAGAAAAAAAAAAAAAGAAAATGAAATAAAAAATCAAGATGTTAAAAAATTACAGCAAAAAAAAAAATATTGAAAAATTTACTTAAAAGGTGAATATTGCACTTGCACTAGCTGAACGTTAAGTATAATAGCATTCAGCTCTATAAGTTCAACCACTTTCTTTTATTACTTACTTTACATTTTTTGTTTATGTTTAATGTTGCCATAGTTAGTTACAAAAAAAAATTGTTTTCTTTTCTGCTTTTTTTTTTAAATATAAAATTTCACTTTTAAAAGTAATTATTTATAATTTAATACATTATTTTTTCTTATCAATAATTACATTATGCAGGTTTTAATCTTTTTTTTTTACTTTAATAGTAGAAATATAATGTTGTTATTCATAAATTTTAACATAAAACATATAAATTGAAATATTACTTTTTGAATGGTGTGAGAAAATAAACTGTTAAATTTGAAGCTAGGTACTTAATACACAATAATGTAAGTAGATAATAATAATAATAATAATAATAATAATAATAATAATAATAATAATGATAATGGTCTAACATTTTTGTTGAAAAATCAATGACATTTTAACCTTAAACAAAATTTGACCATAAATTATTACTTGTGATGTTATTTTTACACTTATAAAAAGTTTAAAAGTCGCTAATATAGTAATAAAATAAAGAACATACATATAATTTAAAACTAACAAAAGCTTTTTGTGGACTTTATGAAAAATTTGTATTGAAAATAATAAAAATACTATTGTCTTCTTTATAAATTCTACATATATAACTATATATGATTTTGATGAATTAAAATTCAAGAATTAGTTTTAGTATTAAATAATATAGAAAATTCTATATTATTTAATACTAAATATGTTAATGATTATTATAAGTTCAATATAGTGTGAATATGGGTTCAGCATAAGAGAATCTCTATTTAATTTATTTGTGAAGTTTTCATGCACTGGAAATGAAATTTTATTACATTTGACCAAATAAATTCAATAAAATTTTTTGGATATTTTCTTTGTTACTTCGAGAGCGTTCGAAGATTGTCAAACAAATGACAGATTTTATTTCGCTTTTATTTTTTTTTTCCTGAAATATTTTTTATTTCATGGCCATTAAGTTTATTTTTGTTCCAGCCGTGATTATAGAAATTATGCATGCACTGTAAATATTCCCGATTTTATAGTTAAGTGCATGTGTATATTATGTATTACGTTAAATATGTGTTTTAGGGTCTCGGAAAAGTTTTATGTAGACGGGTTACGAGAAACAGAGATTACGATTTCTACATTCCAGAAAAGTTATCTTAAAAGTAATCGAAAGACTTTCTACCGCATTGCTGTAGATGGGCTATGAAAAAGAAGGGTTGTAATCTCTTCAGCCCGCATGGATACTGGAGAAATATTTATGTTATCCCATAAACCTGCAAGCGTTGTTCATACTTTTCTGTGAAATCTTGGATAACTTCAAACTGGTGATTAATTGTACACAAAGTATTCACTTTGTCAGATAAAGCAATTGCTAAAAAGTGGCGAAAACTAGTAGGTATATTATAAACCAAAAAAAAAAATTAGAATTATTTTATTTTTTACCTGTGGATCATTGCGAAAATGATTATTAGGCAATTGATTTTGTATTGTCGGGGAGCCAATATCCATTTTTGGTAATCCAGTATTAATTTTGAATATAATTTTCTTAATTACAAAAAATTAAGTAAGTAATCCAATAAATTTTTGTATATAAATCTCTTCATTCATGTTTTTTTTTCCAGAATTACTTTGTTTTCGTTTATTTTGTTTGTTTACCGTGTGATATGAACAATAATTAACAGAAAATTAACAGAAATTAAACAGAGAACTTATCACAATCATAACCAACAATAAAAAGAAAACATTAAATATTTTGGCGGAATTTAACAAACTCTTAATTTTCATTTGCTTTTAATTTTTATTTTATTTTATTTTATTTTTTTTAATATATGAACAGGAAAAATTTTCTTTTTCAATATATGCACTTTTTAAGAAATTATTACTTACAATTTTTTTTTATTTTGCAAAAAAAAAATTTAAAACTTGTTTTTTCTGAAAGCGCAGATTTTTTTTCCTTTTTTTTAGATTTTTTTTTTTTTTTTCGAAAATAAAATATGGCAGCAACAGGTTGTTGGTATAAATTAAAAATATTTAAAAAAAAAAAATTTTCTTTAAGTAAAGAAATTAAAAAAAAAATAAAAATAAATTAGGTATTTATTTAATTTTAATGAATTTTCTTTTTAAAACTTTTTTCTTACAGATATAAAAGGCACACTAACAGCCCAATTTTTTCCCCCCTTTTATTTGAATTATAATTTTTTTATTTTTTTGAATTTTCAAATCTAAAATCCTGTAACGAACTTTTTTTTTTATTGACAGGTAGATACGAAAATTTAATTTTCTTTTTATGAATTTAATAATAAAAATTCAAATTATTTTTTATTATAAAAATAATAATTTTATCATAATTTAACATTTATATTAAAATTAATTTTTTTAATATAAATACTTTTTCTTATAAACTTAATTTTATCCGTTACAAAAATAACATTTTCATCGTGACGACAAACTCTATCTAAAAATTTAATAAAATTTTGTATTAACTATTTGAAAAAAAAAGGAAAAAGAAAATAAAAAATATTCAGCGATAAATTCAGCAGAAACATTTTGTATCTTTTTTGTATGTCTTATTTTGTTTGGCAACATTTTATCCAATATTAAAAAAAACCTAACTTACATTGTTGAATGTAGTGTAGAGTTTTATTTAAATGTTTTAATGCTGTAAAAGACAAATTCGAAGTTTTAAAAAAGTTACTAACGTACCATTAACAAAAACTTATGATAAATATATATTATAAAAATATTTAATAGTGAAATACAAAAGACAGCATTCATTTGGAGTTATGACAATTAGAACTATTAGAACTACTAAGTGGGTAAAATTTTATTAAATTTAAGTTTAAGTATTTCAAATGATAAATTAACATTGACAAAGGATTGTAATTTTTTCAGTTTAAAGAAAATAATGGAAAAATTTTAAATTAATTCTTAAATTAAGTAGATATACATTCATTATACATATATTAACACATAGTGTGTCAGTTTAGTGTGTCAGTTTGAAATTAATAATTCAAAATGTTAATTATAACATCAAATATATAAATATCTCAAAATATCAAAATTTTAGTTTTGAATCAAATTATAATTTTCCAAATATGTATTTATGATTTGATTTTAAATTATAATATGTATACATAAAGGATAACCTGGCCTAGAAATCCTTTTAAAAAAGAAGAAAAAACAAATTTAATCTGTATTTTATATTTAACATTGATGTTTCCAACAACGTCTCAATTTTTTGAAAGATTTTATCCTTTACCTATACATTTTAATGACATAATATTTTTTTTAATGACTGGCATCGCAAAATAATAATGTCAAGTTCTTTCAGCTCATTATAATATTATCATATATTAAGTTTTATGTGGATATTTTAACCATTTGATTTTTATTTTTATTATTTAGTATTTTTTTTTGTCTTTTTAATGTTGTCGGTGACAAACATCTATTAAACAAATCTCCAGTGGAATTCAGGGAGTGTTGTATGTTAAGCAAAATGCAAGTTATGAAGGATTTTGAATATAAATATTCTTTTATTTGAATCACTCAAGATATTAACTAGTTAGGATTTGGTTTATGAAATATTGATAATCATGCTACAAAATTGAAAATAAGATTCTTATATTCTAGGATTTTGAACAATTTTAATTTAACACAATTGAAATATTATGTTTTCACCTATAATAACCACTTTTGATGTATTGTCAGTTTTTTTAGACATTCGCTGAAAGGAAAGATTTGACAGAAGACAGAAACATTTGACAAAAAGACAAAGAAAAGAGAAAAGCTTGGATTGGACCATTAACAATATAATGAGATCGTTAGTCGTTAAAAGATATTTTTATAAACAATTTTTAAAGTTGGAAAGTATAAAATTTTAAAGCATTTTATTCTGTATTTTGTTTGTACAACAAGGAAATTATTTTTTATTTCGTATAATAGCTTTTAAGAAATTACGAGCACTTAGAGCTTTAACCTATTCTAAAAAGTTTTATACCATTTAAAGTATGAAACAGTCTGGAGGTGAATGGTTTTTTTTTTTTTTTAAATTAAACTTTGAAATAATCTAAAGCGGCTTTTCAGCCAAATTTTACGGCGAAAATGTTTGGGACTCCCACATCTTCTTAAGCTACAAAAACATCAAAAAATGATAACCTACAAACTGCAAAGCGAGAAAGTATGTACTTTGAAGAGTCCTACTTTCAGCTCTTGAGATTTTTTTTTATATGGCGAAAGACGAAATAGAGCTGAAAGAAAGACGTCTTTCACAAAAACCGATGTTAACACTGCCAGTCAATGTTCCCTCTAATTTTTTGAAAAGCTGGGCAAAAAAATTTTTTTTGAAGTATAACTTCTTTACGGAGGGTAGTGAAAGAAAAATCAGGAAAAAAAATTGAAATTTGGTACATAAAAAATGGAAACGATTAAACACACAAACTTCGTAACAAAACATTTATTGGCCTCCTACTCAGCGATCTTCTTGAAAGAACTTCAAATTTGGCAATGATTAGGAAACGTTTAAACACACAAATTTCGAAACAAAAAAAATGTTTATACCAACAGAAAATCAATAAAAGAAACTTATAATGTATACCTCGATGACTCCGAAATAAGTTTTACTTCCCCCGCGCGTACACGGAACACGCATACTATTTTTAATTAATAAAAAATAATAGAAACAAAAATAGGTACCAAAACATACCAAAATTTGTATTATAAAAACAAATATAAAATTCAGATGTTACTTTATAGTTACAAATAATAATATTATAAAATAATAAAAACAAACTCAATATCTTATTTTGAATTTAAATATTCACGACGATTTATTTGGTTTTTTCAATAATCATTTAAATCGAAATTAGTTCCATCTAAAATATTCGATTTAATAAAATCGAAAAAAAAAATCGTATAGTAGAAACGAAACGATTTTAAAGAAAAAAATTGATGACAGATTAATGAAAATTCAAAATTTTATTTTTGAAGTTTAAAATTTTTTAATAAAATAACTTTATTATTGCGTTAAATTTTGCCTGCGCGCAAAATAAATGATCTGCGCGCAAGTAAAAAAAGGGTGCGCTCGCACGCACGCGCGCAGCTTAGAGGGAACATTGCAGTGCCAGTGTAGAATCACTTTAATAAAAATTCATTTCTTATCTCTAAGATATTTAGTTGGATTAAAGAAAAAAGAATGATTTTTTGCCATTTTTTCTAAATCTCATTATCGATAACTTAAACAAAAAACATTGATGTAAAGATTGTAAAGTAAAGTTCTTGAAATATGTCTTTAAAACCTGGTTTTGTATGATTCCTCATAGATATTATAAATTTTTTATGAAACTTAAATCTAACTTTTGGCACCTAATTTAAATATGCATCGTTAAATATTATAATATCAGGATGTAAATGAAAATATTGTTTTTTTTTGTTTGCAAATAAGAAATATACACATCAACAATCAACATAATCTATGTAGGTACCAACATTTAAATTACACTTAAATTTGAGAAAACTGAGTATTTCACAGTGCACATCAATTTTTATAAGCATGTTCACTTATTCAATTTTTAATATTATTAGGAATTTAATAAGGAAAAAAACAAATGTATACAATACATAACATAAGTTTATGTATATTGAAGATAAAAGCATAATGTCTAGACATTATTAACTTTCGATTTTTCTTTAATACAAATATTTTGAGCGTTGAATCAATTTTTTAACATCGTATAATATTAAAATAATGAATAAAAAAAAGACATCGTCGTAATTTCGTGCACCTGGCCTAAAAATGCCTTTAAAATGTACAACAAAATCTAAGATACATAAATGCAAAAAAAAAATAAAATAAAAAATTAAAACATACAACATAACTATTTTTAAATTTTTTTAATAAAGTACACTTCTAAACTTTCTTTTGCCAAACATATTCGAAATAATTGCGCGATCATTGCATCCATAAAATTTTATAAAAATCATTTTAAATCTGACTTGGAATTTGACAAAAATATTTTCTTTTTTTCTATAAATATTAGTTTTGGTAATTTTGATTAGTTCAGAAATTTCAGTATTTTTAATTTTTTAAGTCCAAAAAATCTGAAATTCGAATACAAAAATGTTCATTGCGAGAGTTAATGTATATATGAAACCCTAATATTGTTTTACCTTTTTTCTTCTCTTACTGCCGCTAATACTACGAGTTCTTCTTTTATAATTCGATAAGCTTCTCTGACTATTGCGTAATAAGTCATCTATATTGCGAATGTAACCATGACTTCCCAAGCTATTACTTCGAATTTTCTTAATACTTCCATCTTCAAATTGTTGCATCCAATAAATTTGATCTCGACTTGAATTTTTTGGCATTCGAGAATGCCGTTGTTTAGATTGTGGTATTAGAAGCTGTTTTGGTGTTGATAAATGTTCGCCGGCAATATGTTGTTTATTGGGTATAAATTCACAAGGACGATGATGATAATACATCATTTGGGGATGATACGAACTCGTTCGAACAGAATCTGGGTCTGTCCTAAGACTATTCTTACGTAAACGTTGTTCCAACAGTATTTTGCCGCTATAATGATTCTCCGGATACACCATATTACTTCTTAATAATGTTGGAACATACGGTCCTACTATTAATCGTGAAGCCGAAGATGATCTTTTTCGTGACGAGTTTTTTCTAAGTTTGAAATTCTTGATCTTATGTTTATAGCTTTTCTGATTGGAAGTACATTTTAAAAATTTCATTGTTTATGTATGTGTCTCGTATTTTTACCGAAAAAACTAAATAATATTATTTTTTTTAATTCGCAAAATAATAAAAAAGAATTGGCAATTCAATTTTTATTCAATATAACAAATTTAGGACCTTATTGCCAACATCGTAGCCCAATTAAAATTTTATTAAATAAAATGTTGGTTCAAAAAGTGTCCTTTTCAGAGGGGAATTGAAGAAAATTTAAAGAAAAATTGACAAATATCATTTAAATTATATTTTGTACAAACTAAATGATTTTTTTTTTTCGGATAATGAGCTTTTATTTATTTTATTTTTATTTTTATTTTATTCTTGGATGCAAGATTTTCATATAAAAATTTTCTGTCAAATAAACTTCCGGATTAGTTAAATATATTAATTTTGAATTATAATCAAAAAATTTAATTGCCAACCAAATTATTATTGATTTAATGCTCACTTGTAAAATTTAAATTATTCATTTCAGTAAAAACAGAAAATATTTTTTTTATTCTATATAAACATTTGCGCCAAAATTTATGCAATTCCAAATTTAATTAAACACTGCACTGTTTATATTTTTCTCTGTTTTTTTTTATATATATTTACAACAGCGTTTATTCATTATAAATTTTCATTTTCAAACTGGATTTTAAATTTTTATTTTTTTTTTTATATTTTTATACTTTTTTGTTTTAATTAAAAAAAAATATTTTTATAAAACACAATAATTGATTTTATCGATTTCATTAATATAATATTTTTATTTTCGGTAAATGTCGCAACCCACTATTCATATGAATCACTTTCAAGTTACTAACTTTTCATTTGTCTAGAAATATTTACTTGATTTGGTTTTATTTTATTTTTTTCTTGCTCTATATTTTGTCCACTAATATAAATTATAAATCGATAGACTTTGAAAATGGTAGCAAAAAAAAAACCTCAATATTGAAAGCATAAAGAAATTAAACATATAAAATGTTATTTTATTTAATCTAATTAAATATAAAAAGAAAAAAAAAAAAGCAAATGTAGTTAAATTTTCTAGGTCTTGGAATAATTAGATTTTTTCATAGTCTGTGAGCTCTTGTTTCATTAAATAATTTAGCAGGTGGAAAATTGTTAAAGATTTACTGGAATTAAATATTTGCTCGCGTACAATATTATTTTAAAATAAAATATTTTTATTGCAAATCTTATGCACATGAAACATTAGTATAATTTTTCTAAATATTTAATATTATAGTATAAAAAGTATGAATTATATGGTACTGTGATTAGAGACGAATATATAAGTCGGTTAACGAATGTTTATTAATTGAGCCATTATAAATTTGAAATAAGAATTTTTTTTATATATCTAAGAATGTTTTCTTCAATTTCTTATCATGAAACTTATTTTGCCATCCTATGCCTATATATTACCATACTAATATTTGATTTAAAAAGCTGATTGAAATTATAGATCCCTGGTTATGAATGTATATTTGGTTTTTTGATTTTAAAGTCAAAGAAAAATTCGTCATTACGACCTTTTAAGATTTTTTGGTTCACTTAATTTTAGTAAAATTTTATTTTTAATTAAATTTATGGATTAAAAAATAATAATTTGAAAGAATTGGTTTGAGGAAAGGAAACTTTATAGTTTCATATTTATTATTTTTGCTCTTAATATTTCTTTTTCTTTTTCCGTAATGAATACTTTTACCTATTTTCTTTTTTTTTATTTAATAATTTTTTTTTGAGCGCACATCATAATTAGGAAGGAAGTAGTATGCAATTATTATGGTGTTCTAAATTCCTTAGAAAATAGTATCGCCATTAAAATATTTTAAAAATGTGCAACAAATTTAATCCGATTAATATTTATAATTTTTTTTTTTAACTTTTTCAAAATCGCTTCCTAAGTGTTGAAATATTTATATAGTTCCGTATTTATCAATTATTTAAATTCAACTGAATTTGTCAATATTATGAAAATATTGAGCAAAAAAAAAATTAAAGTCCAAAATATTAATTCGAAATTAGAATCTATTATGAAAATTAATGGTGTTCTATATTGTTATTCGAAATAAAAATCAAAGATCAGCATAAAAGCTTTAATAGTTTTTTATTGAAATTTTTTGTAACGAACCTCTCCATAGTTTAAGTAAAATTTTTCCTTTGCCGAATAACATTAGTATAAAAAGACAGCAATTTTACGTTTATTTTTTATTTTGATGTTGAATAAAAATGTAAAATATTGCTTGGAATTTATAGTTTCGAGTCTATAAGAAGTATAAATTAGCAACATCAGTATCTGACTGTTATGATTATTAGAACTTTGTTAATATATTTAATAAAATTAAACAACATAAATTTCATAAACAAAATGTTAAGAACCCCATTACAAAAAAAATCAATTACATTTTGCTGATGCATAAAATAAAAAGCAGTCTGTTTATAGAAACAAATTCGATAAACATTTATTTGATATTTTTAATGAATGTTTAAGTTGATAAAATTATTTATTATATTTTAAAATAAATACACCCATTTTTTTTTCGAATGCAAAATAGTAAAGATAAGAAAATGAAATTTTTTAGATAAACATTTCCTACAAACTAAACTAAATTGATCAAAAATTTAGGAACACCATTTAAAATCCTTTTCTTAGATATATACTGATAGTTTAGTACTAGGGGCTATATACTTATTAATACTACCTGAAAATGAAATGTACAAAACAGATTGTAAAAATAATGTTTTCAAAAAAAGAAAAGATTAAACTTAAATAAAAAAATTCATTACAGAGAAACGAAAATATTAACAGTATGCGTATTTAATGTATAGTTAATTACTTTATTTTTTGAAATTTTGTTATTTCATACTATAGTCTAGGATTAATAAATTTTTATTTCTTAATGCCCTTTAAAGTTCGTTATCGGATCATAGGAAATATATTCCATCTAAGAAAATTCTAAATCAACGAGTTGGACATTCCACAGTCCAGCTGATAGTTTATAATATGCGATTATTACATAAATTAATTATATAATGAGTATTTACCTCAAATTAAAGAAAGAATTTAAATTCTTGGCAAAAGCTATTATTTATTTAAAAAAATTGTTCATTGAACGTGTCAAAATTTATGTCAATAACGATCATGTATAAGTTTTTTTTTACAATTAATTTCATTTCAATGATTTTTTCTCTTATAAACTATTTTAATGTTTTTTATATACCAAGAATAAAATTGCAAATAAAAAATTATTTAAAATTGTGTTTTTTTTACTTATCTATTGGAAATAGTTAGATATTTACTTAGGTATTCATTTTTACTTATTCATAACAATGTTTAATCATCTACACATTGATGAAATTTTTCACATATGACTTTTTAATTAGCATGCTAGAATTCAACGTTATGTTCTTTATGTATTGAACTGCACTTTAGAAAATTTGTTGCTTTGGCAGATCTTCAGCTGAGTCAAATATGTAGAATTAAATGTTTATTGCAATCATTAATTTTTAGTTAAGGAAATCAAAACATTTTAAAGACAGTAAGAAGATTGGAATATATTTTTCTCAATTTATATAAATTATAAATTTACTTCAAAAATTCTAGTGACCAAACAAGAAAATGCAATATTAATGAAATATAGTATTTTAAACTTTTTTTGAGGAGCGCTTTTTCCAATTAAATGAATCATACTTTACAATTTTTAATTATCTAGAAAAAGGAATGTTGCTTTTTGACTTATAAATCTAATTTTTGTAAATAAATATAAAGAAATTTGACAAAATATAAGGAACTTCCATTTTATATACAAGGAAGAATGAATGCTTTAAAGACGAACTTCAATATAATGTTTTTAATATACGAATGATTTTATTTGAATTCATTAAGCATACTCGTCTGGAGTAAAACATCTCTAAAAACATCTTCGAAAATTTTAATGAGAACTTGGTTTCATGAAAACTTGTCTAGTTTTTCTCTTTTTAAATGTAAAATCTAACAGTCAATCACGATTGTTTGATTAATAATGCCAAACTAGTCATAATATAAATTAAAATACATAATTATAGGGAAAATTTCTATTTATTTGATTGTTCTTTCAACGAGGCAAATTATAATGCAGAAGCATTTTTTGAATGATCTAATAAAATATTCTCAATGTAAAGAAATTTTTCTAACCAAAAATGGATTCTTTAAATAACACTTTAATTTATTAAAAAAAATTTAATCATCAATTTTTATGGCATTATAATGGAATAGTACAAATAAAATTAAATAAAAACCAAATTCGTAAGTTAAATATTGATCAATTAACGCCCACTTTGAAAATATACATTCAATAATCAAATAATTTTCTTTTCTTAACTATAAATTTATTGAAACATTAAATTTCAAATTTAATTTTATTTCTATATTCTAAATTGACAGATTTATTTAGAAGCTACCCAAATATGTTAATTCTAAAAAGATATGAAAGCTTTTTCATCTACAAAAAAAAAAAAAATTAACGCTAAAATTAAACAGCAATTCACAAAATATTGAAACACAATTTCAGTAGGTAAGAATCAATAAAAGACAAAACCACAAAGTTGCAAAAAAAAGGAAATCATCCAATTATACATTAAATATACCTGGGAACATTTTATATATTTTTTCGCATACTACATTTAGTTGTATTTAAAGTTTAACCAGCAAATCGAAATAATTTTTATTGTAGGTATCAAAATTAAATTTTGAAGATAGGAAATTCCGATACATCTTACGAATTTAATATTAAATTTTCTTAGAAGATAATATGAATCATGATCTTCCTTTTCTTCTATCAATAAATCATTTATGTGATTTGGATGATTTCAAATCGATTTCAATGTAAAAATTATATGAAATTTTAATTATAATTTAAATGCCTAAAAAATAAACAGGTAAATATAATCAGAACATTTTATTATTTATTCGAATCTGAGATCTCTCAAAATAAATTTAGCCAGTATAAATTCTAAATGTGTTTGTTATTGGTCATCAATATTTTTGATAAACTGTGTGCATTTAAAGTGTATTAAAATATTTAGTTCAATATTATTTTTAAAACCGAATATTAGCTTAGATGAAATGTATGAGGTATTAATATTAACATTAATTACCATCACATATTTATAACCAATGTAAAGGGATTCAAAACTTGAAAAAAAAAAAAAAAACATCTTAATGAGAATGAATATAAATGATATATACTTATATGTACAGTGAAACCTGCCTAAGACGGAAACTGTATAAGACGGAAACCTGTATAAAACAGAACTTTTTTTTTTTTGATTTTTGAATTTTCCTTTCAAATCAACCCGTGTAAGACGGAAAACTGTCTAAGACGGAACTATTTTCCGGTCCGTTGCGGTTCCGTCTTAGGCAGGTTTCACTGTATTATATAATATAATACATATAAGTATATATCGAGGTATATATTATTTATATTTACTTACAAAAAAATCGTCTTCAATCACTTGATCTGCTAACATTTCAATGGCTTCAGTCATTGAATGACATGCTCGATTTGTATTCTTTTTCTTTTTTAATTTTCTTCCCAATGTAGCTGCATCACTAAAACGATGTAATAGTTTTTCACGTTTTCTAACCACAGCTGGACTTGATGTTGCTGAATTTGCTGCATGGCATAACAATGACGAATAATTACTTGATATGCTTGATGGACTTTGGTAGATACTTTGTATTTGACTAATTTGATTACAACTATTATTATTACTATTATTATTATTATTACTATTATTATTGCTTTTACTACTGTTAATGCTAATGCTATCTATTTTTTGACTTAAAATTGAATTAATTTCTGATTTTGGATATTTTTCGGGAACGGGTGACGATGTTAGTTTATTTTCTTGTGATATTATGTTATCAGTAGGTGAAATAATTTCATGTGGTGGAGGTGGCGGTGGAACAGACATTAATGATTTTCTTCTGGGTGCAGCAACGGGC
The DNA here is from genome assembly GCA_964007475.1 of Hybos culiciformis. Classification (NCBI taxonomy): domain Eukaryota; kingdom Metazoa; phylum Arthropoda; class Insecta; order Diptera; family Hybotidae; genus Hybos; species Hybos culiciformis. The sequence continues at coordinate 65,309,557 of OZ023273.1, forward strand.
ATTAAATTCGTTGTCGTTGAACCGCTGTAGCTTGTTGAACGCCTGGATCGATCGGATTTAATTTTATCTCTGTAATGGGAAAAAATAAAATTTTAAGACATCTGTTTCAAAAAAAAAAATACATATATATCTTTTTTGATTCGTTTATTTTATACTTTAATTCTTTGTTTTTGGTAAAATATCTTAGATAATTTTCATATCAATCAGCAGTGTAGAAAGATGTTTATCTGTACCCACTAGTATTCATTCAAACCTCAATCAAGTCTTTAAACATAACAAAAATTCAAATAATTTTAGCTACTTTTATTAAATTATTTTTAAACATTCTCATGTATTTAAACAGTGTTCAAGTTAATTTTGCAGTTTGTTTTTTCATTATGTGCTCCTGTTTTTCCAATGAAACTATGTATAATCATGATGATTTTTTTTTAAATCTAGAGGAAAGTATTTTAATGATAATAATAAATTTTATAAAAAGAAATTAAAGCTTTTTTTCTTAAATAGAAAACAGAAGTAAGTCTCCAGAGAGAAACGGATTTCATATTATTTTTGTCATTACAGCATTATCCATATAAATTTTAAATCAACAGATATAAGACAATATTAAGTTATTTTTTTAAATGATATAAACACAAATGTACATTGTAGATTATAATAAAAGTAAAACATATAATATTAAACAAACAGTTTATGATTTCGTTATATGATATATTTTAAATAACCACAAAATGTCAAGGGATTCAAATGAAAGTACAATAATCTTTGCAATGATAGTCTGAATGATCAGATTGAAGTTTTTTAATAACAAATTTATCATAACAAATTATTAGGTATTTACTAATTGCATATAATTTATTTTATTTATTTTATTTTATTTATATATATATTAGTATAAGAAATACTTTATTTACAAAATTTTACAATTTATTTATCATTTTATTTATTTATTTTTTTTCGACTAAGCTCTATCTATTTTTAATAAAAATTACGCAATTCCTTTTAAAACTAGAAAACTGGTGTTCAATTTTAATATAATTAGGTAAAGTGTTGAATAATTGTAGACCCCTGTAGAAGAAGGAATTCTGGGCTGCAGTTGTTTTTTGGATTTGTATTCTAAAATTTCCCACGTTCCTCAATCGATAAGGTTGCACCTCTCCTACATAATTAATATGTTGCTTTAAATAATCTGGTGTCATTCCATTTTTTATTTTGAAAACAAAAACTAATGAATTATACTCTAACCGCTGACGTATATCCAGCCATTTCAAACATTCCAGCATAAAACTAATTGGTGTGAGTTTACCACATCCCAGTATACATCTCATAGCTTTGTTTTGGAGTTTCTGAAATCTATCTATTTGACCTTGGTTGCAACAAGAAAAAAGTATAGATGAGCAGTACTCAAAATGTGGTTTTATTATTACATTGTATATGTTTACAGCTGTTATTCTATCTATTTTACACCTTATTCTTCTTAAGAATCCTATCTTCTTCCCTATCTTTTTACATGTGTAATCAACGTGGTCATAAAATTTCAATTTTTTATCAATGATTACTCCTAAGTATTTAATGCTTTCTACCTTTTCGATAATTTCTCCATTTAATTGAATTACTTTATCTGAACTATTATTTATTTCCATCATTTTAGTTTTTTTCTCGTTTAGTTTAAGTTTATTCATGTTTAACCATTTAATTATTCCATTCATATCGCTCATAATTTTACTTATACATTCATCTTCATCATTACCTTCTGCATAAATTAAAGTATCATCTGCATAAAATATGTATTTACATTTTCTTATTACCTCAGGCATATCGTTTATGTAAATAATAAACAACAAGGCTAGTGTAGCTAATTATGTCAAATTTGAGTTGCATTAGATAGATAGATTATTTCTTTCATTTTTTAAAATTAGAAAAAAATAATTGCTAGTGCTAGAAATATATAGATCGATTCAGAAAGGTCTTACATCATTTTTTCCAAACTTGAAAATAATCCTTAATATTTTTTTAATAATACCATTAGGAAATGCATCTCATCAAAAATCGTTTACTGTTCTTAAACTGAACAAAATCTACCTCAAGGCAACACTTTTTGCTAGCAAACGATTTAAAAAAAAAACTTTTATAGGATGTTTTTCAAGAATAAAATCGGAGAAAAAACTCAGCTAAGGGAATAAAAGAAGTAAAATACCTACTTAAAAAATATAAGTTTGCAAATTACAATAAGTTATAAAAAAAAAAGTTAAAGCTATCGTTAATGCTTAACAAAAATTGACGTTTTCTCAGACGATGCCTTAACATGTAAAAATCCGACTGCTCTGTCTACGTATGTTAATGTAGATGTTGACTAAACAAGCGGAATTTGTATGTTGATAGCATACTATTTCTAAGCTCTTTATTTTAATAATTTTTCTAAATGAATCGGGGAAATCTAATAGTTTTCGCTTCAATATAAAGTAGTTTTCTGCAAACAACGTATAATAACATTTTCTGCTAATTTTTAATTATAGTAATTTTTATAATAAAAAAAACATATTCCTCATCACTTATGATGTTTAAGTAATAAAATACATATTATTGCATGAAATACATATTATTGCATAAAATACATATTATTAAGTTACAACAAAAGATTTTGATTCACACTTTTTGTGCAAAAGATTTGATTAAAATACTTTAACCGTTTTGTTCAGAAACGATTTTAATTATTGTTTCTATTGTAATTACCTTAATCGACGACGTTGAACTGGTGGGCTTAGATATTGATATGGTGATAAAGGTACAAAGTACCCTATTTTAGGTTGTTGAGAACCATCAGGATAATGATATGTTCCTATGGTAGGTATTTGTTCACTAATAGAATAGTGGACAGGTGTACGACTTCTTGATTTTTGTCTTGTTCTGCTCATTCGCGAAGACGGTTGTACCGTGAAAACATTATCACTTGTGGAAGTTGTTGATAGCGAGCAAATACTGCAAATAGTCTCATCATCTGTACTGCATTCTTTGACAGTGTAACAAGTAAAGTTTCTTGGTTGATAGTCAACCATAGTTTTTATTTTATAATTTCAATATTCAAGTATATTTTATTTAGGTTTTTAATATTTCACAAATTTATACTGATTTAATATTAATTTGTTTATTTGTTTATGCATATGCTTTATTTGTTTGTAATTTCATATAATTAATTTTATTTATTTTTCGACGCCTATTTTTTAAGATAGAAATAAAGAAAATTCAATCAATAGACCGATTACAAGAGATTAATAATTGAAAATATGAAATGTCGATAATCGTTATCATATTTCAAGTTTTTATACTGACGAAATGAACAAAATATTGAGAGACAAAGCTTCCTGGAGGACGATGACTAAGTAAAATTGGTGTCATATCATTTTGAATGTTATTTAAATATTATATTATAGGTTAACTTTCAAATTATATTATCACCGTGAAATAAATAGGTTTTCAGTAGGTACCTGATGGTACACATAAAAGTTGATTCCACGAATTTAACGATATTTTTATTCTATCATTGGTGGTGTTTTCGAAGATGTTATTACGGTTAGTTATCGTACTGTTCTATCAATATTACACTCATCCCTATCTTCTAATCTAGAAGTAATCTAATTCTACATATTTAATTGGTCTAAAAAATTCAATGTCAAAGTAATACTCGTAATATTACATAAGAAATTATACACAAAATATGTAAGTACAGTAAATATTTCTTAAATTTAGAAAAACCTATTAGGGCTTCAAATGCTGAATTTAAAATTTCTAATATATTTTGTTGTTGAGATTTTCAAATATACGTCCCAGCCAGAGGGTGTATTTGAAATATCATTACTGCAAAATTTACGCTAGGAAATTTGAAATTCAGAATTTTAAATTCTTTTATGGTGAAGCCCTATTATTTTAAAAATAAAAATAATATAAAATAAAAATATCTCATCAACGTAACTAATTTTGGCAATAATTAAACAAATAAAATAGATACATATATTTATTTTAATCAACTGTTTAATAAAATAGTTAATTAAATTAAAAAATCTATTTAAATAATAAATATTTTTTGAATTACTTTAAGAAAGATTTATCGAAGTCCAATTGTATTATGAAACATATACTATTGATAGATTATGAACTTAAAGCTTACTACACCCATTTTTATTTTCTAATATTGTTGTCTACTTTACTACTTTACAAAAATTTTTTTTTTTTCTTTATTCAATAAAATCTTAAAATAGCCACATAATATTTGAGTTAAGCGTTAATAAATTAGACATAATATAGAAAAAAAATATTGTATATAAATTAATATTTATACAGAAATATGTATGTTTTTCTTTCAAAAACTTTCTGAAAATATGTACTATACAAATATTATGTATGTCAATTTGTATCAGTTAACATATTATTTGTTTTCGAAACAAATAGTTTTTATTAGATATTTAATATTCATAATTTGGAATAATAAAATTTGAATTAATTTTATAATAGCACTTTGGTGAGATATTAATTTAATATTATATTGGGGGAAAGAATAAATTCTTGACCAAATATTAGATAAAAAGTTCTAAATAAAGAAAAAAATAAAAAAATTAAAGAAAAACATCAAGAGGAAAAGGAAAATAAAATGAAAAATAAAGATATCTCCAAGGCTTTATTATCACCTGAATAAAGTTTTGTTTATTTTTTATAATAAATCTATACAGAAAAATTAAAGCCTATTTGTGTGTAACCTGTAAATTTCAGAATCAATGAACTGATTTGATGGTTTAAGGCTGTTGTTTCTTTACATTCGATCGACTTCTTTCGGCGCTGGACAATTTTTTCGACATTTTTGCTCTATTTTCAAATATTTTCCAGGTCAACTTTGTAATTTTTTAGTATTAATAAAGGGCTGGAGCTAAACAACGTTCGCGTTGGGATCGACTAATTTACTATAGAATCGAGTGTTGAAACAAAATATTGACAAAATATGCTTAAATAGTTTTTTTTTCACACAATATACTTTTGACTTTGTACATGACGATGAAACAAATTTTTTTTAATAAATCTGCTACTGAACTTTTAATGTAAAATAAATTTACTGAAAATTAAAATGTAAATGAAAAATAAAAAAAAAAGCAGGTATGAATAATAATTAATTAACAATTTGCAAAAATATAAAATTTTATTTTCGTTATTTTTTCATTACTTCTATGGATATATTTTTAAGGCGAAAATGTTTAATCTTTTGAATTAAATTCTATATATTTAATATATTTTTTATATGTAACATATTTGGTACATATAATCATAGATTAAGAATATACATAGATTGTTAGCTTCATACAACATTATTTTTGGTATTTTTATGTGAAAGTGTTAGTAAAACAAAATAAAATACGTGATAATTATCAATGTATGAAAAGAATTTTATTTAGTTTTACAAACACCCTCACATAAAAATACCAAAAAAGGCTGAAAAAATGTTGTATGAAGCTATAAATCTTTCTGTATTCTTAATCTATGATATAATATAATATATTTTATATATATATAACATATTTTATATATATATAGAATTTTGTACACATCAAATAAAATATAGTTTTGATTTGGTAATTTAAATTTGGCGCACTTTATTTCATCGATGATGCGGTGTAAGATATTCAAGATTTAAGTTGTTATTAAAAATTTGAATTGTTATTCAATTGCATAATACATATATTATATTAATAATATGTAATAAGATTTATTATTTATTTTCCATAATGTTAAATAGCTCAAATGCAATTGACTTTTCCAAATATATTGATAAAAATAATTTTTAATACCATTAGTGAAGACTAATTTTAAATAAGGTATATAAATAATTTGTTCACAAAGGACAATGATCCTTTTAAATTTTTTTTAATAAATTGTTTTTTTTTTATATTTTTTTTTTACAAATAAAGTATTTGCATTTTTTTATTTTTTTTTGCATTGGTCATAAAAATTTTTTCTTTTAAATTATTTTCGCGGAAAAACTATAAATATGTATATAAAAAAAAAACATTTTCAATTTAATTCAGAAAATTTTCTGCGAAAATTTTAACGAAATACACAATTTCGTTATATTTTATTCGTATACATTGTACATTATAGATTATACTTTATAACGTTATATACTATGTATACTACCTACTGTATTTTATGTTTAATAGGTTGTTTATAATTTTTTTTTTAAATGAGCCTATTTATATGACTTTTAAAATTTTTATAATTTATAATGTTGCCATAAGTTTTTCTATAGAGTTCAAATCCAAAGTTGTGCATTAGTAATTTAGTAGTAGTAGAGAACAGTAGAGACTAGAGAAGAGACCCTCTTGAGAAGAAAAATAATTTACAAGTTTGATGAAAGTGTCAAATAATGTCAATAGGGAAGAAATTTTTTTTAGTCTAAATCGATTAACATAAATTCGTTATTTTGTTTACTTAAAAATTTGTTATTTCTTATTTTAACATTTATTCATTTTTATTTTTATATTTTAAATTATATAGAGCCTCCACTTCAGCCGGACAATTCTTTGTAAGTGATGTCGCAATTATTGAGCATTTAGCTTAATTTGTGCTTGCGTGTAGTGTATTTTGTGATGATTTGTTTTATAAAAAAAAAAGAAATGCACCGCTGAAGAATGGAAAAAATGTAAGTTCGAAAAAATTTTCACGCGCCGCAAATTTAGGAATTTTGGACTAATCTAAAAAAAATGTTTTTACATAATTTTGAAGAGCACAAATTCAAGTTTTTGTAGCACAAATTAAGCACTAAATGATAGCATCATTATTTTTTCGAAATTCGAATCTGGCCAGGGAGACCCCTTGACCCATGTTCGAAATTCGAAAATCAAAGTTTCTCAAAAACCAAGCGAGCACAAATGCTACAAATGCTAAATAATTGCGACATCGCTTACAAAGAATTTTCCGGCTGAAGAGCCTCCACCAAATTATATTGTTTTTTTTTTTTTTTTAATATTATTCACTATTAATATTATGCTTTAAATTTTAACAACATTATGAATGGTAAACAAACAAAAGTTTTATATCGTTGTTATCGGCTATTTTATTCACTTTTTTTAATTATTTTGTTTAAAATATTCTTTTTTATAATAATAATAATATAATTAAAAATAAACTAAAAAATAATATCAAAATGGTATAAACACACTGTGATCTATTTATTTTATTTTGTTTTTAGTTTTTATTAATAAAAATAAAATTGATTCTTTAGAAGAAGAAGACAAATTTAAAATTAAATATGCCCCAGACAAACGGAGACGTCCGAATTCGATGAGAGATTTGTTTTCAATGAAAAGTGCATGACAAATTTTTTAAACATATTTTAGTTGTTTTTTTTTGTAATTTTTTTCACTTTCTCTTAAAAAAATTTGGACTTCCAAGTTATTTTTAAACTTTTTATTTTGAATTTATTTTCAAATGGGATGAATTAATAGTAAAAAATATATATATATATATATGTATATATATTTTTTTTATAGTTTTTGATTTATTGAAATAAGAATCATCAGAACTTTTGCTTTTTATTTTTTAAAAAAAGAAAAATTTTTTATTTTAAGATAAGATAAAAAAAAAATCCCCAAAAGTCAAGTTCTTGTTTTATTTTTATACATTCACTAAGATGATATAGATTTTTTGAAATAAATTTTTTAAAAAATGATTTTTGGAAAAGTCGTTCTTTTAATTTTATTGTGAATTTAAGCAGTAAGGTATATTAGATTCCCAACATTATGATAATACGATAATCGAAACCGATATACTAACAGTCTGCTATGAATAATATTATTATATTACAGTACAGGACACAAAATAAAAATGAATAAAAATGCTATTATCAATAGTAAACATCATCAATGGATTTTTATTCATAATCAATTACTTTGATTATGTAACAAAGTGAGGATCTTTTTTATAACAAAGATTATTCGTAAAAAATAGTCCAACATTCATTAAGAAATAATATAAAATCGACTTCCATGTCGTTGTATTTTCCGCAAATCTATTTCTAGTTTTTGTGCATCGACGTTTTAAAATTCGATATGCATATATTGTAAACATTATTATTATATTTGCAACTCAAATATTATTACTTTCAATAAAATTGATTATGTAATATTTAAATAGAAAAACCTGAGGAATTTTTTTTATAAATAATTATCAATTTCTAACAAAACTAAATCATAATACTTTTAAGTTTTGATCGAAATGGAATAAATATTGTTTTAATAAAATAGTTTTATATAAATTTATATAAATTTTCTATACCGAATACAAAATATAAAACGCATGACGCTATAATCCGCGACTTAACAGAAACTAAATTTAATAAAATGAAGAATATATAAATCAACCCTTAAACCATATTTAATAATAATAATAATAATAATAATAATCAATTGAAGTGAAAAATAATTTGATATTATTAATATCAGTTGAGATATAAAACAATAATTTTAATATATCATATCTGTAAGTTTATAATATTAAATTTATAATATTAAATTTTGCACATTTATTTTTGTATTTTTATTTATATTGTATAAGTACGGTATATACAAGTTCATTATTATTATATGTATATTATTATTATTATTTGTTTATTTTTCATATCTTTAAAAAGATAATAATTTTAAACGAGTGGGAAAAGTAAACAACAAAATTGCTATATATAACGCACAAGTACAACATAAATTTAATTGGTAATTCACTTCCATAGTATGACAGTTAGAAAGGGATTCTCTCTGTCCTTACGAAATTTAATATTTTTCATTTAGTTTAATAAAAATTTCTGTATATTTTTATATTACAAAAGTCAAAATTAAATATCTCTACATTCTTGAAATTTGGATAAATACACCTAGTACTAATATAAATTTGAAAAAAAATTAATTGAAACCTGAATTCACTGAATAAAAATTAAAAATCACTGAATGTGAAAAAAAACTGTATTATGAAGAAATTTTTAAATCAAAAATTGAATCTGATTTTTTTTAAATATTTCTTCAATTCAAATTACTTAATTGAATATTTTTTTATTTGATATTAATAATTATTTATTATTAAATAAGCAATCAGTCTTAAAATTTATAAATATAATGGTTTTAATAACAAACCATTATTAAATTGAAAATGACACATTAATAAAATTATGTTTATGTCACGTTAAAAGCTTATATTGGCTAGACAACATGTTGTACGTCTTCACAAATATACCAAATACGTGATTTATAGCATGATTATATGTATTTGCGATATTTTTTTTTTTTTTAATTAAATATAAAAATTTAATGCATCGCAAAATTAACCACAAAGTTGATTCTTAAAAAAAAATAAGTACCTACTGTAATTAAAAATATATAAAATAGCTTCAATTGTGATTATACATTTTAATTGAGCGAAAATATACTTTTTGGCATTTTAATTCAGTGTGAATGAAGATTCCAGAATATTAAAATTTATCATTATTGGATAATTAAATCAGATTTTTTTTAAAAAGAAATCATTGTGCTCAACAAACTCTGTGAATTATATTTGGAATAATAAAGATAAGATACCAACATTATTGGTATAAATACCAATCAAATATAATTTGAATTGTAAAATTAAAATATACTCATACTTATTGATCGGTTGACTTATATATGTATGTATTTTTAAAATACATATTTGTTGTGATAAAATAAAATATGTTTGTATTTAAATAATGAAAATAATTCGTAATATGATCTGTAATGTTGAGGACTAAGTACAATTTCAGAACAAAGCGACGTTAACGTTATTACTACGTTAACAACGAAATAATAACTATGGAACATTTTATGACACTCTAAAAAAATCAAAGTGATAATGACATTATTATGGCCCTTTTTACAAGTTTTTATACCAATTAAGTCTAAGTTTGGAATAATGAAAATGAAACAAGCATTTTCATAACAACGTCTGTAAGCGGTCTGTAACGATTTTCTTTGTAAATAATTTTTTTTAAAATAATTTTAAATTAAAACGTATAGTAAAAAAATTTACAAAACCGTAAAACCCTTAAAAACAATTAAATATTTATATGTCAAACACCGGATGAACATTTTCCACAGAATAAAAGTTGCCGGAAATAAATAAAAATAAATCAAAAGTATAAATTTTTGTATTTTTAATTTTTTTCGTTCGATACACGAAACCAAATTTTACAATTTTAACTGGATAAATTGCAATTTATATGTTTCCGCATGTAAATCAAAAACAAGTTTACTCAACCGTAAGCTACATTTTAAAGCTTTTGGAAAATTGTACAACTTTTATTACACAGCTGCATAATATTTTAAAATTAAATACCATGAATGAATTTCATTAGAAGATGAATGTTTTAATTAAAAAAAGTTTCTTAATTTGTAATTTGCTATATTTACTGTATTTGTGATAATTTTTCGACTTTGTTTTTATAAAAGAGTTCGTAATAGAATGTGAAAAATAAAGATGGCTAAGTAATGTAAAAGAAGAATAATTATATACATACGTATATGGAAAAATATAAAATTGCTTCTTTTAATTATTAAAATTCGCAAAGTGCACTAATTTTATCTAACAAAGCTTAATGTGTATGAAATCAAATATAACAATTCACAAGAACATTACAATTAAATCTTTTCTCCTCTTATATTCTGTTAAATTTTCGAAAATAACTAAAAAAAAATTTAGGAACTTCAGAACTATTTTTAATTGGAAATCAATAACATGATAATTACTTTATTTAATGGAAAATTTTCAATATTAATTTAATTTGTCTGTTTGATAAAGCAAAAATAATGTACATATTGTTTTTCTTGAATATAAATTATTTTGTGATTGCTTTAGCAAGAAAATATAAAAGAAAATTCTGTTTGAATAAAATAATATATTAGTTGAACGTATCATTGACGGATATGCGTCATGTGGGAACTAGGTGAACATCTCACAGTTTATATGACATTAAAATTTTTTTTTTACGATCATATTTTTCTTAAAGAAATATTCCATTACTTTAGTTTTAATAGGGAAAAGTTTGTTTTTATCTTGGAAATTAAAATAAGAAACAGCTATGTAGCGTATTTATTACTCAAACTTTTTATTGCCCAGAATTTGGTTACAGAATCCATTATAATAGATATTTATGCTATCTGTATTGTAAGAAATACTTATAACATATTATTTTATACAGTATACATACATATAAAAACCATTATAAAAAATATTAAAACTTTAATTTTCTCAAATCTGCTTTTTATAACGATTTTGCTCACAGTGGTCTTCAACCAATTTTAGGTTTGATAAAAATGACGCCAAAAACTCACTTCACAGCTTGATAGCAGCATTATCACAGATTCCAGAACTGCTTTTAACGAAATCGTAGCTGCTCGTTTTCGCGAAATAAATTAATTTTAGTTTTTATAAGTTTTCGAACATTAGTAGCACTGTAACACATGCTATTGAAATCTATATAATAATGTTTTACGAATATACCACTCTTAGCTATTCTCAGAACCAAAGACTTGGACGTGATGGTATGTATGGTTCCATATTTTGAATTATTTTTTTTTTAATTTTTTGTTTTTTAGTGTTTTTATATATTTTTTTTAAGTTTATTTTTGTTTTTTTAGATTTTTTTTGTGTTTTTATTATTTTTTAATTTTTTGATTCAATATTTATCAAATATTTCCCGAAGAAAATTCAACGACTGCTTTTTTTAATTGCGTTAATAATTATTATCATCAACTAGATTTATTTTGTATCGATCCCACACTTTCAGAAATTCTCTGTGAATCGATTCGCCAGCCTGTTCTAACCATATACCTAATCCTCGATTATTTAAAAATATAAACAAAGCGTCAAAAGTTTTAACACGTCGTGAACTTTTAAGGTTTCTGAAACTCCCGTACTGGAGAAAATTTTATTTAATTGAATAATGTCTTTATCTTATTCATTATTATTAATTTCGTTGGTAGAAAAACTAGTATGCACCACTTCAGTGCCGTAACTAGGGTATGGCGAGCATGGCCCTGGCCATAGGCGCCTGATTAAAAGGCGCTCACTCATTTTACATTTTTCGAATTTTAAACAGTTTTTACTTAGAAAACAGGATTTATTACTGCTCTATACAAAATATCAAAATCAAAGTTAACGTAATTTTCTTCAAAATTAATTATTGTTAATTTGCTAAATTATTTGAAAATTAATTGAATTTTTGTCAGGAGAAAAGTTAATGTCTAGATCCATGATGGAATTAAATAAATCAGTGAAAAATAATTGTTCGCGGTATTCAGAATTGCATTCCGGAGAGATGATGAATGAAATCGAATGCTTTAAATTTCAAAGTGCGGAGGGAGCTGTTTAAAAATTTAAACTCTTTCATCATTTTTAAATTTTAAGGAAATTGTTGCACTTGATTTGTGTGAAACATAACTGTGGCTGGGTAGTGGGGAGAGAAGTTTTAGCAAACTTAAGCTCATTAAAAATTATTTGGCTTCAACAATGAAACAAGATCCCTTAAGTGTGGATTAGCTATATTGTCAATCGAATATGATATTTCATATGTTTGAAGAAGCAAATTTTGATGAAATAATCAACGAATTTGCAAACATTAAAGCAAAAAAAATTAATTAAAAAATTTCTAAGCATTGAATTTGCTGAAATTATTGCATTTGTTAAAAATCAACAAATGTATAAATTTCAAATTGAATAGTTATGTTGAATTAATAAAGAAATTATGTTATATTTTTTTCGTATTATAAAATAGAATTTTGTCTGGCTAGCTCATCCACTCATCAGCAATTGATGAGATCAGAGTGGACGAACGCGATCGAAACAAATTTCCATATATCCTAAAATATCTATAATTAGGAAATTCAAATTAGCTATATGGTCAAATATTTGTTTATAACCCTATATAGTTAATTCTCATATTCTTCCTTTGATTTAGAAGATCAAAATTAAAAATTGGAAGTTAATTTTTTGTAAGATAGTTGAGATAGTAGGCGCCATTTTAAATGTTTGCCATAGGCGCGGCAAACTCTAGATAAGGCTCTGCACCACTTTACACATGGCTTTGGATGCGGATATAAAAGGAACCACCTGAAGATGCTCCACATCTCCAGAAATATGTAAGCCCATAAGTTTATCGGCTCCTTTAGAAGTTTTCGACAAGCATTCCCTTCAAAAATCTCTCCCTGATAATTTTTAGGTATGAGTTTCAATTTTTTTGGCCACAACAAAGCTTTCTCTCTTCCAAGAAGAGGTACTAAAACATCGCAAAAAAAATACATTCAATTAAATAAAATTTTCTCCTGTACGGGAGTTTCAGAAACCTTAAAAGTTGTTAAAACTTTTGACGCTTAGTTTATATTTTTAAATAATCGAGGATTAGGTATTTGGTCAGAATAGGATACCGAATATATTCACAGAGAATTTCTGAAAGTGTGGGATCGATACAAAATAAATCTAGTTGATGATAATAATTATTAACGCAATTAAAAAAAGCAGTCGTTGAATTTTCTTCGGGAAATATTTGATAAATATTGAATTAAAAAATTAAAAAATAATAAAAACACAAAAATAAACTTAAAAAAAATATATAAAAACACTAAAAAGAAAAAAATTAAAAAAAATATAATTCAAAATATGGAACCATACATACCATAACGTCCAAGTCTTTGGCTCTGAAAATAGCTAAGAGTGGTATATTCGTAAAACATTATTATATAGATTTCAATAGCATGTGTAGCAATTACATTACAGTGCTACTAATGTTCGAAAAGTTATAAAAACTAAAATTAATTTATTTCGCAAAAACGAGCAGCTACGATTTCGTTAAAAGAAGTTCTGGAATCTGTAATAATGCTGCTATCAAGCTGTGAAGTTAGTTTTTGGTTTCATTTTTATCAAACCTAAAATTGGTTGAAGACTACTGTGGGCTGGCAATCGTTTGAGCTTACTATGGAAATAAATAATAGCAATGGGACAAGAAGAAAACTTTAAAATCAGTGATATTAAGAAATGTTTGGAATCAGACTCTGATGAACTTGTTTGTAATAATCATTGACCCGCGTGAAATTGTTATTTTGATAATCGCAAATGAGCGCATTTTGTTGTCACAAAAGAGATATTTCTGTCAGCTAAAATTAGTAGCTGATTTGATAGAAAAAAAAGAATTATCAAGCACAACAAATATAATTCACGAACACAATCTCCTTTTTCAAGTTTAACTTCTTTAGCGAGGTATTGTAAAAGTTTTTGTGAGGAAATAGGGGAAACCGCTCAGCCGATCGTTTTCAAACTTACACCATTTCTTTGTCTCAGATCGAGGGTCGTTATAGGCTATTTTAAAATTTGATTGGCCTCCTACCTAGCGACCTCCCCTGAGAGCCCACTTCAAAAGTTCGTCCGATTTGTATGTTAAAAGAGGAGCTGATTACACACAAATTTCGTAACAAAAAATTTATTCCCGATTTCATTCAAATTTGGTACGTAAAAAGAGGAAATGATTACACACAAATTTCGTAACAAAGAATTTCATTAAAATTTGGTAAACAAAAAGAGGAAACGATTAAACACGTAAATTTCGTAACAAAAAATTGATTGATTCTACCCAGCGACGACCACTGGGGTGGACTAGGGAATGCATTTTTTTAAAAAAAATTAATTCCGGATTTTCGGAATTGTCTTGAAATGAAATCCGGAATTCCGTTTTATTCCAGAATTTCATATACAAATTAAAATATATTAAAAAATTAAATTAAATTATTCATTAAAATTGTAACAAATTAAATTATACATAAAATTTTATACTTTTCAATAAACCGAAAGTGAATAAACTAAATGGAAAAATAAAAATTTGAAACACAAAGTATCTAATGTTTTATCATTGAGTTTTAATCGAATTTTTATTGAAAATGTTCCTGCAGCGTTGTTAATAAGTTATATTAGAGATTTTCCAAAAGTGTTCCTCGGGGGTCCCCTTGATCACAAAATTTAATTTTACTTCGAATTCCAAATAAATCACTGAACTCGGAACTCCAACTTATTTTTTTAAAATTGATTAATATGCTACTTAGGGCGGTTTCTAATATGCTACTTAGGGCGGACTTCTAATATGGTACTTAGGGCGGACTTCTAAAGTTCGTCCGATTTTATTCAAATTCGGTAAATAAAAAGAGGAAACGATTAAACAGATAAATTTAGTCACAAAAAATTGTATGATCCTACCCAGTGACTTCTAAAAATCATCCGATTTCATTCAAATTTGGTAGAATAAATGATTACACACAAATTTCGTAAGAAAAAATTTAGCCCCCTCTTCCACTTACAAAAGTAAATCAGTCAGAGTCCGTAGCAAAATAAATATTTGCAAGTAAATAAAGAAGTTAAACTTCTTTCGTGAGCTTATGAGGATGAGGCTCACACATATTTTTATTTATTTGATTTTTTTGTCTTGAAAAAATTGTAGTAATTGATAAAAAGCTAGAAATTGATTGTGAATAAGAAATGAGAGCAGGAAAGTTTAGAGTCATTTTTGTGACTAGCAAAATAAGCTTAATTCAAAAATGTGATGTGATAGAAAAATGCGACGCACCTATCTAAATTAACGACTTATTAATTAATTAACAGAATACTAAAAACAAGAAATTTGTTGCTTAAATCAAATCAAAATCTATATATATAAAAGCGAAGTTGTCTGTTCCGAATAGGCTCCTAAACCGCTCAACCGATCGTTTTCAAACTTACACCATATCTTTGTGTCAGGTCGGGGGTCGTTATAGGCTATTTTTAAATTTGATTCGCCTCCTACCCAGGGACCTCCCCCGGGGGCGACCTTCAAAAGTTCGTCCGATTTCATTCAAATTAGACACGTAAAACGAGGAAATGATTACACACAAATTTCGTAACAAAAAATTTGTTGACCTCCTACCCAGGGACCTCCTACAGAGACCTCCCCTGGTGACGGACTTCAATATTTTGTCCGATTTCATTTAAATTTGGTATGTAAAAGGAGGAACTGATTACATACAAATTTCATAACAAAAAATTTGTTGACCTCCTACCCAGGGACCTCCCACCCAGGGACCTCCTACCCAGAGACCCCCTGGGGGCGGACTTTAAAAGTTCTTCCGATTTCATTTAAATTTGGTATGTAAAAAGACGAACTGATTACACTCAAATTTCGTAACAAAAAATTTGTTGACCTCCTACCCAGGGACCTCCCTTTGGAGCGGACTGTAAAAGTTCGTTCGATTTCATTCAAATTTGGTACGTAAAAAGAAGAACTGATTACACAAAAATTTCGTAACAAAAAATTTATTGACCTCCTACCCTAGGGGAGGACTTCAATATTTTATCCGATTTCATATAAATTTGGTACATAAAAATGATTAAACACACGAATTTCGTAACAAAAAATTTGGGGGTCTCTTCGAATATATAGAAATCAATTTCTTTATTACTAATAACTACAAAATATTAAAAACTAAACCACTCAACCGATCGATTCGAAATTTACACCGTCTCTTTGTCTCGGGGCGTTTAAAATTTGAATGGTACCCTACCCATAAATCCCTCCCGGGGGGGGCTGCAAAAGTTCTTCCGATTTCATTGAAATTTGATTCATAAAAAGAGGAAATGGATAAAAGCACAAATTTGGTTTGTTTTGGAAACCTGTTTAAGGTAAGAATATCATTCGAGTTCATACAATTTAAGTGTTGAATAAGTAGACATGATAAATAATTATTCTTCTTAGATATTTTCCCAAATTTATAAAATAACTAGCTCCTATAATTGTTCATCAATCTGGCAACAAAAATTTCACTTTAATCGTGTGTTCCACAACAACGTGTGTACGAGTACAGCTAGTTCTATAATAAAACAAATTTTAATAGAAAATGAAAAGAAAATTATTAATAAAAAAAATTCTTAAAAATTAAAAGCTTTCATTGACTTAATTTGCAGCAGAAGTCGTTAAAATCAAAAATACTTTTGTCAGCAGCTATTAATTTCAATGCATTTAATATAAATTATATACGGTTGTGTTTATGACGAAAAAGTAAAACATTAAATCATCCCACCCACATAGAAATTGCCCAAATAATAATAATAAAAAAATGGTTCTTATAGTTATAAGTGTTATGCCAAGTAAATAAAATTGCTTAAATTATTATTGCACACAATTATATAAGAAGAACTAAACTTTATTTTGAATCATTTGGAAGCCTTATTTCTATATATCGAGCAAACGAAATTTGATATGTATGTAGAGATTGAACACAAACAAAAATTTAAAAAATATATTTGAAAAACTATATTTTTTAAAGGAGCATTTTGAATATTGTAAACAATTTTCTAGTTCTCCGATGCTCCGATAAAAGCGTACTACAGCACCCCCGCTTTACGAACACGATGCGTTCTATATCGATGCGTCGTATATCGAATATTCGTATAGCGAACCCAATATTAGTATGACATTCTATTGAAAATAAATAGATACGTTCCAGTGAATAAAAATATCCGTAAAACGAGACCTAAATTAGTATAAGTTCGTATTAAAAATTATTAGATGCGTACCTAAAATGTTCGGCCTACGAAACCTTATTACTTATTAAAGTAAAGTGAGGTAAGAATAATTTCCTCAAATGTAGAAAAAAAGGTGAGTAAGAAATGAGAAAGTACGATGTATGATTAATAGACTTAATCACTAAACAAATTACACTAACGAAATTTGCAATGAAACTCAAATTATTATATTTCTTGTAAATATGTTTAATTTTGCTAAAAATTTACATGATGTGGAATTCATCTTCTATATACATTTCAAAACTTAAGTTAACTGAAAACGTTTCACCATCCCGCACTTTCAGTTAAATACATTTTACACGAATTAAAATATCTCTTAGAATGACTTTATTAGCACGAAGAGTGGCAAGTTAGCTTGTTTAAAAATGGACTAACGAAAATTTTATTTTCAAAGCCAAAAAAATATTTTTTTTTGTTTCACAAACTTTTCAGTAATATATATCAAATTTATTTAATATTTTGTAAAATCTGAGTACGAACATATTTATTTTAGAATTTGATATTAAAACTATGCTTTCGTAGATAATACACTAATAGTTTTATCAAGATGAAAATGCTGATTCTAAAAGTTTTTAAATTTAATTCTTATATAAATGTGTATAGTTGCATGTTAAGCTAATCAGATAATATGTTATTTGAGATTATTTATTTAAACCTTAAGAATATGTTATAATATTTTAATGAGAGCGTTCTGCGAATTGCAATTAGAAAATTTTATAATTCCATTCTTAAAATTGATAGACATTTTAAATTATTATTTTCGTTTTGATTTCGTTTAACTAATTAAGTTTAAATTGATTCAGGGTCTTAAGAAAGTGTGATGTCAACAACCTAAAATTGTTTAAAAATTTCAATAATAATATCCGGATCTGAAATATTTTTGTTCTATAAAATTTAAAATTTATTGCTTGTGCATTAACTCAATTTATTTTTTACTATTTACTTTTATCATACTATTAAAAAATTCCTATGTTTTATGAAAAAATAAATCGTTTCTTTTGTGTGTAATTACTAATTTATTTAATTCATAATAATAATCATCTCCTCGCGGGCTAATTCTACATTTTATAAATAAAATTCTAATTGTTTCAAAAGTTGAAATATGCTTAGATAGGTATATAACATACTTGAGCAATAATTATTTATTATTTTTATTATTTAAGAAATAATTTTCAAAGTATAAAAATTTTTATAATATAAAAAGAAACATCATATAATTACGTCTACATTCTAAAACTAATAACAATTTATATCCAGATTAATAATAAATTTGAATATTAACATCTTGATTAAGATAAAATATTATGGATATGTCAATCCGTAAACTTAACATACTTAAATTTTGTAAACAAAATTATCAAGTACTTAAATAATATTGCTCCAAATGAATTATTCTTTCTTGATATTTTTATTTAACAAATAGTTTTTCTCTTTTAATTCTTTTTTAATGACAGAATAGAATTTTACGGTATTAGCTGCACTTAAGTATTGAAGGGTATAGAAAAAAAAATGTCAAAAATAAAACAAAATAAGTGTAAATGAAAATATAGTAAGTGGATTTTTGTTTACGAAATACTAATAATTATAGTTATACTTGTGTAATAAATATTTTTGCTCTATTTTCATATTTATTTAAATTGTTATTCATTTATTTATCAGGTGTATTGAAGCTTCTACTGAAATAACTTTCTTGAATTTATAATTGAACTTTTACACCAAAATCAATATAACTTGATGTCACGTCTTATCTAAATATAATATATTCTAGTTATATTTTCAACTAGCACAAACTTTATCCAAAGAAACTAACACATTTTGAAGTAAAAATGTCTAAAAAAAAAAACCATTGTTTAACTAATTTTTACAAAGCTAGAAAAAAAAAAAAAAACACTTATTAAAATTATAATCACCATGTATGTTTAGATGTTTACGTGTACTTGTAAAACACAAATTTAAATGAACTTAAAAAACTACAGATTTTTTCCGTATATCCATATAATGTATGTATTTTACACTTACAAAGATTGAAGTATTAAAATTGAAATATATTTAAGTCACGTTCTTCAGGAATAAATCCATTTAAAATTTAACACGAAATAATGTGATCAAAATATTAGGATGGATCAAAAATTTCATATAAAAATAACAAACAAATATGTACGTATTACGTAAGTACATATTTGTAATTAATAAAACTTGTAATCAAAAAATTTAGAATGAAAAAATTTGTAATGAATTCCAAGTTTAACTGTTTGAATTGTATTAGTTCTTGCAAATTTGACATATATAATATCATTTCTATGATTAAACGGCCCAATTCGTATTTGTTTTATAATTATAATGAAACCGTGTTTAAACAGGTTTTGTTTTTTGGGAATTTTTTCATTAGAAATTTTGGCATCACAAATTTTTGTTAATTACAAACTTTTTCACATTATACATAAATGCATTACAAATTTTTGCACATTTTTGTTTTACAAATTTGTGTCGGTCACTATTTTAAACATCTATTAAATGTTCAATTCAGTTCAAGTTACCTACTAATAAAGAATTGGAAATAATTATTATTATATTAATATAATAGTATAAATTAGAAATTAATTTGTCTGATATCTTAACTACCAAAAATATTAAACTAAACGAGGAAAATGTATGTTGCAAAGCAAACATATCATAAATTCACACCTTACAAAAAAAACGTAACATTTTTTAAAAATGTAAATTTTTTAAAACTATCTTTGTTGCATTATGCTGTCAATTTGTCGCCAATTTCCATTAAATTTAATTTTCAAGAATTATAAAAAAATCATATTACCATAACAACATTATGAATAGTACTAAGCAAAATTTAGTTAGTCAAGATATCGACAGCAATATTGATTTGCAAAATAAATAATAATTGAGAAAAATTGGCGCAAATGTAGTAATTGTTAACAAACAAACATATATCTTAGAGTTTGAAAACCAATATGCCAAGTGCCTTAAAAATCTAATTTAATATCTAGCAAATATTCTGCTACGGTTTTAAATATCCAATAAAATTAATAAATGTCGATTGAATATTATAAGTTTTTTTTTAAAAACATTATAATTTATAAATAATGATTGGAGAATGCTTCGATGGATAATGGTTAAACAGTTTCTTACTCTACGCAGCAAATGCCAGAAATGTTGAACTTTGAGTTATGAAGTTGAGAACAGAAAAAAAACCATTAAAGATAAGATAACCCAAAAAAAAATCTATTCACTTCTCGTTCGTTTTACTTTTTTGATGACACAAATTAAATTAACATGAATTTACTGATTTGACCGGATTTGACTGATTTGAACTTACTGATTTGACTGCAAACTATGATTTATAATTTGAGCACGATGTCCACAGTCTGTGCAAAAAAAAACGAAAAAAGTTTTAAGTGCCAAACACAATTACAGAATACAAAATTAACTTCTTTTTTTTTTGCTTTATATTAAAAATCAACTTTTATATCGAACAATATGTTCAACTTTTTTAAACAAATATTATTATTATTTCTTTCTTTTTTTTGTACCAAAACAAAATATAGGTAGTTTCAATAATTTTTTTTTTAGTTTTTGCAATCGAATTCTTACTTGAAACTTATTAATGGAATAAAGCTTAATAAGAAATTTAAGAATAGTTATTTCATAAGACACACATATTAAGTAAGATCCATAACATCTCATTTTAAATTCAATAACAAGTCGAACTTAATAATTTGTTTCGTATTTAAAACTTCAAGTATGCAAAAGTAAGGCAAATTGAAATTTATTCTATACTGAATATTATCACGAAATACCTACATCAATATACATATCGTCGGTCGGCGACGCAAACCTCGTAAGTCTGTTTTTGAAAATTTTACAGGAGACACAAAAAACTGTATTATTCTTATTATTATAATTAGCACAAAATTGCTTAAGATTGGCTAATTTCGAAGCGATATGGATTGAATAAAATCTGTAGCTTCTTACGAAGATTAGTACATTATCTTAGTTTCAAAAATGTGCAATGTTTGGCCACAAAAGCTCCCCACCTAAATTTTCGAATTTTTTTTTTTCGACAATAAAAGTGCGTTAAAAATATTTAGAGTGTTTTTATGAATGTAGATCGACGCAGATCAACAAAAAGGACAGGAAAATTAAAAAAAACACGTTTTGTAAAAAACAAGACTTACGAGATTTGCGTCGCCGACCGACGATATGAAACTTGTGAATGCATAGAGCCTAATTTTTTGCCCGTTTATTTTTTCATAAAGAAATAACGTGAGCTTTCCGTTTCTATGAATTTGAAATTTATACTTATTGCTTTCATCTGTTGCAACCACTTTAAATCGCACCAACTACTTGATTTACTAAAAACTTAGGTACTAAAATGGAAATTAGAAGAAAACTAATAAAAATCTTATGAGTCTCACATTTACTAAATGTGTATTAGAAATTGGCCTTAACAAGCATTCAGCTGCAAAAATTAAATCCAAAAGAAAAAGAAAAAATCTTGATTTCATAAAAAAAAATACAAAGTTTTCATCATGAACATAAATAAACATTAAGCAGTTCTATGTATGTTTGTATGTATAAGTACCTATATGTGTAACATGTATATTAAGCATTTTTTTTTTGTATATTTCACCTTAAAGACCTTAAGGCAATTTTCTTTTAATGCACGAATAATTTAAATCAGTGTATATGTACACAGTTTTCTTTGAAAATGAAATTTGCATGGCATCAAGCCTAAATAATTTTCAGTGAAATTAAATTTTTTTTATTAATCATTTTGTAATAATTTATAGTTTAAGTTATATAATCCATTTTTATAATCTTGATATGGTATGTGTTGTGAATTGCAAATTATAATAGACTTCTCACTACATTATAAAAACTTCTGTTAAATAATTTAAAAATGAAAATATATAACATACAATAACACTACTATATAATAACACTAATATCTGCATACTACAAACATATTAGATTAACTTATATACGGGATTTTATGATTGTTTCATAATTGTTCTATGAAATTAAATGTGTACTAACTAGTAGGTGATATAGGCTAATGAGTTGTACTTATTTGATTAATGATTACCACTAATACTGAATTTCTACTTACTTTATGAAATCCTAATTACTTTTTTTTTTAATTTAAAAAAAAAGAAAATGTAATGAATTTTTTTTAACTTTAAACTCTTTGTAATGTTATGTACGTTATTAATCGCTTGCACTCGAAATTCGAGTGAAAAATTTTTTATTTGAATTTGTTTTGGATTTGAATGAATCATATTTTTGTTGTTATGAACAATAAAAAATAAATGAATAAATTTAAGGGGAAAAACAGTCTTAATAAAAAAAATAAAAAAAAAAATTTCATACCTTTTTCAAAAAGAAAAAAAATTCAAAATCGGTCCATAAACGTAGTCTGTAGAACAAACAGAAAGTTAGCCAATTATTATATGATACATAAATGTATAGATATAATAGTAATACTTCTTTGTTTAATTATGTACTAATTTAATACAAAAAATGGATCGTATTGAAAATTATTCATTTTATTCAAACATTCAAATCAATTTGAAAATTGCTTTATAGATCAGTTTCACGTAGGATTTCAGTAAAATCACGGAGAGGTCTTCAAATGTGGTTTTCTTTCAACCCAATCGAAAGTAGCTTAAAAACTATGAGTACGGTGAAATTTTTGTTACCCGAAATTCGGTCTCGTTCCGAAGCTACAGCCACTTAAAGTGCCAAAAACAGTCATTTTTTGCTCCCATTTCCCAGCTTAATACAGATCAGATTTCACTGGTCTTGGTTTTAAATAAAAGGTCTCGAAAAATTTAAATATGTCTTTTCATGATTTTTTTAATTGTACCGGATTCTGATCCTTAATCTGCATTTCAAACTTCTTATTTCTGTTATTTTGCTGAAACAAAAATAAACAAAACAAATTTATTTTTAGAATCTATATATTATAAGTTCCTTTTTTGTATGTTATGAGTTCTTGATAGAAATTAATTTTAATAAATACAAATTATTGGCAACAAATTTGAAAACATAATTATAGTAACAAATAACAATAACATTAAAATAATAAGTAATATTAATATCGTCCATTATTTCAATCTTGAGTTCAAAAAAAATAAAAAAACAACCACAGGTCTAGTTCACACGTACATATAATCTGAACCAAATTTAATTTAATACTTACCTGTTTGGAGCTACAACTCCTAAAGTTTAAAATTTAAAATTTTACCAGCAGTAATAAGTTCTATTAGATCTGAATTAAATTTTGTCATAATTTCCACTCATTATAATTATACAACTTGTAACTAATTACCACGAGAAACGTTTTCTGTTAAATATTTCTAATTTTTTTTTGTAGTAAGTATTACTTCAGACGAAAAATTGCCATTTTCGATATAAAAAACAAAATAAAGGAAATAATTATGAAATAAAATGTAAAAATAATAATTTTTTGTGTGTAAAGTTAATTTTTGAAGTTAATACAGCGAATAATTAACATTTCTTTATTGAATTTCATTTAATTAATGAAAAGAAAAATATTAAAATTTCTTACATATTTTCAAAGGTAAACATATTCTATAGTCCCTTTAGAAAAAAAACAGCTGTTTTTTATATTATTATTTCTTTTTTAAAATTAAATTTTTATCAATATTTCAAAACCATTTTTTTGTAATTTCCAGTCGTTTGTTTGTAAATTCCTTAAAAGACATATTCAAATTTTTCGAAACCTTTTATTTAAAACCAAGACCAATGAAATCAGATTTGTATTAAGCTGGGAAATGGGAGCAAAAAATGACTGTTTTTGGCACTTTAAGTGGCTGTAGCTTCGGAACGAGACCGAATTTCGGGCAACAAAAATTTCACCGTACTCATAGTTTTTAAGCTACTTTCGATTGGGTTGAAAGAAAACCACATTTGAAGACCTCTCCGTGATTTTACTGAAATCCTACGTGAAACTGATCTATATTCAGTTAGAAAGCATCTACAATTGATGTTGAAAACAGTGAAAATAAATTAATTATATATCAGCATTATACACCTGTAATCGGTAATTATTTGGCCTTAAATTATGACTTTTGGTATTTTTTGTCCAAAATAAATAAACAAGTTCAAAAATTAGATATCATTCCATAGAAGAGAATCAATCAAATAAACAGATATCCATTGAGTTTTACAAAATTACATCATGGCGAGCGGTTGATATAAACATCCACATAAAAATATACAAAATCTTTAAAAATTATACAATTTTTTTATTGACATATGTTTGATGTGTTTTCTCTATATTTATTTAAGAAAATCAAGAAAGAAACAGGTGGAATATATGTTATTATGTACATGTTATAATATGTGTGTTGTATTATATACATTTATTATGTAGATTCATATAATAATGAGACAAGAAATCAAAAGGGTTCAAGTAGAAGAATATTCTGCAAAATAACATTTTACATTTTTTATTCTCATCAACTTTTTTTTTTATTATTTTATAATAAAACGATTACAAATATAATAAGGCCAGAAGAAATTTTTAATTTGTTTTATAAATTATTTACAAAGTTTAAAATACAATAATAATACAATAATAATAAAATAACGTTTATATTATTAACTTACTTCTCAGAATTTTCTGATTCGTCTTTCTTAATTTTTTCCTCATTAGAATTGCTGACGGCAATTGAATTTGGATCTAGAAAATAATAAGAATATTATAAATATTTTTTTTTTGTTTTTTGTAATTTAATGAATATGAAAGAAAATAAAAGTATATATAATTAAAAATTAAAAAAAAAAAAACTAATTAAAAGTATTTATTTTCGTATTTTATGGCAAGAAATAAAATATTTTATTTCTTAATTGAAGGATCTCCCAGAATACTTCTTTATAGTCTACTTTAATTATCAGCCCACCAATATTCAAATCGATTATTTCTTATTACGAACATAAAGTGTACGTACAAGTAAGGTGACCAGGAGGTATTATTTTCAATAACGTCGTTCATAAAAAAATTCCAATTGAATAAAACTAAAAATTTATTTTTATTGGATTTTATCAAAATAAGTAATTTGAGAATAAAATGTTTGTAAGATTGACACGTTGTTTTTTTGTAATTTTTTTCTCTCCTCCTTTAAATTATGGAGTTGATTTTTCCTAAATTATTATTAAAAGTCAAAACTCAAATATTTATTAATATAATTAGAATGAGAATTATCGTTCGTACTCTTTTTTCAGCACACATAATTTGAATATCTTTCAAACATCAACAAATATCTTGAAACCATTTCTATTTACGACAGGTTTTTTGCTGCTTTGATTACTAACAGCAGCATTATTTAATCAGATATTTAATAATTAAATAATGAAAACAAAATTTTAAATTCATTTAAAGTAACTTTTCCCCCAAAATCATTTATTTTCACTCCGTGAATTTCCATTTCATTCAAGTGTCAAAAAAATACCGTCGACATATTTTTTAAGTTATTTTAAACTTTTAAAAGTTATTTAATTTCAGTTACTAATGTCAGTTTTTTTACACCAATAATAAGGGGCCTCTTCTTCGAATCCTTAATCTGAAAACAGGCTACTAAATGGTAACATTCTCAATAATCTACTTGATTTTAATGCAAAACAAAAATTCAGATTACTAATTTACTTAATTCTATTATAAGTAATTTACTAAATTAGTTTTTTGACTTCCTGAATTATTGACAAATACAAAAAAAAAATCTCTGTTTCTAATTTCCATCCAGACCACAAATCATAATGTTGCATAATTAAAAAAACAAAACAAAAAAACGATTTAACTTTTATTCATACCCAAAATTAATTACACACTTCATTTTATTGAGCGATTAATTTTTTTTTCTTATTCACTTTTTTTTTTAGCTAAAAATGGTACCGGGAATAAAATTATATGACTGTAATAATTTTTTTCAAGAAATTGATATGTTTCGTGTCAATTAATTTCATATTATTGAAAAAAATTATTTGAAATTAGATCTTTACGCTCTAAAATTTTAGTCAATTTCGATTTGTGGATTATGTGAATAGTCATTAAAAGTAAAAACAGAAATTAAAAGAAAATAAAAATGATCAAAATTAAAGAATGATACAAAAATATTGTTAACAAATTTAATTGATCTTATTACGTGTATTTAAATGAAAAAAAAAAATTTTTTTTAATGCAAAAAATCAAGACTTTATGGAGCGAGCATTATACAAATTCAGATAAACCTATAAAATTAAATATTCCGCGGTTGTGGATTCTACTGGCTATTTGGCAGACTAAAAAAGGGTTTGCAGATTGGTATTTGAGCTTGTTTTTCTATCTACGGTTCTCAAAGAAAAAAAGCTTTCTTTTCAATTGAAATACATTTTGAGGGTTTATAAATTCCAGACATTTTGAAACTTCTTTCCGTGCTGTCTGCACCAGCTGGCTATATATACAATAAAGATGTTGATCTGATAAGCAGAAATATTTAAAAAATAAAGGAAGTGTAAATGACAAGATGCAATATACAAAAGAAAAAGAATTATAAACCTTAACATAAACTATCTAGCCCACCTATTGCAGAGGAAATTATATTTAATCTAAATTTTTAAAAGTCATTGGCATTCTTATTAAATTTTAAGAGCCTTAAGAGATTAAGAAACAGAAAAACAGAAAATGATAACAAAAACATAAAACCTTAATTTAAACATTAATAAAAAAAAATTCTATTTTTTTTTTGTTTACTTTATTTGTTTTTACTAATTTAACAAAAACAAAAAAAAAAAAAAATAACCTGTTTAAAAATTTAAATTAAACATTACACCATCATTTGCACAATGCTTCAAGTTTTGCTAGTTTTCTTTTGGCTGATTCGTGCAAAAAAATTGTATACATAATTTATAAATAAACCAAAACTTCCATTTTAGAGTTAATTTAAAAGTTAAAAATACAGAAAAAACAGTAAAAAAATTAATAAAATTGTCTCATCAAAGTAGCACTTCGTTTTATTATTCATTATAATTTGTCTCTCATTATTCAAATTTTATTATTCATTTTCTTCTTTTTTTTTTTATCTTTCCATCGCAGTACTTACAATGTGGAAAGAAAATTTTAAATGTAATTTTAATGTAATTCTCTGATCAATAGTTTCCTCTTGAAATTTAAAATGTTGGTAAAAAATTGATGTTCTGTAGAAAAAGATATTATTGCCTAATCGGAAGCAATCGAAATAATTTTATATTATCATTAAGAAAGAATCAGGGAATTCCAGTATATTCAGTTCAACAATTTAGAATTTTGATCACTCAAAGTATTTTTCACATTACAATTAATATTTTAACTTTAATTTAGCAAATTATTTTTTATTTCAAAAATATTAATCTACCATAAGTAACATTGTCAGAGTCGCAGGACCATTTCTTTTGAAATAATTGTGATAACATTTTATAATTTTAGCCTACATTTCGGCAATATGATGATATGCAACTCGAAACCCAAATATTTTTGTAAATAACTGTACATATATTCATATTCACTCTCACTGACTATATCTTAGCATTTAAAATGTTACTTGCTATTTCATTTAAAATAAATATTTTACTCTGCTGCTATTATATTTTTTAATTTATTGAACTCATTATTTATTTAGGTAAAACTTTCCTTAAACGCATCTATATTTACATTTCTCAATCGAGAGTGGCTAACCTATTTCATTTATATACTTATACATACAATTTAAATAAAAGAAAATATCCCTGGAGTAAAATCGTGATTGCTTCCCAGCAGTCTTGTTTGCATTGTTATTAATTATTATTCGCTATACATACTTCCGGATAGTAACAATTGAACTGAAAATTTTAAAATTATTATTGACCTTATGACATTCTGGGATTTCTCATTTATTCAGCTAAGTATGTATTTATACAAAATAAATCCCAAAACAAAAACTAACTTCAGGCAAAAAAAAAGAAAAGATTAATTTTATTATTTTTCGTGAAGCTTCATTTCACTTCAAGAACAGATTTTCTAGTTCTACATACTTAGGTATATTATGTGTATATACGTGTGATTGTAGATTTTTTATCATTATTTTTATAAAGTACTCTAGTTTTAAAATATTTTTTTTTTCTACTTAGGTACATATATATTCGTGAGAAATTAAAGCATATCTGTGGAATTCTCACAATTGTTATTCATTTTCCAATTTCTTTACTTCATTCCATAAATGTTTAATATAAAATATATACATACCTACCTAATAAAAGTAATAATAACTTTAAGATTATTCTTCGGTTATGTTCATTAGAATTAAAATTGATGTAAATTTTTATTTTATCTCACAGACTTTTTAAAAACCAAATATTTATAGAGTTTTTTACATAAAAAAGATTTATACTACTACGTTTTAAAGAACATCCGTAGATCTTGTTTTTTAATGAAATAAATAAAAAAATATAACAAGAAAATTAAAAAAACAAATGTAGTAAAATTTAAAAATTTTCTTCTTGGACATGAAAAGTAAATATTTTAAATTGGAAAACAAAAAATGTTTGATATTATACATATATATCCACATATTATTTATTTATTCATTCATTGAATTCCCATGTGGATCAAATAATTGGTGTCTCTGTCTATATTGATCTCTGTGAATGTTTGGAATATTTTTTTTGGGGTAGTTTGTTAACATATGAATTAAAAATAGTATACATATATTTCATTCATAAAATAACAATATGGTATGCGGAAGGTTGACAATAATGTTAGTTAAGCTAGTTGGCATTTAAATTTCAAATTTTTGGTTTCGAGAATATATTTTAGAATGTTGATTAACAGAGAGTGGCTTGTTGTCTTTGATTTTTATTTAAAAATTTAACAATTGAAATCTTAATCGAAATTTTGATGTTACGAATTTAAGAATTTTTTTCAAAGATAGTTTTTGAGTTGACTCTAAGTTTAATAAGCAAATCATAGAATTATAATATATTGTAGCATTATTAATATATATACTTATAAATTTAGAAGTGATTTATTGTGCGAAATGACGCATTAATTTTCTGCTCTTCGTGTTTTGAATACAAATGCTTCTTTCAAACCTACGTGTAACATTTAAACCGAACCACCCTGATAATATATATATTTAAAAATATATAAAATTCATTTAATTCTTTTTTTTTTTAAGTTTTATTCATCTTACCTCCCATAAATAAAATGATAACAATAAACAAGTCTTCCTAATCTAATAAATATTAAATAGGATATAAATTAATAATATAAATATATGTACATGTTTGGTTAATAAATTTTGGTTAATAAATTTGTCCACTGTATAATTCAGTTTATATTGAATTGAATGTGTTCATTTTTCTTTTTAAAGATTTTTTGAGGAAAAAGAAAATATCGTCGATCGGCGACGCAAACCTCGTAAGTCTCATTTTTTACAAAACATGTTTTTTTACATTTTCCTGTACTTTCTGTTAATCTGCGTCAATCTACATTCATAAAAACTCTTTAAATATTTTTTACGCATTTCTATTGTCGATAAAAAAAAACTCGAAAATTTAGGTTATTTTGAAACTAAGATAATGTACTAATCTCGTAAGAAGCTACAGATTTTATTCAATTCATATCGCTTCGAAATTCGCCAATCTTAAGCAATTTGGTGCTAATTATAATTATAAAAATAATACAGTTTTTTGTGTCTCCTGTAAAATTTTCAAAAACAGACTTACGAGGTTTGCGTCGCCGACCGACGATATGTAGTTTGTTCTTTTTTATTAAGAATCAATTTAACATTTAGATTTCCGATGGAGGTTGATTTTTTTTTTCTTCTTACATTGAGTTCGATTTTTTTCAATATTAATATATAAAAACTCAAAATCTACCGAGTAATTTTATTTGATAACTGAATATAATATTTCATAGATGCTCACACATGTGAAAGTGTTCAATTTATCTAACAACTTTTTTTTTTATCTGTAACTAACATTAAAACTTGTCAAAGCATCAAAAATTCACTAGTCCCAATTGTAATCAATAGTATTATTATCTGTTATATTAACATCATAAATCATTTGAATCTAAATTTTATATATATAGGAAATTCTGTATACTACTACTATATGGATAAAAGTTATTTCATTAGGGAAATAGAAAGCGTGACAGGGTTTCTTTTTCCTTAATTTCATTTTTATGTATTGTTAATCTTAAATATTTTATTAATTTTATATTTTCAATATACTGTACTATATTTCTTATATACAACAAATATTCATCAGTTAATGGAATTGATTGAATGCATGGAATTTACAATATTTCATTGATGAAGAAAGTAAATAAAAATTCAAATAAACTAAAAGAAATTTTTTTACAAAATACAACTCAAAAAAATGTTTTTGTATGCCCTTGACTATTAATAAATTAATCTGAAGGGAATGCTTTTTTTTTTTAATTTATTCAGTATTCTAGAGAATATTTATGAAAATGCAGATTTTAGTGAAGGCAGAAGTATTGAATATAATAATATTTTTTAACTCATTTATTATATCTAGTTACAATATTTTAGGTTTACGACGTAAAAATGTCGATTATACACAAACCACAAACTATTGATTTCAGTACAAAAAGAATATATTTATATGATATCATAATCAACTTTATTTTATTTCTTTATCTAAGTTTCTATCAAATAGTCTTATAGTCGAAAACAGCAAGTCACTATTTAAAATTAATTTTATGCAGATTTATTTCATTTAAATAAAATGTTATTGAATAAAAATAAATAAGGAAAAATTAAAAATAATTTGAAGATTTAACGAACTTAAGCGAACCAATTTTTAATCTTGGGAATGCTGTATAATTGACTGATGACTCAGCCATTGAATAATATTTTATTTGTTATGTTCACGTAAAATTCTGTTAAAGAATTTAATTTTTGAACATTAACCACCAATGTGCGTATGGGAAGAACTATAATGTTTTTTTTTTTAAATTACAGTAGATGACTGTTGGATGTTTATCAAGAATTATATTCGATTGTTTGATGTTAACCGAAATTATTTTTTTCTCTATGTACAGATAGTATACCTAATGAAAAGATAAAATAATAATATTTACCAAAAATGTGTGTATAAGAACCAAATAATGGGTGAGTAGATAATTTTCATTGCACAATAAAATTAAAACTTGAAATTGTCACATACCAAAATGAAAAAAAAAATGGGTTTTTAATATTGATCCGGAAAAACTTTTGTGGCTTTGCGATATGAAATTATACTGCAGAATTCTTTTTCTTAATGCATTCCTGATTTAAGATTTATTTAATTTTTTTCAGAAATTGATTCAAAAAAAGGAAAGTAATATGCATGTGTATCGAAATATTACGTTTTGATGTAATATTAGCGGTCGTAATTTTGAATCCAATGATATGTAAATTTCTTTATTAAACGATAAATC
The DNA here is from genome assembly GCA_964007475.1 of Hybos culiciformis. Classification (NCBI taxonomy): domain Eukaryota; kingdom Metazoa; phylum Arthropoda; class Insecta; order Diptera; family Hybotidae; genus Hybos; species Hybos culiciformis. The sequence continues at coordinate 65,341,676 of OZ023273.1, forward strand.
AGCCTTTGAGCACAACTAGAATGTCAATTTTGAATGTAAGAGAAGACTTTTTTTCTTCTAAAAACAACCATTTAACTTAGTGTCGTTAACAGCATCAGGGAACGAATTATTATAATGATTTTTTTATAGTCTATTTGAATTTATTAATTAACTTTTTTTTTGTATTAATCTTATCATAAAACATAAAACAATTGGGTAAGTATACAAAATCAAAGAATAATAGAAATGAATAATACATTAATTAATGATGCTAATAAAATATTGTCCACTAAAAGGGCAAAACATAATTTTTCATAAGAGAAAATTTTAAATTCTATAGTTATGTATATACAACAGACATATTTATTGAATTCAACATCTTCATTTATAATGAGCTTGAAGAAGTTTGATGGAAGAAAATCTTGAATATTCATTATAAATAATTTCTAGAAATAAATTGAAAACATCGTAATTCTTATTTCCATGTACAAAAAAACATTAATTTTGTAGAATGTTTGTAGATTATTTAAATAGAATCACAGATAAAAAGAATAAGGGGAAAAATATATAAATAAATTAGTAATGGCCACTTGAACCAATTATTTCAGTAATTTTTCAATACGTAAATTTTTTTTTTTATTTCAAAAATGAAAGTACTTATCTAATGAATGACCGAATGACAGAACCAATTATTTTTAATCTTAAGAAAATTTTCATACAATACAAATAAAATACCCTTACTACAAGCAAATACATTATGTATAATTATTTAATATCCTGAATTCCTGATTATTAAATTTTAAGTTTTTACAGTTTTCTTACAACACAGTGAAAAGAGTGAACACTTATAAGGCTTTAAGTCAATGACAATAATAATACAAGGAATAACAAATATTATAATAAAAAAGTTTTTGTTATAATAGTATTATTGAGATCGAAATAATGTATAACATGAATCGTACTAACAAAATAATTATTGAATTTTAATGAAACTTTTTACAGATTTTTTAGATTGCTAATCCACCTTTTACACTAAACCATTATATATAGAGTTTAATTAAATCATAAAAACAAAAAAAAATGTATGTCATCACCTGTCACTCTCATTACTTTATTTCATTTGTATTAACAAAACTATATAAAAGTACCTAATTACAATTACATATATCACTATAAAAGCTAAGTCAGTTGAAAGGTCAAAGTATTAATGCCATTTAGTTATTACAAAGCAATTCTTTTATTCACATAATGATTAATTATTTTGCACACAGTAAGTCTCAAAAATACCTAACAAAGGAAAACAAATTTGAACTAAAAAGTAGCACACATTTATAATTTTTTTTTTTTACTAATTACACTTCAATATTTTTTTTTTAAATCTTGTTTTTAGCATTTTATGCACTAATGTTGTTATTAGGAATATTGATTAATTTATATCTAGTTTGTTGTACAATAAAAAAGTTTCTTACGTTGTTAACTAAAAATAAACAAAGTTAATTGTTTTTTTTTTTTTCTAGTTTAAAAACTTGAAATATTTTAATAATACTTTAAATTTTACAAAAACTTTTTGTTAAATGAAAAAAAAATTTAGAAATATTTCTTAATTTTAAAATTTTGATGTATAATTGTTAGAACCGAATATACTTGAAATAGAAGCAAATATAATTTTGATCAGTTTGTATTAATACTCTCGATTTGCCACAAATTTAAAATCAACATCATAAATATCAAAACATATAATTAATTTGCTTCGCTAAGTGAGATCGAATGTAAGCAAAGTAAAAACAAAAAAATTATTTTCACATTTCATTTCCAAAAAAAAAACGAAAAGATGTGTTCATGAAGCCAATCAAGGCGAAGAAAAATTTAATTATTTTATGAATTTTGCTTTTGTTATTTGTAATTCTCATGCTAATGCTAATGTTTTTTAATTTAAAATGTTTAACATCACACTAAGGTTTACATTAAATTATATTTTATATAAACAAAAAATTCTAAAACGCAATAATGTAAATAACATTAATTTAATTAACATATTTTTTCTGTAAATGTATACATAAATGCATTGAATTTTCATTGATAAATAATATTTTATGATCTTCATTTTCCTTAAAAAATCTAAAATTAATTTTATATATTGAATTCAAATGCATTTCAATGGCATCTGGAATTTATTTTCTAGAACAGTTTATTAACTTAATTAATTTTTGTTTTCAATATTGTTTTGAACTGAATTAAGTGAATATAAATTGCATGTAAATGTTTGCAAATTGTAAACAATATTGTTAAAAAATGCATCATTCGTTTTAAATTTACGAAAAAATGTATAACGATTCATTAATTTGTTTCAACCTTATTTTATAAAAATAAATTAAAAATTCTTCTGAAATTTATATTCGAAAATTTTAATATAAACAAATACATCCCACATTGTTTTTAACCCCATTTGCAAAACTTACTAATTACCAATTCTTAAAAATAGATTCTTATAATTATTTTTTAAGGATAAATTATATTTTTACTTAATTTAAAAATAAAAGGGTTTTATGTCAAACAGCCAAAGTTGAAAATACATATTTTTATACTTATTTAGTGTTAGTATCTTATATGAAAAAATTTAAATGTATATAAGTACATATTTACATGATAGTTACAAGCAATTTATATTTATTTATCAAAGCAATATCCATAAATTTTCTAGTTTATTGAATTTCTAAGTGCAATAACGTTGTATCCACTTAGAAATATTCACATACATTCTTTAAATTAAATTATTTTAATATTCAAATTAAATGATAAAAAAAATGTATTTTAGTTCTTATTAAATAAAATTCTTGATATTAATTTTTTGTTTAAAAAAAATGGGGTCAATATTAAAATAAAAAAAGAACACTGTTATAAGAATAAAAAAAATGAAGTTTTGATCCGTTTTGATCATGTTTGTACATTTTGTGCGGTTTTGTTGGTTTGCTCTTTCCGAACACATTCAGACAAATAATGTATCTATGAAGGGTATCTATCAAATTTATTCCAGAAGAATCCCTTAGGAAAATCAGAGCTGTCTAAATTAAGTATTTTTGTACTAAAAATATGCAGTTCCAGTACACTGGTACTGCAAAAATACTCCAATATTTTACTAGAATGTACTGGTAATGCAAAAAATTTCAGTACCAATATAGTATAGTACTTAGGTATATTGCAAAATACTTAAATTTAGTCAGCTGTTATAAAAAAAAAAAAAAAAATAGCATAAACTGCCATTTAATGAATCTTAAGAAAGGCAGTAAAAATGTTTAATTTTTCAATTAGGACCATTTAGAGAAATACATCAATGTTATGAAATCAAAGAACCAAGTACTTCTGTTTATGAACATTTAAATTAATTATTCACTGATTTTAATTTTTGATACCAAAAACATTATTTGTAACGAGAGCTCAAACTGAGAGTGGTCAATCGATCATTACACATAGATTTGGTTCAGTTGCGTAACCTATATATGATAATATATGGTACAAGTATAATAGTCTAGGAGCTCGCAACGTTTTTGTCACGTGATTTTAGCAAGGCTCATTTTTTAATATATTGTTCCATGCTACATCGCAGTACTCATAAGGGTAGTCTGGCTGTCAGATGACGTTGCGTTTACCCGTGGCAGCAGATCAAGGTAGGTCAAAGAAAAAATGCAAAATTACGTGATAATAGCACGATTTCTAGTTATGTCACTTGTTTGTGCTTAATATATGAAATGTTAATGGATCATTGCCAGACGGCTTCGAAGTTGTTAAAACCGTGCCAGACCTTGATTATAACAAAAAAAAAACATCAATTTCACGTCATTTTAGCAAGGCTGAAATTTTTGTATGTTATAAATTGGATCTTATATAGACTACATCCAATTTGCCAGACGGAAATACCGTTGCTAAATGGATGCCAGACCTATGTCATTTAAAAACAATCTGTTTTTTTCATGTAGGTAATTTTGCATTTTTTTTAACCTACTTGGTTCTGCTCTCACGGGTAAACGCAACGTCGTCTGACAGCCAGACTACCTTTATGCGTCCTGCACCGTAGCATGGAACATTATATTAAAAAATGAGCCTTGCTAAAATCACGTGATTTCTTACGTTGCGAGCTCTTGGACTATAATGAACAGTATTGAAAATCTGAGCTAAATTATTTCATATATTTGTAGTGAACTTAAATTAAAATTACAATTTCCGGGCATTTATAGAGATTCTATTAAATTTCAACACTTCTTGTAAAATTGTTGAATAAACAAATTAATTTACAAAATATGCAATGAATATTTATAGCAATTCAGTAAAAATATTTACTTAATATTCTACAAATTTCTCTATAAAAATCAATAAAATATATAGGGCTGCTCTATTTTCAAAAAAAAAATTTCTTAATATCAAAAAATAAAATAAAAATACAAAATAGTAATTCAGAATCCAATTAATATGGTAATAATTTATAAAAAAAAAAAAAACTTACTGGGGAGTGAAATTGTTAAACTAATGAGCTTTGACTCTATATTGTATACGATTTGTAAATATTTACGAAGGGTGATCCTTAGACATAGTATTTTTCCCCCCAATTTTTTTTTATTTTAAATGCATTTTTGTTTATCCAAAACTTAAGGAATTTTTTTTATTGTACTTATTTTCTATGGAACCTGTTGTGCAATCAAGTAGAAAGTTTACTATAGATTTGAAAAGTTTCAAAGGATATTTTTTTTTTGTTTTCTTCTTCTTTAATTCCATTTTAAAATAAAAATAAATATAAAATTTGAAAACTCCCTTTTGTATCTTTTCAAAGGGAAGAAAGCAAAAATGTAATTTATCAATTTTAAATGAAATATAAATAAAAAGAAAAATAACAAATAACAAATAAAAATAATGTTACAAAAAACATTTTGTTTTTTATTTCCTTAAATTTAAGCAAAGAAAAATTCCTTATAAAAAAGAAGGTGTTAAAGCACATACTACAGAAATAATTTTTTAGGAAATCCCAATTTCTATTATTTAAAAAGAGGAAACGTTTAACAGTAAATGTTTTCAAATTGTATTATATGTATATTGCATTAAGTATAGATTTAGACTGTTTAAGAGTAATATCTACAAATTTTATTAAATTATTTTTGTACGTGTTTAAAAACGTTAGTAAGAAATTATAACTGTGCACAATGTTCAAATAGAAAATTATTTATTTTAGATTCAAATAAAAAACAATATTTAACAGAACAGAGCCTTCAAAATTTCGATTCAAAATACTTACTTTCGCACAAATTTTTAAGATTCGATCTCCATCCATATATTAATTTTCTTCCTTGGTTATAATGTAAGCTATACTTTTTTTTATGTTGCGAGAACCAAGCATTTTTTTAATTTTAGGTAGGTTCAATATACTTACCCACATACTAATTTTCATCAACAAAATACAGTTCAACTTTTATAAATATTTCAAATTTCTACAAATTGAAGACAAAAATTATTTATTCTCTTGGCCGGTTATAGCTTGTTATTCTTTCAATGAAAGTGTTCAATGAAAGTCTTGCATTAAAACTAACGAAATCAGCTAAATAGTTTAATAATTAAAAGCATTTTTGTACATATGTGATATCCAGAAAGTCGAACATTTTTAATAAAAACATATAAGTATTCCCATTTTTCATTTTTGATGGAAAACGGGCTTAAAATTCAATTCAAATGTGTACAAGGCCACACATTTAAAATCTCTAAAACTAAATAATATATATATGTACATATCTATATTATCAATTATTTTAAATAAATTTTTATGGCTTAAAATTAACTCACATGTCATTTCTATAAACTAAATAAAATTAACAGGTCTTTTTGAATTTATAATTAACACAATTTAAAAATAAAATCTTATATTCAATAATTGCCTGCATCATAGACAAGAAAAAAAAATAGAAAACAGAAAACTGTTGGAATAAAAGGGACAATATTTATCAAATGACCCCATCTTTTTTTAAAGACTCAATTATTATGTAGAAAGATAGATAGAGTACAACTTTATACAATTTTATGTGTCCCAATTATATTAAAAAAGAAAAGAAAAATACTCAGACAATAATAAAAAAAAATCCTCAATAATAATGTCATGCATTAAATAATTAGTGTCCACCCAAGCAAATGATCTTGTAAAAAGAATTTTTTTTTATTTATATTTTTAATTAATTTTGTTCGGATTCGGTATTGTACTGGGATCACTGTATATATTATGTATTTATATTATGAAAATTGGTCATTCACCTTATGACTGACAATAAAATCATAAAGAAAAAAAAACATTAATTTTTTATCTAAATATATGTAAGTATATACACAACAGATAAATTATTGTGATTTACACATAAATTCCATACGTAAATAAGTTTGTTCGTTAACTTTAATGTGCGCGCGTTGCGTTGCGGTTTTATTTTTGATCAATCACATTGTTATCGCTTTATTATAATTTTTTTTTTTTGCATTTTTGTCAAATACACGTTAAGAAAAATTTTTAATTCATGTTTCACCCAATACTGATAGTTGAAAATATTAAAAATCTCACTAAAAGTCTTTATTCCAGACAAAAATATTTTTCGCCTTCAAATCAATGGAATTTTTTAAAACCCTTTTTTCTTCAATATATACTTAATCTAGTAGCAAATCAATGCAATAATCTTAAATTCGGGTTAGATAAACGGCGGATAAACCTATACTATACAGAGGTGTCAATAGCGTCGATCGCGATCTACCGGTCGATCGCGAAATCATTTTAGGTCGATCGCCAATAAATATTCATATTTCAGATATTTATTTCATTTCAAAATGCATTCTTCAATTTCAAGAATCAAAAAAAAATTATCTAATTTTCCTAACATGTTGGCGCAACTAATTATCGACTAAAATTCGACTAATTATGATGAAAATAAATATATCAAAGAAATTAAGAACGTTATTGAAGAATTCGGTAACCGTTTCGATGATTTTAAAAAACTTGATAATGTAGTTTTATTTAGTTTTCCATTTGATAGCAATATTAAAGCAGAAACCTTTCAACTATTTTTGATATGAATAACATTACACTTGAACCAGAAATTATTACTTTACAAAATGATATTTATATTAAAGCAAGAGCTTTCGAAGATTAATCCTGGAAATATTTAGCAGAAGATAAATATCCGAATCTAAAAAAATGTGCTGAAAATTTCACGCGTGTTTTGGTTCGACATATTTGTGCGAATCAGTATTTTCACAAATGAAAATAATAAAGTCGAAATACCGAACTTATTTAACAGACGAACACCCTAAATATTGCCTTCTCCTCTTACTCCTAATTTTAGAAAAAATAGATCGCAGAGGATTTTTACTGCGCGAAGTAGCTCTTATAGAAAAATTAGTTGACACCCCTCCTATACTGACCGGCTTTATCCGCATAAGCTTAACGACTGGCAGACTTCTCAGAATCAATTGATTTATATAGCATGCGTAATTAATGAAAACAAAAAAAAAAAAAAAACATTGAACTCATAAAATTAAATTGAATAATGCGAAAATGAAATAATAATTATAAAAAATGAAAAAATAACCAAAAAATCGTAAAAAAATCTACTTGACTATACTTTTTTTTTACTATACAATTAGGAGTGGAATATCCGGCTAATTGTATTCATCAAATCTCAATAAAAATATATAAACCATATAGAAAGAGATATCAAAGCAAAATAATCCACAACATAACAGTGTTCATCCAGTTTCTTTTTTTGTTAATTTGCTTTTATTTTTATTTTTTTCATTTTTCGAGATTCTTATATTTTTCATCATGAAGAGTTTTCATCCGTCTATACTTTCATAGAAACTAAATTAAAATAAAATATATTCTTAATGTATGTACATTACGTGTAGGTATATACATACGAATGTGTATAAGCATGAAAAACTAAAATAAAATATACAAAAGCTTGTTGATGCTTATTAGCACTTCCACATCGACGTCATTCACATTTATGAAATAAACTCATTGAAAGACAGCTGGTAAACAAAAAACAATAGTAAAAGCATGATTGACTATTGAACATAGAGTATATGTACTATACATTGTAAGAATATGTGTTATATAGTAAATATGTCCTATGTACGTATGTCAATTAAATTTGCACACATTTCTGTGGCTCACAATAATAAATAAGATAAATAAGAGATTTTTTTAGAGAGAATGGTGAAATGGGAAATGACCCAACCGGTAAGCCAATTTATTTTCATATCTTTTTTTTTCAATAATTTTTGTATTTTTTTTTTTTATGTAACCATCATCATCATCATGATTATTTTTTTACATTTTACAACGACCGTATTTGAATATTCGTACACAAAATTACACATGAATAAATTTTTATATGATTTGCTCTTGGGCATTAAGTAAGTAGGTATATGCAGTAAAATGTTGTGCAAATATGAAATGACAGCGCTTTGTGTATAAATATTTATGTACCGAATGATTTTATATCGACTAAAAATGTTCTTAGAAAATATTTATCTGCCAGATATGATTCTACTAAAATTTATCAATTTAATGAGAACTTGAAAAAACGTTTCGTATTTAAGATGTAAAATACTTATGTAAATTTTTAAAATTTTTTTTTTTTTAATTTTCAGTTTCTTTTTAGTTACTATTTTGTCTGGACCTGTTTATGTATAAATAAGCTGAGCTGTTTTTATTTTAATTTGTTAGAAATTTTTTTGAGAGAAATTGAAATTTTTTCGAATACACTTTTAATTTATAAATATGTGCTAAAATTTTACTTCAAATACTTAGTAATACGAATGGAAATACATTTTTGAACTTAAGGATATATACGTTATTTCATCAAAACATAGATTTCAAATATCTACCTATTACTATATGTATGTATTATCTGTCTGTAATTTATTTTATAAGTAAGTACTTATTATACCAAAAAATGTTAACCCTTCTAATTCTGTTCGTATTATAAAAGGACTTTTTTTCATTCCAAATGATTTTCAATACTTATATACTTTACCCACTTATGTATAAACTATGTAACCATACAAATTTATTACTCACTATCTAGATATAAAATATGTAAATGACAGACAAATGAATGCAAGTACTTAATATTAACCTCAAGTGATTTAAAACTGTGAAACTTCTTTCCGACTGATTTTTTTGGAAATTTATAAAATTTTCTTTTTTAAAATAATGAACCTCTAGCTGTAGTAGGTACATAATTATGTGATGTTGGAAATCTAGATCAAATTTTCTTCCATGTGTGCTTGCATTCAAAATTAAAAGAAATTAGTAGAAATATGTAATCAAGGCTATTTAAAGTAAGTTTAAAAAAAGTTTTTTGAACTATTTTTTTCAAATATAGAATATTCAGATTGTATCTTTTTTTTTTATTTTAAATTATTCAAAAGAACTTTTTTTTTTGGTTTTTTTATTATGTTGAATAGTAAAATAGTAAAATAAAATACTTACAGAAACACAATACACTTCTATACCTAAGAGAATTACTGTATATGAAAAGAAAGGAAGTTAGTCTGTGCCAGACTAATTTTATTTAAATTTTTCTTTTTTTCTATGCTTTTATATCGTTTATTCATTCTATTCTACAAACATAACACAGAACATATATCTAAATGCACATAGAACGAGTATATAAAAGTTTTAACCAACGATATTGAAAATTAAAATTTATAGCATTTTATTTTATATACCTACAACTACATTTACATCCAAATGTTTTAAAAATTTCAATGAAATATACTCGAAATTTTATTTTGAAAAGTTAAATCTGAATAATTAACTTTGTTTTTTTTTTATTTGTAATTTCGATGCACTAGATATGTACATATATGTATATAAGTATGTATACTTTTCTATTTTGAAATGTTGAATTTATTTATTCTCTTCATGCATGAATTTTACAGTAAGTAGGTATATATAACCCTAACCATGGCAAAAATATACCGAAATAAATTTTAGCTCATCTTTCCTACTAAAACAATATACTTATACTTAATATGTATAAAAGATTTATCACTAGATTTCACTCCAAAAAAAATCATTGTTGTAAAAGTAATTAAATTGAATGTAACTATATAAAAAAAAAGAATATATACTTATATAGGTAATATCGTAATATCCAAAAAGTTTAAAATATACCTAAAGTCATAAAATTGTGCTACGCAGTTTTTTGATGTTTCTTCTAAAATCATTTTATATATATGAGGCATAAGAAATCGATTTTAACATTCGTTCAAATGATAAGCTGATCGGAAGAGATTTTCAATTTTCTTATAATTTTCAAAATTCTTCACGGGGAAATAATTCATAGATATATAATGTTGTACGTACAGATTGTATATTATGTAGGTTTAGTTGAGTTACCTATCTATAGATAAAAAAATTGAAATATTCCCTATGGATGAAAAATTTTGTATCAATGAAATCTATAGTACAATATTATGTAAAAAAAAAATGATGTAAAAGTTAATGTTTCGTAAAAAACTTGTTAATTTTTTTCTTTCCCTTTTTCCTTTTTTTTTCTTTAATGGATTCCTATCATTAAATTTTATTAGTTGTCATCCTATTAAAAAAAAAACCAACGGGCTATGTACAAGAATTTTTGATATTGAATTTACATAATAATTTTCCCGCCAGACTTTCATTCAGGGTATTTCACCTGAAAAAAAATAAAAATTAAAAAATATATGCAGGTACATTTTACATTGTATACTGATGGTTATAAAATGTTCATTTTGTGTGAACATTAAAGTTCACACATATTTGAATGTTTAATTATGCTTCAGGTACTTCTTTAATACGAAAAGAAACAACATTCATATATATGTTTAATATCCAAAATATGTATGAGAAATATGTATAATACCCAAAAAAGGACTTGTTATATTATTGCGACATTTCCATATCTATATAACACATAGAATTATGGAATTACAAGATGTTTTTATGATTATCAGCATGGCTTTAAAATATATTTTAAGTATTTATATTTATAAACAACAAAATATTATTAACATTTTGTTTTAATTTATATATGGAATAAAAATATAACGCACAACCTTCTTAGTATATAAAATTCACTTGATAATTCAATCAATTTGTCTCATTCATAATTTAGAAATTTTTGTTCAATAAAATTTTGATGAATATCTTCATACAAAAAATAAGTAAAACATAATATTTATTTTTATGATGAAGAAAACAAAACTATAAGTAAAATAGGTAACTATTTACTTGCTCATAGAGAAGTCAACTATTGAAATAGATAAAATATTAGGAAGAATTTTTATTCAAATTCTTATGAAAAGTAAGTGCTTATTAAAGACTAAGTTTAGCTATATGCATTCCGAATTCTCGGAAATTTAAATAATGAAGTTAAAGAAAACAGAAATCTTTTGGTTCGATTAAGAACTAAGATTGAGAGTAATATCCATTTTAAGTTTAAAAAACCCAGCAACTCATTAGAGTTCCACTTTAAAGCATATAAACTCTTTCTTGGACAATTGTTTTTAAAATTTAAAAATTTAAAATACCAGTAATAAAAAGTATACAATTGCGCACTTAAATAATTGTTGCCCGCACAGTATAAAAAAAATTCAAACAATAAAATTTCTATATCAATTTAAAATTATTTTAAGAAAAATTTTCAATTTCAATTCGGATTTCATTACAAATAAAAAAAAAGGCTTTAAATTAATTCATTACAAATAACACTTAACCATTTTAAGCAGTGCATTTAATAAGCATCAATTAAAAATATAATTTATAAATTAATTATTTGATTTGATTTATTTTTTAAATAAGAAATTATTAAATCTGAGAAAATATAATATTTTTTAAGGGATCTTTAATTAAATTTAGCTGAAATATACCATTATGGTGGTCGATCAATAACATGCCCATATTTTTGTTATAATCCATTTATGATTGATGTATGATAAAATGTTAATGATTTATTAATAAGTAAATTTTATATTCACATTTTGTATTTCATTAAATTTTAAATGCAAGTAAATCATGTTCTAGAATAGCCATTTCAAATCATGTTACTAATATGTATGTAAGTGTATAAGTACTTATTGTTCCAAATGTTTGCTAGCTAAACTTCAAAAATGTTTATATTTACTTACTTAGTACATTATTTTTTCGTTTTAACTTTTTACATTTACTTTGCCTGCTTATAACTTCTAATATTAAACTGTATTATACATACTGTAAAACTTTGTCATTCTCGAAATAATTCTTTTTTAATAAGACTAGAATTCCCTCGAAAGTTCCTCGAAAGACTTTTTAGAATGGTATTTGAACTATCTTTATAAAGTCACCTCATACATAATATAAAAAACAACAGATCTGGATAATCTTCCTCGCAATGTAAATTAAGACAAAAAGAATTTCAGATTCAGATAACTTAAATTTAGGAAGCGAGTTTTCAATAAAATCTGTAGAAATTTTTTCTTATGGCATAAATTCGTGCTTATATCTACTTTAATTGTTATTGTTACCGACAAATAAAACTCATAAATAAATGTAGCATTTTTATTTTGTGAAAATGTTTATTAAATATTGTCATTGTCCACAACAAGTTTTTCTTCATCTAATCTCATTTTTATTGTAATTTCTTGTTTGTCCAGTTTATGTTGCATATGTTTCAATATTATTGTTTATATTCATATCATAGATATTTATGTGTATTGTAGGTATACGTCATAAAATCTCAGCATTAAGTCTTTTTTTAATTTACGTATAAGTAAATGTAGACTATTAAAATTTCACCGCATTTCATTTTTTTTTTTTAATTTACTAAACTTTTTTAAATATTGTACTTTTAAACAAGAAAACAAAAATCATTAAAGATGAAATTAAAAAAAAAAATTATCACCGCATAAAAAAGCTTTGAATATTTTTGATATAAATGTTACAAATTATTTTTATTTCTATCTGAATATTGCAATTTCAAGTGTTTTTATTTTGATAAAAAAAGAAGCAATTTGACTGAAGCTGCTGAAGTTAAATTAATTCATTAAATATTTTATTCAATTTAAATTAAAATGTTAAGTGATTTTTTTATATAATAACCTGTACGTTTTTTTTTTTGAACAGAAGCTTTCTCTAAAACAAAAAAAAAAGAACAAAAAAAAATATTTACTGTGTAGGAGATTTTTAAATAATAAAATATTTATTTAAAATTTTTTGTTTTTTTTTTTGTTGATATTTTACATAATAAAATATTGATTTAGTACTATATTTTATCAACAAAGAGTATTAAATTGATTCGATGAAAACATAGATTTTCTGGTAATCATATTTTTTGTTTTATATAATTAAATATAAACTTACAGAACTGCTTACATCTAGTATATTTTATACTCGATTTTATCATATTTAGTTTAATGTGAAACCTAGATTTTTTGTGGTCAATATTAAAGCTGACTAACTAGTTTATAATTTTTTTTTTTAGAACCACTCGTTTTTGCTCTTGTTATGCGGTTAAATTAAATGAAGATGTCTTTCTCGTACGTAAGAAAGTTTAATTGTATAGTTCATAGTATATTTTTATGGGTTTTGCGGACCGGGACCCAGATAACACATGGAGTATTTAATAGAAGTAAGCAGCTATATATTTTGTTTGCACTTTGAAATCTCTGAAACTATTGCAAATCGTTACACATAAAACTTTTTTTTTTCGAATTAAATGAAGCAATATTATCCCTAGAGATTATAAAAAATATTTCTTGTTGCAATTTTTTAGTCTATAATATTCGAAATAATATTAAACTTTTGTTTTAGAAAAAGATAAATGGCATGTAGAAAAAAAATTATTAATAATCGAATGTTGCAGGGTTGAGTCTTTTTGTTGATAAAATAAAACTATTTGGTTAAAGTTTATTTAGTTTTATTAATTATTTCAAAATTTTTCCCTAATTTATTTGCTTTAACAAGATTTAATTTGCTTAAGTAATTTGCATAAACAAAGAAAAATAAAATTCTATGCTGACAAAAGAGCGAAAGATCAGAATTAATTCCGATGCGTTCACTGCAAGAATCAGAAAAGAATTAAATTTATTCAGCTTGAGCGTTCATATTTATACTTTTCTATGCTCACAGAAATTATGCATACAGATATAAAGTTTATGTGTGAAATTGTGTATACTAAAATTATGCATATAGAAATTGTGCATACAGAAAATTATACAGAAATATTTTATTAAGTAATTAATACATTCAAATAATTTTATTCTTGTGGTATTGGATTCAAATAATTATGTTGTATGGAAATTACTATTGATGTATGGAAATTATTATTTATGCGCTCTACAGTCTCCCCCTTGATTGTAAATAACGACCACGATTTGCAATCATAATTAATTAGTTGTTGTTGTTTTTCTCGGTCTTCCCCTTAATCTTAATGGTCGGACAGGAACAGTTGTTTTATTAGTGTTATTTTTATATGGAGTGAGTGCTGATGTATGGTAGGTTCCCATAGAAACATTTGGATCACTAGGATGTGCCACCTGGTAACTGGTATTGCCAATTTTCTTGATCAACACATAGGGACCATCCCTTTTCGGTACAAATTTTGCAGTTGTGTTTTTTGATGCTTTGCTAAGCACATGAGTTGTAACTAGTACTTTATCTTGTAATTGTTCTTTTCGTATTTGTTTTGCTCCTTTCGATGGAAAATCTATTTGTACGTTACAAATTTCACATTCTTCGTCTGTATGCTTCTCGTAATCACAAGGTGGTCTGGACAAATAATCAGCTAATACATTACTTTTCCCTGGTGTATATTGAATTTTCATATTATAGGGTTGCAATTGAAGTGCCCATCTGGCCAATCTTCCAGTAGGTGATTTTAAAGACATAAGCCATTTAAGTGGTTGATGGTCTGTTAATAAGGTAACTTGAGACCCTTCAATATAACCACGAAATTTGTTAACTGCCCACACTAAAGCTAAAGCTTCTCGTTCTATGGTGGAATAGTTTCGTTCCGGATCTGTCAATAATCTGCTTGCGTATTCAATGGGGTGTTCATTCTCACCCTCCCCCTGGACCAATACTGCCCCAATGGCATAACCACTTGCATCTGTTTTGATCGAATAGGGTTTATCTAATTGAGCTTGTTCTAATACTGGCGCGGTGGTTAATGATCTCTTTAATTGTTCATATGCATCTGCAGCGACCTTGTCCCATTTCCATTCAGCATTTTTCTTGGTCAAATTACTTATTGGTTTTGAAATATCGGCAAATTGTGGTATGAATCTTCTATACCAGGAACAACTCTGTAGAAAAGACAGTGCTTCTTTTGGATTTCTTGGTGCTGGTCTCTTGATAATTGTTGCTACTGTATCGGGATTAACTTGTATACCTTTAGTTGTTATGATGTGACCAAGATATTTGACACTGTTACAGCATAATTTTGATTTTTGTCTATTAGCTTTTAAACTGTACATTCTTAATCGTTTGAAGATTTTTTCGAGGTCATGTAGATGCTGGTCAAATGACGTTGAGCATATAATTATGTCATCTAAATAGCATAAACATAATATATCATTTAACGTTGAACGAAAGCGATCCATCAAACGCTGGAATGTTGCGGGTGCGTTTCGCAACCCAAACGGCATTCGTTTGAATTTGTACATCCCAAATGGTGTTACAAAGGCTGTTTTTTCTTGATCAGATTCATTTACTTTTAATTGCCAATACCCTGACTGCAAATCCAGTGTTGTCATAAAATTAGTCTTCTTCGCTGCATGAAGCAAATCATCGATGCGAGGTAATGGATACCTATCAGGTGTTGTGATACTGTTGAGCTTTCTGTAGTCAACGCAAACCCGAATTCCGCCATCTTTCTTAGGGACCAAAACAACTGGTGCTGCCCAAGGTGAATCTGTTTCTTCAATTATTTCAGCTTCTAACATTTTATCAAGTTCTTCGCGCAATTGATTCTGTCTAACTGGAGAAAGTCTGTAAGGTGTGGTGGCGACTGGCTGATGACAACCTGTATCTATATGATGTTCAGCAAATGGTGTCGTTTCTTTAATTGGACCAAATACATCATTATTCTCTTCAATTAATTTGTTGAGGCGTGATTTCTCATTTGCGGTCAGATTAATACCTTCATCGTCTCTTAGTTTGAAATCAATGGCATTGAGTTCCGTGAAATATGAATCATAATCTGCATATGATGGGAAATTTTCTAAAAATTTTCCTTCAGTATTATTGGTTGCAGGCAATCGCTCTGGAGTTATACAATTCATTGGAATAGAATCTTTAAAAATTGCTTGTATAGAATGTGGAGAATAATTGTTGTTATCAGAAATTAAT
This sequence comes from Hybos culiciformis, assembly GCA_964007475.1. Lineage (NCBI taxonomy): Eukaryota > Metazoa > Arthropoda > Insecta > Diptera > Hybotidae > Hybos > Hybos culiciformis. The sequence goes on from OZ023273.1 coordinate 65,358,045, forward strand.
TGTCTTTTAAAAGGAGATTTTTGTTCCAAATATTCTTCATCAGGTAAATTGTATGGTGTTAGTGGCAAAGGTGAAATATTCTTCTTTTCGTCGAACCATGTTGTGAATGCTGAAATTTTTTGTTGTGCTTTAGTTGTTGGGGATAGCTTAGAAACATTCGCAATTAATTTGGTGTTTGAAGCATCATAAAAATCAAATAATTGATCTCGTTGATCTGCGTAATACCAACAACGTTGACCTAGATCCATAACTATGCCATTAGCTTCAAGAAAATCAATCCCAATTAATGTTCTGTTATTTTCTGCTCTTGGTAGTGCCACAAATTTTATGGATTTAATTCTGTTTCCAATCATAATATCAACATCAGCCAAACATGCTTCTTGATTTCTTGCAATTCCATCGGCAAGCACTACATCGAGGTTCACTTTTTTAAAAACTACTCCCTTCTTGAGGAGATGTATAAAATGTTGTCGTCCAGCAACACTTGTTCTGGCTGCGCTGTCGAAATATGCAATTCCGGTTTCGCCAAAAGCGGAAATTGTAATTGTGGGTAACTGTGTAGATCCCAGTGGTGCTAATGAAAGGCTGTTGAAGATAACTGTTGGTGGTGCCCGTGCTTGCTTTTTACTACATACAGGACAATTTGAGCGAAAATAGCCGGGTAATCCACAACCATAGCATGTTACAGTTTTTGATTCATTATTTTTACTCGTATTTGTATTTGATGTTGTGGACGTGGATGGTTTTTCGGCGTCAAATTTGGATTTGCTACGACACTCAGTGAAAGAATGCCCGAAATTTTTACAAAAATTACAGCGAACTCTTTTTTTATTGCCATTTGTATCTTCACCTTTATCTTTTTTTGATTGAATTTTTGTTTCAAGCAGTGTGAGTTCTGTTGATCGTGCTTGAGATAAAAGCTCTTGAAATGTTGTAATGCCGCTTCTAGTAACTTGCTTGCGAATATTAACATGCAAAAGACCGTAAATTAAGTCAATTTTTGCTTCTTCGTTGTGACGATTTTGCGGAAGTTGTGCTAATAATGCTCGTTTTCGACATATAAAATGGTCAGTGGTTTCATTTTCAGATTGACGATCTTCAAACAACTCTAGATACACACGGTACGCAGGTTTTGCAGGTGCAAAAGCGGTACGAATTAAATTGATGGCTGCAGCAAAAGTTTGAACTTCACTTTTAATACCAATCCACCAAATAGCTGCGTTGTCTTCTAATAAAAGGGCTAAGCCTTCTACTGCGTCTACGTCACTAATTTTTTCAATTGTTTTGTAAACACTAATTGTGTTTATGAATTCATCTACTTTGGACACATCGCCAGTACCTTTAAATCGAGCTGTGCATTTGCTAAAAGAGCCGTGTTGACCTTCAATATTAGTCACAGCTGCAATTAGATTTGAAATTGCGCATCTGTTAAGGTAGCCATAAAGCTTCGTGATCTTGTTCTTATGTACTGAATAGTGAATTTCGAGCCACGAGTTGGGAGCCACTTGCAGGGTTGAGTCTTTTTGTTGATAAAATAAAACTATTTGGTTAAACTTTATTTAGTTTTATTAATTATTTCAAAATTTTTCCCTAATTTATTTGCTTTAACAAGATTTAATTTGCTTAAGTAATTTGCATAAACAAAGAAAAATAAAATTCTATGCTGACAAAAGAGCGAAAGATCAGAATTAATTCCGATGCGTTCACTGCAAGAATCAGAAAAGAATTAAATTTATTCAGCTTGAGCGTTCATATTTATACTTTTCTATGCTCACAGAAATTATGCATACAGATATAAAGTTTATGTGTGAAATTGTGTATACTAAAATTATGCATATAGAAATTGTGCATACAGAAAATTATACAGAAATATTTTATTAAGTAATTAATACATTCAAATAATTTTATTCTTGTGGTATTGGATTCAAATAATTATGTTGTATGGAAATTACTATTGATGTATGGAAATTATTATTTATGCGCTCTACAATGTCAGAATCATAAAAAAGTTCAATTAATGAAAAAAATAATTCTTTCTCGATTTTTCTTTATGAGAAGAAATGTTTGACAAAATGTGATTTGTTAAAAAATAAGTAGGTATAATTTATGCAAATTTTTTAAAACTACTGTTGCTTATAATTTTTTTTGTAATTATTCCGCAAATCAAACTTTTATTTACGATCCCAAACAAAACTTCAATTAAAAAGTGATGAGGATACTGCTTTAAAGTTTTTTTTTATTTTTTTTAGCACTTTTCATGAAATAGCTGTAAAGTATATACATACCTAATGTACATAAGTATATTATTTGCAATTTAAAAAAAAAAAAATGTATCATATTGACTAGTTGTTCCATTCTTTTTGTACCATTTCACAGTTTTCAACTGAAAGATATAATGGTAAGTTTTACAGTTCATGACATACGTATACAGGAGACTACACCATTGGTCATCCATCACCTTACACCTCGTAAACAATTGGATATAAAAGATTGAAATTTTGGGCAGAGCTTCCTCACACCACCTGGACTCAGCCTATCAGAGTATTTATTTTACAAATATATGGATATTTATTTGATGTGTAGCGAAGAGTGCATATGGGTAGTTCCACGGAAACAGGCGCAAAACTAAATAAAAAATGTAAAAAAAAAAAATTATTTTTGAGACTTAAATCAGTATTTGTTAGATGCTTCAGATAATTTCGAACTTATTCTCAAAGGGAGCACCGCATTTTTCGAATTTTTCGATTTTTCAAAGAATTTGTACCGAAAAGTGAATACATTCCCGTGTAAGCAAACGAACCACGGGAATGACACCACGGTAATAACAAAAAAGCTGTTTTTCGTTAATTTATTGGAAAAATTTCGAAATATTTAAAATTCTTAATCAATTAAATTAAAAAAAAAACAGAGAAATATAAATAAAATTGATTAAAACATTTTTTTAATATTTCAATTAAAAAAACATTTACCACGGTAAGGTAACGACAAAATAGGTGTGAATTATAGAAAATTTTGAAATAACTGTTCACTAAGTACCGGTTTATTTTACTCGATTATCACAACTAATAATATCACAACTAATAATATCAAGAAAAAAAGTATTTAACTTAGCCAACTGAAATCGTGATTTTAAATTATATTAATTGTGTTCATTTTTTTTTCACGTAATTCACAAAAAGGTTTGAAACTCTTACTGACACGGTAACACTAATAAAATAATAAAAAAAAACAATTAGAACCGTACTTTCTCAACTTTTTTTAAATTTTAGAGAGCCTTTCATATATTATTTTTTTAATAATAAAATTTGTGAAGTATTTATAGAACATTAAAATAACGAATTTTAGTTTTGAATGAATACGAAAAAATTACAGCCACGGTAATGACAAAATCAGTCTTTATGCTGCAATTTTTGCTAATAACAGTAAATATTTACATATTTTTTTTATTTGTCCTAAATAGTAATAATTCATATAAAGTATTTTCAAGATTAAAATTTTTAATATTTATACTGTTTGCCCAAAAAAGTGTGGTAACATCGAATCGGTCAGTTTCCGTGGAACTACCCTGTATATAAAATAATTACTTAAGTAAATAATGTTTCTGACCTGCACGCATTTCAATTTTTAATATCTAGGACTGACAATTACATGTTTGTAGCAATAAATTTTTTATAAGTCAAGATTTTACTAAAGACAGTTATGATAAAAATATTCTGCTCAAAAGTTTTCGCTTTAACAACGTAGCTAAGTATGTATATCGATTAAAAAAAATGAACACCAGAAATGATAAATTAGGGGGGTTTTTGTTAAATTGATATGTAGAAATTTTATACATTTGATAATCATATGAAATACATATGTCGGAAACAGAATAAAATCCTTAAAAAAAACACTGTACGAGTCTATTTTAAGGGTTAATATTAACAGTCTATTAAGGGGGTGAGAAATTTAAAAGTAAAGTAACGGCGTTGTTGCCCTAATGTAATGGATTTAACTATTATTGAATGTTTACGTATACTTACCTATATGAAAATCAACCCTCTTTATTTTATTAAATGTAATAATATTTGCAAAATGTGTAACATAAAAAATATTCCAATATCTTTATTTTATTTTATTTTTTTTATAAAAACTTGACTGCAAATTTTCTACTTTGACGTTACATGATTTTTATACAGCCATAGCAAATATATATATATTGCAACGAGAAATCTCTGTATGCAAATTTTTTTTGATGGTTTTTTTTTCTCTGTGAAAAGCCGCATTAAAATTTCCAAAAAAAAAAAAAGAAGCAATTTATATTCTAAAGTTAAAAAATCATTTAAAGTATACAAGACTTGAATTTGAATATTTGAATAATATCTTTATTTTACTTACATTAGGTATTTATTTATGTAAGTATAAGTACATTTTTATTAAAATTATGTATGAAAAATTTACTTTCTAAGAAAATAAAATCAATCTACTTAAGTTAATTTTTATCTTGAAATTTGAAAATTATAATGTGTATTGCAAACGTGAATTTTATGAAGAAAACTTCTGGAAAAAAAAACACTAAGCTTAAATGGGCTCACTCTTACTTATCATACGATACCTAACCTTATTGTAGTTAGATTTCTGTTGGACCTTTTTCACGAATTTAGAAAAATGTCTTATAAAACGAACTTCAATAAACTCTTTAGCTTAGTAAAAACAATGAGAATTTCCGTACCAGATACATATTTATTATTCCATCGTTTTGACAAACGTACATAAATGCGTTTTCTGACCTTTGGAATCTAATCATGTATTTTTAACTTATTTTTCCTCTCACAGATTCGCCTGATGTGACATTTATTCAGAACCTAGCTATAGTTATTTTTTTACTTAAAATCTAGAATCTCAATTTCTACAAAAGAGTGTTCTCTATGATTATAACTCAATGATTCTCAAAAAAAATCTACAAGTTAAAATGTATTTAGAATGAGACTAAACTTTTACTCAAGTGTTTGACATAACTAAAACGATACTCTGCCTAACATTGTAACATTATTTTAGATTGCTTCAACATACAACAACCAAAACCAACGATTCACTGCTTGAATAAGTTCTCAAAATTTCTATTTTTGTATTTATTACAACCCCTCGAATAAGAATAAACTTTCTTAAACCTTCTTAAAAAAAATTATTACAAAAATTTAAATTTAAAAACTTAAACCTTTAAATTCACGATTAAATATAGTTAATCCAATTTAATAAATACAATAGGTACATACAATTATTTTTATCAAACATTCACACCTGCTGAAATTAATCTGTCACCATAAAATAGTTAATTAGTGAACACAGTAAATCATATTAAAATTGTAAATTAGTTACGTTGATAAGTTTAACAGAATTGAAAAATATTAATAATCATATCAACATTAAAATTTTTCTTTCAATAAAATTTCTCGATAAATTTTAAATGAAAAAAAATAAATACAAAATATTAATAAAATTCAATATATGAACATTTATGATAAGGTCATAAAAATTTTCTATACTTATTTTTAGCTTTGTATTTTTTTAATTTAATGTTGAGACTTTTTTTTTCAGTTTTTTATTATGCAACCATTTTATAAATCAATCGATCATTTTTCAATGAAGCTATTGACAGTTGTTTTTATATTAAATCACTGTATGTATATTGTGGACCAAAAATAACATTTATATTTATTTAACTTTCTCTGTTATTTGATATTAAAAAAAAAAATCGAATAATTAATAGAATTCTCTACACATCAGACGTTTTAATTTTAAATTTTTTCTAGTTGTTTATGTTTTCATCAAAACAAAAATATACTTAGGTAGGTATATATTTTTAATACTAAGTATATTTATTAATTTTTGAATGCAATTTTGATTGCATAGTATTCTGAAAGTTCCACACAGTTTTAGATTATTTCAAGATCTAGTAATATTTTTTTTCCATTCTGCTTTAATTTTCTTTCTAAATAGAATTTTTTTTTTTACTAAGTAAGTATCGTAAGTATGCACTTTTGAATTTGAAATAATTATTCACTTAATTAAGGAAATACTTATCTTTCTTTGTATTAACTATAATGTGATGTGAAAAAAACCCAGTAGGGATCTGCGAGATATACTTAATCAGTTACTCACTATAAGTATTTCTTATTTTGGAACTATCAATTGAATTATGAAAATTAAAATATAAATTTTTTATTTGTCTACATTGGACGAAACTTTTGAGTAAAAAAAAATACCCAATTACTCGCTAATTACTTAAGTTCGTTTAGTTAGAATGTAAAAAATGTATTTAAGTATTCGGTATTTATATTAATTAAGAATATTGAGTAAGTACTTAGGCATTAAAATGTATAACTAATACCGAAACTAATACATATTTATATATATACTATACTAGGTATATTTTTTTAGTACATATACATACACTTACTTAAATTGATATTTATAAGTTCTAAGAAAATCGAATATAAACACAATATTTTGCATAATGTTTATACTTAACTAGAGTATTTTATACTCACTCTATATGATGCACAAATTTATAATGAAAAATAGAATTTAAAATTTAATAAAGAAATATTAAACTTTTGTAAGCTAAAATGGCTTAATAATTTCCTTTTTAATTATCGATTCCCACATTTTATTTCAGACAACATTTACCATGTTTATCTAAGTTTTTGAATTAACCCACGTTTGTTGTATTTTATTTCAAAAACATATGTATATATACTTACGTACTTATATAAAATCGTCAAATAGATTTTTAAACATTTTCTATTTAAAAAAAAATACAAACTCTCAATTTCTGTTTACAATAGTTTTTTTTTTTCTCTGAATTTGAATTTAATTAATATTTTATTGTTAATTTATCACCTATTGGGATTAAGTATATTTTTATTAATTTTAATCCAACTTTCGCTTAATTTGACTAAATTTTAGGTGAATTATTAAATTAAATGCTTGGAAATTTAGATTTGATTTATGCATGATTTCATTGTGTTTCTTACAGCTTTGTGAATTTTTAAAATGTTATAATAAAAAACAGAATTACACAAACTGGTTTATGTACACTGTACAGTATATAATTAAGTAATTTTTATACCAAAATAATGTGTTAAACTTCCTTACGAATTTGAATGTTGACAAACTCCGAGACAATAGATTAATTCGTATTTTGAATTTGAAATTAATAATTCTTAAAAACAAATTCTTAATTATAATCGAATAAGTTTAAAGTGAAATTATAACCAAAAATACATAAGTACTTTGTCGTTTCAATAATTTTCGGATAGAACGATATGAAAAGTCTTCAGCCAAACAAAAAGCCCTAGAATTTATAACTTTGTCAAACCAGCGGTTGGTATTTTTCTTTTCTATATATACAATATACATGTAATTACATAAGTACCTACTTAAGTAGTATTGAAATAAATATTTTTTATCTATTTAAGGAACTAAATAATTTATTATATTATTCACTTAATTACCAATTTACCCTGCAATTTATTTTTCAGTGCATTGGTAATTAAATTAAAATTTAGGTTAATTATTAAAATACTTATACTTTTCAAAATTCACTTACCACTTTTTAATCGATCATTAATTAAATCCTCGATCAATTGAGGGCATTCTATTTCGATTGCATAGCAAAATTGTTTAAAACGTTCAAAACCATTTTTCGCAATAATATCAATTAATTTTACACAACGATTTTCTAAAGAATTTCTTCTCTCACTTAAGCTGCGACTTAAAGTATTTGACGTTGATGAAATTGTATCATCATCGCTGACCGTACCGCCACCACCACCGTCATCACGACTACTTCCACTCTCCACCGAATCACTAATGTCTATTACTGGTTTATTCGAACTACTACTACTGCTTCCAATCGAATGAATTCGTCGTAATTTTTCACCAACTTTATTATTGGAAACATTTTGCAGCATCAATAGCTCTTCGTCAACAGAGCTTATCACAGAGTTTTTAACTAAAATCGCAATAATTGGTGAATGTTCCAATTCATGAATAATTCTATTTTTATGACGCGTTAACAGCGATCGAACTTCATCCTCCTCTTCGGGAGTCATTTTATTTTTCTCAATTAATTTAACTTAAATCTTCTTATTATTTATTTATATTTTACTTAGATTGAAATTAGAATTTTTTATCACTTTGTTTTATATTTCTTTGGAAAGTAAGTAACAAATGCAACAAATTATCTTTTTACCAACATTGTGTAAGTACTTAGATCCCTCAATTTCTAATAATCAAAACAATGCAAATTCAAATTTATGATTTAAATAAGGAGGTAGCAGCTCTAAAGATTTTTTGTTGGTCTCTTATTGAAATTAATCAAATCAAGTTTCTAATTCGTACAATACATAGATAGGTAAATAACTTTCTCAGTCTACCCACTTAGATTAATATTCTAAAACATAAAATTCTATCAACAGCTTACGGAGGCTCCGTAAGAATCCTGAAAAATCAATAGAAGTCTAATGCAATCGAAATGTTAGGAACAGGGCTAAAATCATATTTTTCTTTTAGGATTTGTTTCACTAGTTCCGTTCTTGAGGATTCTTATCTTAACCTGCTAGAAATAACCAAAATAACAATTTACTAGAACTAAATACCTGTAACTGGATAATTAGGTTCCTAAGTAGGTTACCTACACAGATTAAATAGAGGCATTAAGATTTCGTTTTTAGTAATGGATGGATTATGCCGGTAAGTTTATTGTTTTGTAAATAATGAAACTTTTTTAACCCTATCCTACTGGGTATAGGTATCTAGTTAGATATTATGTAGATAGTTTAATTATATCGTTCAAAAAATATATTAAAAATAATTATAAAAAAGGTCTAAGTAGTAAATACCTCTAACTAACTACCTAATTCATTCAATTTTTTATAAACAAAAATTATTTCAAATGTTACGATTTCACAGAATTTTTATTTTCTAACAATTCTATTCTATGACTGATTTATTTTTATTTATGGCATTTTTGGCATTATTAGGTAAAATAAATTTACCATATTTTTTTTTTCTTTGTGATTTTTTTTAACATTTTTTTTTCACCACTTTAATTCTTCAACTTCAAGTTCTTTTATGCTTGGACAATTTTTTTTACTTCCTGTTTTAAATTTTCAATTCAATTTCAATTATGGTTTAAAATTTTTATTTTTTTTTTCACAATTTTTATTTAATAATATTTTTATAAATATAATTATTTAATTAGTTTTTTTTTTGATTTAATTCATAACTAAAAAGTAAAATTATTTTTTTAATTTATCTAAAATTCTAAAAAACTGACTTAATCCGCTTTTAGTTCATTATCCATTCTTTGTCGTCGTCGTAGTAAATAGTTTTTGTTTATGTTTATAAAAAAATGACAACTTTCGAAAAAGAATTCGAACAAAAAAAATTCGAAAAAACAAATCAACAAAAAGAAAATTTGTGTTATGCGCCATCTGGATTTTATATTTTAAAAATATTCTGCCTGGGTTACAGGGATATATTTAACATACATTATTTCATCCACAATTCACTGTAATTTACTACGGACATTGTTGTTTACATAATCTACGCTGGCGCCGTGACATTTGTCCGCAGGACATTTGTCCGCGATGAAATTTGTATGGAAAACTTCGCGGACAAATGTCATTTTGCAAAATGTCATTTGTCCGCGATTTTAAAATGACATTTGTCCGCCGCGGACAAACGTCTCAAAATTAGCGGACAAATGACATTTTGCAAAATGACATTTGTCCGCGATTGAATTTTCTAACTTTAGCGGACAAATGTTTGCAAAATGTCATTTGTCCGCGATTGATTTTACGAATTTTTAGCGGACAAATGTCATTTTGCAAAATGTCATTTGTCCGCGATTGAAAATATTAATTTTTAGCGGACAAATGTCATTTTGCAAAATGTCATTTGTCCGCGATTGATTTTTCAGTTTTTTTAGCGGACAAATGTCATTTTGCAAAATGTCATTTGTCCGCGATTGATTTTTCAATTTTGGAGATACTGTAGATTACGTGAACCACTCAGAATCGTCTGAAGCTTGGAAAAGGGAAGAGGGGTAGAGTCCCCCCAAATTGTTCATACATTTTGTATATGCAATTTTTTTTTTTTTGCCCGATTTGCCCCTTAAAGAGAGGGACGTGGGGGGCGGCGGGTGGACTGGTGGTTGGTCAGTGGGATTGACGCCGCAAATCCCACTGACCAACCACCAGTCCACCCGCCCGCCCGCCGCCCTCCATCCCCTTCTCTTGTTATGCCGATTCTGATTGGTTCACGTCATCTGCACTTTAGCCTCAAATTTTTAGCGGACAAATGTCATTTTCCAAAATGTCATTTGTCCGCGATTGCTTTTTTAAATTTTTAGCGGACAAATGTCATTTTGCAAAATGTCATTTGTCCGCGATTGATTTTTTAAATTTTTAGCGGACAAATGTCATTTTGCAAAATGTCATTTTGCAAAATGTCATTTGTCCGCGATTGATTTTTCAGATTTTTAGCGGACAAATGTCATTTTGCAAAATGTTATTGGTCCGCGATTAATTTTTATCGCGGACAAATGACTTTTTGGAAAATGTCATTTGTCCGCGGCGGACAAAAGACATTTCGAATCGCGGACAAATGTCATTTTTATGTCCGCGATACAAAAACAAATCGCGGACAAATGTCCCGCGGACAAATGTCCAACCCCCATCTACGCTATCACCTTCGAACAATTGGAGCGGTTTTAATAAACTTTTTTTCTTCTCATATTTAGAGATACAGATTCACCAAAAATTACCAAAGGCTCTTTCAAATCGATCTAAGTAGTCTTCATAAGTGTGAGCAGTAATGGCCGTTTTCGTAGAGTAAAACTATTTGAATTTAATTAATAAATTTTTATAAAAAAATTAATTAAATCTCGCGGGCGTCAAATTTGAACAAAATAACCAAGCTATTGTACTATACTTATGCTATCTAAATACTACAAACAGTTAAAACTTTATATAAACTTTATTTATTCGCGTGTAACCGCTACCTGTTCGGAATGTAATTAAATAATTCTCTGGTTGGCGGCGTATTTTCCTAATTCTTTTGTAAACCCGCATTCATGTGATATTGACATAAAGTTTCTGATTCTGACATTTGTTAAGTAATTTTGTTCTTGGATTCAACTTCATCAACTCTAAAAGTTTAATAATTTTTTTCTTTGCAAAATATAAAAATTAATTAATTTTCAATTGAACGAAATATCTTTTTTTTTTAAATATGGTATCGTTATTATCAAAATCTGGAATTTTAGCAGAAATTATAAATCCACGATGCGGACAAAAGGTTAAAAAATAAAAAGAAAAAATTAAATTTAGGAAAAAAAATTTAAAGTTTAATGGTATATATAGGTTCACTGAGAAAATTTTTTTAATTTTCAATGTGATGTAATAGTTTTAGATTGAAATTTGGGAAATTTTTAGATAATTGAGGGTCGTATAGGTACTTACCATGAATCTCTACCCATGTTATAAATTTTTCATTTTATTTTCTAAGTTTAAAATATTTTTGTTTTACTTTTCCATTTTCATTCGTTCTAAATGTAACAATTTAGGTAGATAATCTAGACTAGACTAGTGAGATTTTTTATTTAGGAACTACCTACCTATACCTATGTAGCAACTAGATACCTTACCTACCTATGAGAGATTAGAGTAAAAATGTTTCAAAAATTGGATCGTTTTTAATTGATTTAATTTAAGGCATGTTAACTATTAACAATTTTTTCAAAATGTATTTTTAGATTTTAGCATTATCAAGTGCTGGTCAACGTCGTAATTTAAATGTACAAGAACATGTTTCTTATACTTTATTAAATGGAGCGAACATTCCAACACCAAGGTGAGTCGTCAACAATTAACTTGAAAACAAAAAAAAGAACCTTTAATTTACGAGTCAAAGTTCATTTTCTTGTTAGCTATTCCTATTAATTTTTTTGTATTGTTTATTTTTACTCTTAATGGAAACAATTTGTTTTTTTTTTTCTTATCTATGCTTTATAATGTTATGTTCTCTTAATTAATCTAATGTGTAGAGAAAATGATAACACAAATAAAAAATCATTATTAGTCTCTTGATTTTTAATTTAAATAAATTAAATTAATTGATTGAATGATTACTTATAAAGCCTAAATAATTATAAAGTTTGATTGTGAAGAAATGTAAATATTTCTTAAAACTATAGTCCAAGTTTCGTAAAGTTTTTTTTTTTAACTTAATAAATCTGTAAAGGAATATTATTTTTCTTAATGTGTAACGCATTTATTATTGTTAAAATTTACTATCAATTACTTCAAGAAAAAAAAAAGTTTAAATTAAAGTGTAAAATTATAATTATAATTTTATTTATTAGGACTTGATTTAAGTACTTCGCCTAACCTGGGATTATATTAATGTAACAATAGTTTGAAGCTTATAAATAAATAAAAATTTATAATATAAATAAAGAAACAAATGTTTATATTTTCGATTAACACTTAAATTTAATATTTTTAATTGATAATTTTATTTTCATTTTAATATGCTCCATTGTGGAAAAATATTTATGTTGTAGTTACCTCAGCTTGGAATATTTTTTAAGACTACTACAAACAGGGAAAACCCGGAAATCACATTAAATATCATAAAAATAAGATTAATACCCATGAGAAGACGAGATCAGGGAAAGTTATGAAATGTGACGGGGGAAAAAAGCGATAACCCTGGCCAGAAAAATTATTGAATTCTTCCAAACAATCAACGAAATTATTGAAAAATCATTGAATTTTTCTTGGAAAATTCTGTAGCAAACTACAGATTGGTCTCTTTCTCCAGTGAAGTTTGAAATGGTTTGTGAACTAATTTTTACACTTACCCACATAAAGCTTAAAATTTTTTTTAAACATTGAAATCATAATTACCTTATTAAATAAAATGAACATGAGTGCGTTCTATTTTGTCTTTTAATTTTAAAATTGTTAAAATATTAAAACGTTAAGATAAAAAATATTTTTAATTTATAATTCCAGATTTGATGTTGCAAAAAGTGGTCAAGAATGTGAAGATATTGCAAAAAAACTTAACACTAAAAATTTGATTTTAAAAGCTCAAGTTTTAGCTGGTGGTCGTGGTAAAGGACATTTTAAAAATGGTTTAAAAGGAGGTGTTCGTATAATCAATACGTGAGTTATTTTAAAAATAGTTCTATAATTTTTTAAATTAAAAAAATTTTACGAAAAAATTAGACCACAGGAGGCACGTGATATTGGAGGACAAATGATTAATCAGCTTTTGGTTACAAAACAAACCGGAGCTGCAGGTAGAATTTGTAATAAAGTCATGGTAGCTGAAAGAAAGTTCCCACGACGTGAATTTTATTTTGCCGTAATGATGGAGCGTGCTTTTAACGGACCTGTTATTATTGCTTCATCTCAAGGAGGTATTAATATTGAAGAAGTGGCTGCTGAAAATCCAGATGCTATTTTGTATGAACCAATTGATATTGCTAAAGGATTAACAAAAGAAAAAGCTGTTGAAATTGCAAAAAAGGTTGGATTAGGTGATGATTCTGAGCAAACAGCTCAAATGTTACTCAACATGTACGATTTATTTGTAAAAAAAGATGCGCTATTGATTGAAATTAATCCATACGCTGAAGATGCCATTGAAGGATGTAAGTTTGGTGAATTATTTTTTAAATTAGTTCCAATAACAATTGAAGTGAAAAAAAACTCTCTTGTGGAAAGAAATTGTTTTTATTTAATGATTTTTTTTTTCTCAAAATATCATTAAAAATCAAAAAATTTTTTCTTTCATTTTTCATGCACGAATCAAATTCATTCGTTTAGCTAAATGTAAGTACAGATATCATTGTTATTATGTGTTTTCAATAAGACTAAAAAAAAAGTTAATTAAATAAAATTATTTAATTAATCTATTTGCTTCATGTATTTATTGGTATTTGCATATTTTCATATCTTTTATTTATTGTTTTATTTTTGTTACATTTAAAAAATTAGAAAATTATTAACTCCGCTAGAATAATTCGAACTCTTTGCTGTTTTTTTTTATATTGTAAGTAAACATAAGACATATGTACATGACAATATCCCCAAAAGAGATTTCTGATGATTATTATGATTATATAGGAAAATTTTAAGAATATCTAATTAATTAATTTTTCAAGCTTTCCACATCCTTAAATAAGGATAATTTTATCACGATAATGTTTTCTTCCGATTATTTTGGTTATTTTTGACTATTTTTTATTTTTGCAAACATTCTCTTCTTTTGTTGACATTTATTTACCTACTTACTTAACTATATAACTTTTTTCCAATGGTATTGGTACAGCTTTTATTGCAAAAATTAAATAATTATAAAATTTTGTGAAATGCTAAAAGAAAACTATAAAAATATAACTTACAATTTTTATTTGTATGGTGGTAGTCGTTTATGCTGTATTTCATTTGTAATATGTTATTTGCTAGGTTTTGATCTCAAGGTATGAAAATCCAAAATTCAATTTATTTCAAAACTTTAGATCACGCTCTTGATGCCAAATTTCGATTCGATGATAATGCTGAATTCAGACAAAAAGAATTATTTGCTCTTCGCGATTGGACCCAAGAAGATCCAAAAGAAGTTGAAGCTGCCAAATTTGATTTGAATTACATTACATTAGATGGTAACTATTTCAAATATATTCGTTAAATTTTCATAACATTATCAGAAAAAATATTTTAATTTTTAAGGTACTATTGGTTGCATGGTTAACGGTGCTGGTTTAGCAATGGCAACTATGGATATTATTAAATTACATGGAGGTGACCCAGCAAATTTCTTAGATGTCGGTGGTGGTGCCACAGCTCAAGCTGTGAAGGTAAACTTAAAATTAAATAGAAATTTTACAAATAATTACATTGGCACTGTAATTATGTATAAGTATATTTCTTCAACTATTTCTTTTTTCTTGTAATAATATACATTTTCAGGAAGCTTTCAAAATTATCACAGCTGATCCAAAAGTACAAACAATTTTGGTTAATATTTTTGGAGGCATTATGCGTTGTGATGTTATTGCGGAAGGTATTATCGCAGCCGCGACAGACTTGGAATTGAAAACTCCAATCGTTTGCAGATTACAAGTAAGAAAATACTATTTTGTTTTTTTTAAAATATAAAATAAATATGCAATATTAATTTTTTAGGGAACTAAAGTAAATGAAGCTCGAGCATTGATTAAAAAATCAGGTTTAAAACTTTTAGCACGAAATGATTTAGATGAAGCAGCCAATTTAGCCGTGCATTTGGCTCAAATTGTAAAATTAGCAAGAGAAGTCAATATGGATGTTAATTTCGAAATTCCTGAAGAAATGAAATAAGGGATTTAATATAATGATGTGTATGTAAATTATACTTGTGCAAAAAGAACCTTATTTTACATTATTTTTAAGGAAAATTTAACTAAAATAAGATAAAAAGTAGCTTCAGAATTTTGCACTCTAAATGTTAAAATGTTAGAGCCCTATTTATTATTATCTGTCATTTAAAAATAAGTCTCAGAAAGAAAATAAGAATAAAATTGTAAATTTAATATTTATTATTCATTTCCACTTTTTAATTGTTGAAAAAATTACAGAATGTTAAGAGAAATTATAAAAAAGTAAAATTAAAAATCGCTTGATCACATAAATTAAAAAAAAGTATTTAAATATTAATCGTGACAAAATTCGCAACGAAAAAATGTTAAAATATTCCATTGATTAATTTGTTTTAAATTAATTTTAGTTTCCAAGTAATGAGATAAGAAAATATTTCACTATTTTGAAACATTCTTTCTTGGTTTTTTTTATGTTTAAAATTAATGATATTTTTATCTTTAACAGTTTAAAAATAACTTTCATGTTTGATTTTTTTCTGCTTATTCTCTCTTGAACTAGCGTCAAATATGGGTTTTCAGTAGATTTTTGATTTTCACAAATTTCATGCTTTTGTTTTAAAAATATTATAGAATCATAAATAATCGAATAACAATCTCATAATTTGGGAAATAGATTATCTATCAAACTAACGTACGAATCTTATTAATGTTATAAATAATGTTAAATAAATTGAAAAAAAATCAAAAAAAATTTTTTTTTGTTCAAAAAGTTAGTTGAAAAAAAAAAAGATCGATAAGGAACAAAATATTTACTTTTGTATACTTCGATGAGCATAAATACTGGCATTATAGTTTATTTGAATTCAACAAAGTATCTTTTATACAGTAACTTTACTGGTAATTACATAATGCAATGTGAAATAGTCAGCTTTGTAATATTCAGCTAATAAATTAAAGAAACTCAGACACTACTTCTTTCAAGGTATTTATTTCCGAGAATATGTTCCATTTAGAAAGTCTTAAGACATTTTGAATTAAGCAGCTAATAATTAAATATAATTTAAAATCTATCAACTAATGAAATAATGTGAGCTTGCTCCTGATCTCTGTATTCTTTATTTCCAGCTTCGCCCAAGTTCCCAGCATATTCTAAAAAAAAATTCAATTGAAACAATACAAAAAGTTAATTTTAAAGTTTGGTTCATACCTCTCATTAAACTTCTAATAGTTTTCATTGATGCCTTACGTAAGTTCAATATTTGAACGACTCTTTGTTTTACGCTTTCCTGAGCAGCACTAACTTCCAAAATTATAAAATCAACTAATTGTAATGTAAATAAACCTCCAGACAAACGTTTAATGTAGTTATTTTCGGTTTCTTCATCTTCATCTAAATCAGCATCCTTAAAATAAAAACATTTATTAGATTTTTTATAGATTTAAGAAAAAACTGATATTCAGAACCTTTTCTTGCTCATCAATCTCCTTATCGATAGCTTCAACTTTATCAAGGTATTTCAAATGCAATTCCAACAATCGATCAACTTTCTCATGATCGTTTTCTGTAAATTTTGATAATAATCGTTGACGTTGTGAGCCTTTACAATTTCTCAACATGCTAGCAATTACCGAAACGACATGTTCTTCAAAATCATCTGAACTTAATAAACGTTTCTTATTTCTTTTTGGAGTTTTCATAAATAAAGGGAAAATCGTCCTCAAGCCTGCAAAATAATAAATATTTAACGTACTTTTTTTCTAAAATTTAAAGTCATGGGGACTTAAGAATTAGTCTCAAATTAATAATAAAAAAAAAGAGATAAAAAATTTTACCTAAAATGTCGACAAATTTATTGCAATTATCCTTTCCATCGGGTCCGAACATTGCATGATCTAAAACTTTTAATGAACCGTTTCTACTCATTTTTTTCTCACGTAACATTAAATTCATTAGTTGTAATCCTTCTCCTTTAAGGAATCGATCGCGATTTTCTTTACACATCAATGATGAGCACAATGAATTAAATAGATTTTCCATAAATTCTTGTTCTTCACTTGAATTTGGATCATGTCTCTTGTAAACAGCTTGAAAGTAAACAAAAAATATAAGTAAACAAAAGAAAAATATTTCTATATTTACCTAATATAATTACAATAGACATTACCTAAATTTTGAAGTAAAACATCTATTCCATCTAAATTTCCCAATGTTAAACGATTTTCTTCATTACTTTGTATTAAAATAGATAAAATCTCACTGCAATACAATTTATTTGCATCGAATGGAGTTTTTTGTTTCAACCGTTTCAGTATCCAATTTAAAACACCTTGTTCAGCTGCCTCTTGGCACATTTCTGATTGCATTTCTGTTAAATTCTCAACAATGGCCAATGTATTATGAACTCCATCAGCTTCCTCCTTAACATTTTCATTAAGACGCTCTAAATTTTGCACAAGTAGAGCTGAAATTTGTTGTTTACGCAATGTTTCCAATAATACTTCAGCACCTTCCGTACTCTCGTGTAAAATATCGACATCTGTTAGCTCTTGTAATAAATCAACAATGGCAACAGCTATATCCGTATTAGCGTGTGATAACAGTTCTAATAAACTTGGTATAACGTGTAATTCAACTAAAATAGGATATAAATCTGGAACAGTTGAGACATTTTTTAATTCCTGAATTACTGAATGCAAATCAATTTCGCTTTCCATAAATTTCTCAGGATTTTCTGGAAATTTCATTCGCATTTCTTGATTCTTTAAATTACGTTTTTCAAATAAAAGAATTAACCGCTTGAGACCAGCTTCGTCGAGTACTTCACCTTCGACTTCTTCATTTTCAACATATTTTACAATTTTTTGACGCTCCTCTTCGGATAATTGAAACGTTCGTGTTAAATCAACTTTTGTTGTTGCTCGTGGCTTATTAAATTCAGCCGCTTCTTTAGCATTTGCAATACGTTTCAATTTTTTAGCTCGATCATCTTCAATTTCTTCATCATCATCATAGGATCTTTTCGGAGTTTGTTCAGGCTGAAAAAAAAAAAAAAAACAAAAATCTATAGTTTTAAAAAGATGCTAATTTAGTAGGTAAGTATTTAGAATTCGTTAGCGCTATAAAATTCGACAAAAAACTTTCATTTCGCTAATAGGTACCATGGTCTATCAAAATGAAAGCAATCTTACCTTAAATGAAAGTAATTCGCCAATGTCCATTTTGAAAAATAAGGAAAAATAATTACTTTATTTTAATTTTTATTTAATTTCGTTGATTTGATTTTTATTTCCTATTTCCTAATTTATCAGTTTTTGTTTACCTTTAGGTAGGAGTAGGAGTTTCACATTTAGAAGTTTTAGATGAACAACAACAAACCGCTGGAAATTGGAGTGGATAAACAAAATATTGTAGTGCTAAAAGCCGACTAGCAAAAGAAAATTTTGGTTATTTCCAAACTGAAGGTAGCAAAATAAAATGAAATCCGAAATTATAAAATAGAGTTTTTATGCAAACGTTTCAAGTTCAGTAATAATCATGTAATAATAAAATAAATAATGGTACTTTTCCGTTAGCCGGGCGCTTTTTGCGGCGCAAAAAAATTTTACGGCGCAAATTTACGGCGCCAAAAATGTTAGCGAAAACTTATGGTAATTTAAAATGAATAGTTTTTTCGAACCCCCTAGGGCACCTTTTTTTTTTTTTTTTTTTATTTTGCCTTGGCGCGCTTCGCGCGATGCGAATGGGACGGGGACTGTTGTGCAGAAATTTACAGGATACCCGTCCCATTCGCATCGCGCGAAGCGCGCCAAGGCAAAATAAAAAAAAAAAAAAAAAAAAGGTGCCCTAGGGGGTTCGGGGGAGGCGGCAGCCGTCCTCCGATACACGAAAAAACTATTCATTTTAAATTACCATAAGTTTTCACTAACATTTCTCGCGGCATACATGTGCGCCGTAAAATTTTTTTGCGCCGTAAAAAGCGCCCGGCTAACGGAAAAGTACCTAAATAATATTTAGTCTTATTTTAAAAGTATTTCAAATAAATTAAAAAAATAAATATCTAAACTTATTTTTTATTTGAAGCCTATTGACTTGAAATCAAGCAACGATTAATAAAAATGTTATCTCTATGGTTTTTTTCTTCACTGCTGACAGCACTACTTAATCAGCTGTTTTTCTAATCCCATTTGTTTTTGTTTACTTTTGATTGATAGGTAATTAGTTTTTTTGGTGGTTTTAAATTAATTTTTTTAACTATTTATTATACTATTTTAAATATTAACCTTTTTTAAATGTGAAATTATTTAATTAAAAAAAAAAGAATAATATGAAAAATAAAAAGAAAGGAAATATTTTATTAATAAATGAATATTGTTTATTAAAAATTTTTGATTATTGTTGCCAAAAAGATTTGGAAAATTTGTATTTAACATGTAAATTATTTCGAGATTTAATTGAATTTCAAATTTATAGACGAAAATCTAGAGATTTGTTGATGACAGGATGGGAAGCTGAATTAAATAATAAAAGGTGAATTAGATATTGCTATTCTGAATTTTGAAAATTTAAGCTTTTGTTAAAATTTTTATATTTCAAGTATATAGGTAGGTACCTACATGTGCCTACTTGATTACCTATTTACATTACATCAAAATTGCGTTTGTCGTTTGTATTTTACCTTCTACTTACGTTCTAGGTACTATCTATGATAAAATAATAACGCCCAAAAGTAGATTCGTACGGTCGAAGTTGAGTCCAAAATGTTCCTACGCACGCTACTCCTTCGGCAAATCTTCGAAAAATTAATGATGAACATATTTGAAAAAGAACCAAAAATAAATTAAAAATCAAAGTATGGATACCTATCTACCATAACTGTTTAGGAAGCAAAAAAATTCACTATTTATTGATTTTTTTCATTTGATTCTCAGTGATCTTCTGTTATCTGTTTACCGTCCTGACATATCTTTTCGCGGCTCCATGCGGGGACAACGGTAAAGTTGAATAGGTAATGAAGTATGATACGTAGGTACCCACCTTCCAAAATCTTTGGTGAGAAAATCTTTCTTACTTACATTTATTTGATTACAAATGACTGTGCAGTAATCCAAAAATCCAAACAGATTGTCAATAACGACAAAAAAGTATGAGTAGGTACATAATATATAATTTTTTTTCTCCTAATCTTTTTTTTTAGGAATTTTTCGACAGTAAGTTATCGTAGTCGAATAAAAATGAATGAAAATTGGTTAAGTGCACGGTATAAAGAAAATATTTATTTCAAACATCATCAATTTTTCAGCGCTAAAGTACAGGTTGACAAAGATATAGTGTTAATTTCACATGCTGAATTCATAAGATTTTATCAGAAAAATAAAAAAGAACCGATTCAGAGAAGATTTTTTAAAGAAATCAGTTCAATAAAATCGGATATTTCAGATTTCGTTAAGAAAAATAACTATTTATTTGCTGGCCAGGGATGTGGAAATTGTTTTTTATATGATGTCGCAAGTGATGAAATGACAGAACAGCGATTACATACACCAGACGAATATCTTGCTAATGTTGATTTTTGTGGCGATTTTTTTGTAACTAATACAAATAGAAAATCAAAATTATGGAAAAAAGTGATAGAACTTGGTTTAGTCAATTTTGAATTAGTTAGAGATTCAGCAATGTATTATAAATCTGCAAAATTTGATCAGAATGGTCAAAAATTATACTGTGGAATGTGGGAGGATTTAAGAAAGAGAAAAGCGCTTAGAGAAATTGATATTGAAACGTAAAAATAAAAATTATTTATGATTTTTTATTGATTTTAGACACTAATATTGAAATAATCTTATTTTTTTTTTTTTTAAATAAATTTTAGAGGAAGCCAGACGGTGTTAAATTCCAATACGTTTTCAATTTATGATATTCAATTAAAAGATGATAATTGTTTACTAACTGCTCATTTCGATACAACTTTTCGATTGTTTGATCGGAGAACAAATAGCGATGAACTTATTTTTACAGATCCGTATGACTCTTCAGTCTATTGTTTGAATTATGATGGCTTAAACGGAGTAGTTTGTGGAATGAAATACAATAGTCGAGTTAATTTATATGATCTTAGAGTACCAGAAAAATTTATTCAAATGTATTTTGCTGCAAATTCACCTTACAGTTCAGTTCACAGTATAGCCTCAGATTTGAAAAATTTATATTTTACAACTGATCATGATTTAAGAGTTTTCGAATTTAATGCTGACTGGGCTCCAAGTAAGGATTTTCGAAATATTTTCGTTAATTTATAGATTCTTTAGTCAATATTATATACGTGTCTTAATATTAAGTTTAAAATGTGTATATAAAAAATATAAAAAGAGGAATGAAAATAAAATTTTTATTTATTCATAAATATCTTATTTTTTGTGAAAACAGTTTGAAAAAATTATATGCTTTTTTATTTAGCTCGGAAAAAAACGTACAATGTTCCTACAATCCTTCTAATTAAAATATAAATTCAAAAATTAGGTAATTTCCTCAAAAATGGAATCCTGAACTTTATCTTTAAACCTCTCTGGATGAATTTAGCATCATTTATCAGTACCTGTCACATTAAATAATTAAATATTTATTTATAGTGTTGAGTAAACTTAAAAAAATAACAAATTTTTTTTTTTTGTAGATATTTCATATTTTTATAAAATATTTTTATCCTCAATATTGATATTAATTATTGTGTAATAAATTTCTTTTTATATTAAAATTTCAAACTAAGAATAAACAATGCCCAAGCCGTATTTAAAATTATGTTGAGACACATTTATTGTCTAAAAAACTTTTTGTTTTTTTTTTTTGATTTAATATTATGCAAATCTATGAAATTACAAATTACATAATGTGTGTTTACAATCTACATATAACCAGACTTGCAAAAAAATACAAAAAAAATATGTATATATAATTATATTAAATTTTAGATTTTAATATTATGCTCAGATTCATAAATTACATAAAAACAAAAATATCAATAGTTTTTTAAATATTGGATGACCATATTAAACTGTTAATAAGTAGGTATGTATATTAAATTCATTCATCGATTTTTATTTCTTATTTTTAATTTGGCTTTGGTTCGATTTTTTGTTGTGAGACCACGCCTGGATAATTTATATGATTCAACTTGTAAAATAAAAATTGTTGATAAATTAAAAAATCGTGTTTTACATTATCATAATTTCTTTTTTTTTATCGTTTTATAAATTTTAAAAATATAATAAATAAAAATTATAATAGTTTTAAGAAACGATGGAATGATATATTATGAACCTTTTTTAACTGAGATAAGAATATCTGTACACATTTATTTTTAGTAATATTTTATGGATTTAACATAACATAACAACATTTATCATAACAAAGTTCTCATTGCCCAAAGTTTTCCCGTAACAAAGGATTTTTTCGCACTTACCTTTTTTTTTGAACCCCTTAAATTAAAAAAGTATAGTTCAAGCAATTGTCTAAAGATAAACTCGGTAATTATACTCTTATTAAGTCATAAAAATTACACATCTATGTATAGAACCTTATAATTTTGAATTTTAATTTTGATTGATTATAAATAGTTCTTTATAAGTAAAGTATTTGATTTTTATTTATAGTGTTGTTTTATAATTTTTTTTACTAATCGGATCCAATTAAAACTCTATTTTTTTAAGTTTAATTACTAAGCATGAAATTAAAGTACGACTAATGTACTCTTATATTTTAAATATTTTAATATTTTAAATTAAATTAAAAAATTTCGCTCAAAATCAACAAGTTTTCCAAATGTCGCTATTTTAGTAAATTAGTTTTCCGTAATTTATTTAAATATTTATTACATCTTTAAAAAAAAATTTTTTTAGCATTTAAATCAAAAGTATATGTTATATAACAACAAGGTATAAAGTAGTTAGTAAGAGTATTCAAAATTATAATTTATTATTAATTTGTTTGTTGCATCAATAATTCAAAATTGCTTCAAAATTACAGCTAAACAATAAAAATATAAAATTTATTCCAATAAATACTTGAAATTCATAAATGATCCGCATTTAAATAAGTATATGATGTTATTGTAAACTTTGTATTCAAAAACCTGTTAAGCTAATTAAGTAAAAAAATAAAGTCAAAATTTCAAGCTTATTATTTTTTAAAAGGACATAATAAAAATTTATATGTACATGAAAAATAAAATAAAATATTAAAAAACAAATTATTTATAATTTGATTTATAGTAAGAACATTATTTGTGTTTCTTTTAAATTTTTAATTCAAAAGCAACAAAGATTGACATTGAACTTAACATATTCCTTAATTTTAGTATTTTTTAATGTGCTTCTGCTAATAATAATAATTCTCTCGGAAATCTATTCTTCTGTTAAGCATTACTAATAAGAGATTCGACTTACTGGAATCTAAAATTAGGATTTTTTGAAAATATTTAAATTGTTACATAAAAGAGTCTCTATTTACAGTGAAAAGATACGAAAAAACTTTAATAATATGTTTATGTAGCAAAATATTCATTTACAAAAATTTTGCAGATAATGGAGAAAGTTTTCTTTAACTTTGCTACATGCACTTGCTGTTTATTTTAAAAAACAACAAAAATTTTGTGGACAAATTAAGAAAAAAAAGAAAAAAAAAATCAGCCTATTCTCAATTATCGTTATTGGATCTGAATAATGATGCTTATTTTTTTAATATTCAATAATTATTTATTATAAATATAAATTTAATAGGCCGTGCGAAGATGACTCAAAAAAAATATCTATATCAGGTGCAAATTAAATATTTGAAGATTCAATTCGCATAAATTATTTCATTTTCTTTAATTATCATATATATAGTGGAATAATATAGATAATAATTAATGTTCAGATATATTCAGATGCTTTCAATGGAATTATTAAGTTAATACTTTAAGACTTTATGTTATAAATAATAATGTTAAAAGAAATAAAAAAATTACCAAAAAATTGTACATTTTTTTAAAGTTAAATTAATAAAATTACTCTTATAAGTCGTGAAGATTTGGAAAAATAAATCAATCATACAAAGGTATAAATAAATATACGATATTATAATATAATTTACAGAGAAAAAATGTACTATAAAATATGAAACAACTGCATATGTATTTATTTAAATTTAATTCTAAAATATATAAAATTTTTTGATTTTAATAAGAACGATTATTCTTTAGAACTGTGAGATATGACATAAGATGTTTTCAAATTTTCAAATTTAATAAGGACACTATATAGAGACAGTGAATCACAATATACAAATTTATGAATTTAATTAAAAATAACGTTTATCAATAAAACATTATGTTTAATATGAGCAAATTCAGCTGCCCTCTTTATTTAATTTTAAAATTTTTTTATATTTGCAAATTTAATTTTTAGCAGTTATGAATTTAAAATTGAAAGTATAAAACCGAACAAATAATACGATTTAAAAAAATATTAAATATTTGTAAATATAATGCTTTTTTTTGTGATTTTTTTTTTAAAAGAGAGTGTTAAATAAGATTGGTATTTAATCAACATATATAAATTTTTAATTAAATATTTATTTTTACAAAGAAAAGTGAAATTTAAAAGTATTGAAAAACAAAAAGTTTATTTTGTTCGTAAGTACCAACCAACCAACCATTTAGAAGGTGATCAAATCCCATCTCTTCTCCGAACTCAGTTTAACATTTCGTGATTTAAACAATAAAATTTTAATTCAAATTTAAATAAATCTTTGTACTAAAATATTTAAAAAAACTCTTCCGAAAAAATTTTTAAATGGCTTTCGGTTTTAAGTGTTGCACAAAACGGTAGAGAGTATTATAAATTACAATTTGATATAGTAAAAATCATTAAAAACGTAGATTTTTACGTTCGAATCAAATAATGAGCACCCCAGTTTAAGTTACTCTTAATTAAAAAATTGTAATCATTACTCAATAATCATAAATAGAAGTATTGAAAACCAATCTTAATATTTCTTCAAAACTTTTTCTTTAACGTAAAATTACATATTAAATCAATAAAGGTAATAGTATAAATAATCAAAAATATTCACGTAATTATAATTATTGTATAATCGTTTGTATTCTTTTTGTTCAATTTTCTAATAACAATAAATAATTAAACGAATTATTTCGTTAATTTTTTCTCTAAATATAGACAGTTTTTCAACAAAACCTTGATGAACTTTTCTTTATATTTATTTGGATAGTGGGTTTTTTTTTCGAATAACATAAAAATTAAAAACATACGGATACGAAATAAGTTTTTTTTTTTTGCGCTTAGATTTAGGAAATAGATATTGTGTGTAAAAGTTTTATTTGAATTCCAATATAAAATTTCTTATGATATTCTGAATCTTGTAATATGTTTTTAATTTTTATAACCTTTATATTAAAATTAAATTTATTTGCAAGGATGAAATAATTTTAAATTCAAATTTAAGAACATAATGTTAATAATAATGACATTATGAAATAATCGAAGTCCTTTTTTTATAACTGTATTTGTTTCTTATTCTTAGACTTTGTTATGTTCAGAGACTTTATTTTTGCTCGGGACAGACAGACGTGAAACAGACCCTTATTATTATATACAGATTTTACAAATAATTTTACAATTAATTTAATTTTAAATAAAATAATGAATAGCTTAATCACTAAAAAATGCTTTTAACACTAAATAAACATTGGTTTACATAAAATAAAAATGTTTAATCAAATTACTTACAAGATAAACAATTTTAACAGAGTTAAGTCATAGGTTTGATTAATTTCTCAACACGATTAATATCATGTAGGTACGTCGTACGTACATATGTAATTTTGTATTATTTAATTTTCGTTTTTTTATTTTAAAATTTCTTACAGTCTGATATATTTTATATCCAGATAGTCAGCATAGTTTCACTCGATATAGAAAACTGTTTCTACTTGCAAAGATCACAGGGTCAGTTCAGTGAGGTTAAATTTTTAAAATAAAGATGAGAAAATTATTTTTTCCATATTTTTCCAATT
This sequence comes from Hybos culiciformis, assembly GCA_964007475.1. Classification (NCBI taxonomy): domain Eukaryota; kingdom Metazoa; phylum Arthropoda; class Insecta; order Diptera; family Hybotidae; genus Hybos; species Hybos culiciformis. The sequence continues at coordinate 65,384,535 of OZ023273.1, forward strand.
TAATAGTCTAGTTGCACATAAATTTAATATTATTTAATATATTTAAATAATAAATTATGTCAAAAGAAGGGAAAAAAATTTAGGTTCGTATTCTTAAATAAAATAAAACTCCTGAGATTTGATTTGAAAATAAATGTGAAATGCACATTAAAAAAGTATACATGTATATGTACAAACATATCTTATTGAAATGATGTATAATTGAAACTGACTTAATATGTTGTACAACATAAGCTGATATTAAATGTGAAATACACGAATTAAAAATCAATTAACTGTATTTAACTTGCTCATGTATCATAAAGATTCTTTCTTAAGAGAAAGATTTAATCAAAATTATTAATTTTATTATGCGTTGAGAAACTTTTTTTGTTTTTTTTTTTTAAATATTTTACATAATAAAATATATATATATATTAGTATAATTATGTAAAATAAAGATTTGTATTTGATGATTTGAACCAGGAAATGAAATAGTTATTATAAAAGTTAATTTTAATTGTTTTTGATTAAATTAATTTTTGCACATACTTTTTTAAATTTTTTTTAAATTGAATATCTTCTTTTTTTTTTGTTTTAATGTTTGGCCTCATTTATACACTGAAAAAACAAGTATTTGAAGCTGCTATAATTTCTGTATACATGCATTTCTTTGTTTATATGTATATAAATAGATAGGTTAAATTGAAATAGTGTGAAATTTAAAATGAGTTGCCACACTGAAATAAAACACGTTGGAAAATTAGCTATATCGACCTGTTATAAAGTTATAATAAAAATTGCAATATTTTTTGATAGTAAGTATTTGTTATTAAATACAAATACACTCATCCAAAAATATATATCAATTGAATTGTACCAAATTTTCTGCTCCAAAATTATAATTTTTATTATTTTTTCTAGCGAAAAATAAATGCTAAATTTTATGACAAATTTTGCTATAATCATATGAACAGATATATATTAAAAAGTAAAACTATTAGGTGTTTTCCCTTGCTATGAGAAATAGCTAAATTTTGCTTAAGTCATTCACTAGTTCTACTATAACTACATACATAAAAAGAAAAAATTGTACAGAAAATACAGCTGCCACAGCTATCTATTTTTCCCGTGTATTTGCCGAATTTCAGAACAATTTTTGTTATTTATTTTTCACTTTAAAAAACCATAATAATTCTGCTCCAATTCTTTTGCTTTTCAGACAAGTTAACTTTTATCATAGATTCAGAATACAGAAAGATTGTTAGCTTCATACGACATTATTTTTGGTGTTTTTATGTGAATATGTTAGTAAAACAAAATAAAATACGTGATAATTATCAATATATAAAAAGAATTTTATTTAGTTTTACTAACACCTTCAAATAAAAATACCAAAAAAGACTGAAAAAATCTTGTATGAAGCTTCCAATCTTTCTGTATTCTTAATCTATGCTTTTATATATTTAATAATTATTATTGGAAAATTTTAAAAACATATTACTAGAAAAGAAGACACTATTTTACTTATAATCATTCTGCTATATTTTATATCGGATTCATCATCGATTTTTTTTCTCAGTGTGCGATTAGAAAAACATTAACGTTAATATTAATTTATATGGAATATTTGTTTTTATGAATGAACTTATACACTTTTAATAAGATTTTTTAAAGATTTGATTGGAGCAAAATACTTGAATATGATTATAATACTCAAGGAAATTGTTTAACACTATCGGGTAGCAAACATATAAAAATTCAGTTATATAATTACAGCTAAATAAAAGATTTATAAATTTTAATTTGATTTATTGTAGTTTTATTTTATTTTATTTTATTTTTTTTCAAATGGCTACTCAATTTATATGTGTAAGTTAAAATAAGGTAATTTCAGGTAATTTCGAATTTGTATAGAAGATTTGTATTTTCTAATTTTCATATTCCTATAAAATAGAAGAATTTTTATTAATTAATAAGATTTATTTGCAAAAAATAAAAATTAAATCTCTTTTTTTACTTAAAATTATTATTATTATTATTATTTTTTTTTTCAATTTTAACTTCAAGAAACCTTGAATTTTTCAACTTTATATTTAAAATGAGTCAAAGATAAGTAAATAAAACTAAGAAAAAAAGTTTTTTATTTATTTACGCTTAAAAATTAAGAATTTTTAGCGCATATCTAAATGTTGATGATAAAAATTTATGCCCTAAAGACTATTTTAAATGTGCATCATTTCATATATACATACGTGCATTGATTGGGTGCACAGGGCTTTTGCGAATGGTTAAACCTTAAAACGGAATAACAAGTTTTTTTTCTTTATTAAAAAAAATCAAGAATTATGGTTTTTTTGTTTATCAAAACAAAATTTTTAATACAAAATAATTAAAAGATAAAATTAGAAAGAGAAAAATGAAATAAATCTGCGAACTTCATTTACGCATTAATGTTTACTTAATATTGAAGTTTGGTATAGAAAATAAGTAAATAAAATTAATATTTTCCGGATCAAATTAAAAATTATGAAAATTTCGTAAAAAAAAAAATTGTCACAATATCGAAAGAGACGAAGACAAACATTTTCTTCTTTTCATATTCTTTTGGTATAAACATCGTTGTTTTAGTTAGTCATCTTGTGCAGTTATCAAATCAAGCTATAATTGGTCTATAATCATCTCATACTTTGTAATTTTAGTTTTTTCTCTCATAATAATTTATCTTAAAAGCGACAATATCGATTAAGCGACAATATCGTTACAGGTCATTCAACTGAAGTCTGTGATTTATGTAACCATGCCATTGCCCTTCTGTCATCAATAGACATATTATTTAAAAGCAACAGCAAATAATAATACAAACATGCAAATTACCTAAATAATTTTTGATTTCTTATTCTATATAGATATGTATATTAATATTACCAATAATCTACCCATGAACAAATTTAATCTAACAAAATAAATATATTTCTAATTTTAGTATAAGTATAAATAAACCAGGTAGATACTTACATCTTACATTATATGAACTTTTTTATAATTTTTTTGTTGAATGCAGTTTTAAAAGTCATCTTCATATAAAAAAAATGCTTCACTGCACTTGTAAGCGCGCAATTGGTCATAACATAATTTTTAAAAATATTGAAAAATAAAGAGAATAAACATTAATAAAAAACAAATTGTACAATAAAATATTTTCTTCTTTTGTTTACTTGGAATCTTTATTTAAACATTTTTTTTTTTTTTTTGGTTTAACATTTCTGTGATACTTTTTTTTTAGTTTTTTTTTTTCATTTTTTTTTTATTTAACATTAAAGAAGTGGTATCGTATATAAATGAGGGTGCCAAAAAAATTTTTTGTCAGTTAATAATTTTCATTCGATTTGAATAAAACGAGATTTTCATTGAAATTTTCTATTTGAAATTTGCGCGCGTACAAATAATAATTATAATAACAATAATTTATTTTGTTTTTTTTTTATATAAATTTGAAAGAAAATTACGTGATCTTGAATTTTATTTTTTTTTTTACTTGTGGCCTAAATTGAAAAGTGAAAATTTAAAAAAGAAAAATCTTTGATTAAAAAAATATTTTTAATCAAAAATTAAATTGAAATAAAGATAAAATTATAAATTAAAATTATGAATAAAATTGCTTTAATTGGATTTATTTGTTTATTTGGTTGTGTTAATTTGGCATTAGCACAATTTCCAAATGGAAGATTTCTAGAGCCACCGAATCCAGCGTTTTGTGCTCAACGAGTTATTCATGACAGATCTAGAGAAGGCAAAGGGTTAGTTTTAATGAAAGTCTATAATTTTATTGTTTTTTTGAATTTTTTTTTTTTAAATTCAAATGGTGAAATAAAAGTTTTAACATTTAAATTAATCTATAGGAATAGGTATGTTAGGAGGACGAAGGATGTTCTTAAAATATAAAACTCTTCATTTTTATTATAAAAGTCAAACAAATATGGAGTTGTGAGAAATCTAGTGCTGAAATTTCTATGTTAACTTGATTATGATATATAGATACTAAAAATACGAAAAGAATATATTTTTTAAAATTTATTCTATTTTCAACGTTAAGCTAAGTTCTTAAATTTTTCCTACTGATTAGTTTATGAAAACTCGCCCTTGTTGCGCAAAATTATTTAGGTTGGTTAGCAATTGCATGCAATCAAATTTTTGTAGAATTGACAGAGAAAAATAATTAAAACATTATATAATAAATAATAAAATTAAAATATTCGTTGAGATTGAGGGAAAATTAAATTAAAAATTAAATCATTTTAAATTGGTAAATTAAATAAAGAAACATTTCGGGAAAAAATTAATCATAATTGGCTGTAGAAATTTTTTTTAGTCAAATTAAAGATAAAAAACAAATAGGGATGAAAATTGAGCTTTTTGCCTTTCCTTAAAAAAATCTATACAAATTATAAAAATTAAAATTCGATTTTAACTAAATTTTATTGATTAAAATTAATTTTTGCAGTTATCTATGTAAATTTTTTTTAAAGATAATTTTATTTTGCATTTATTGATTTATAAAATTTATTATTTATTCCAGTTATTTCTTTTCATGGAGAGACCCAGCATTAAAAAATATTGAAGAAGATTGGTTAGGAGCAAGAAACTTTTGTCGAAAACGTTGCATGGATTCAGTTTCATTGGAAACTAGTAATGAAAATGAATGGATTAAGCAACATCTTGTTAACGAAAACGTAAGACAATGATATCATTTTTTTTTTTTAAGAAAAAAGAGATTCTTAGATTTTTGAAGACAAGGTTTTTTTAATTTTGAATAATATTTTTTGTAAGTTTTCTAACCAAACGGGCCGCTTATAATAAGATTACGTATATGATAATATTTTATAACATTTTATTTGAGAACAAAAATATCGATAGTTCTTATTTGATACATACTATATTATTATTCAAATGGAATTCTTGAACATAAAAGAAAAATTTGAATTACATTATAATTTATAATATAATAATAAATATTTTTTTTTCTATTTTACGTCTTTTTAATAACCCAATTCAAAGCTTCACAGTTTGCGGTAAATTTGTTTTTTCATTCATAAATTATATTTTTATATAAAAAATATGTGTATGTATTTTTTTAATTTTAGGTAAAAATTAAAATTAAAAAAAAGTTCAAGTTCATTATGAAAATAAATAAAAAACATTATTATTAAATTAGTTATATATACCTATATGTACTCTAATAAATTGATCATATTATAACACTAATGTGTAAAATTTACAACTAAATTTCCATATTCAAATTTTCATAAACAAATAGACTACACAGCGGCTACAATACCGGTTAAATTTACTATAGATTATTTCATGTATATATTAACTAGAGGCTAAAATATCTTTTGCATAAGAAAAATATTTCAAATTATTAAAGTCATGCGAAATAATTAATATATAAAAGCAATTTTTGAAGCCATTACAATATTAAATATTAATTATATTCATATTTTATTTAGACCGAAACTTTTTGTGGAGCATATACATTTTTTATTCACTTCGTATTTTCAAATAAAAATTTCAAGCCGTTCTTTAGTCTATCAACAATTGTATTGACCATTTTTTTCTTGAATTACATACTATTTGAAAAATCTTGGCATCAAACACAGGTGGATGAAAATATAAACATCAAATAATAAATGTTGCAGATTTATGTGATATTCATTTAAATTTATCCAAAAAGAAATGCCGACAAAGTTTTTTTTTTTTTTTATGAAAAATTAAAACTTTTACTTTCTTTGCCAAAATCAACAAATGAATATAAATTAAGTATTATATTCTTTTCATTCAATTTCTTGACCCAAATCAATTAATATTCTCTAATTCCATCAAGTGATGCTTCATTTATAATTTCTATCTGACTGACATAATATTTACACCTTTATTTTGATTTGCAAAAAAAAATATAAAAAATTAAAATAACAAAATATTTTAAAAATTAACATATCAATTAACTTATCAAAAAAAAAAAATGTTGTAAATTTCGAAATTAACACCTAAGTCGGCGGCATAGCTACTTAAGATGATTTGATGAAAAAAAATTAATATAAAATCAATAAAATCTAAATTGGGTTATACATTATACATATTTTTGTTTGTTAATAAGATTCTGATTTGTATCTTTTCTTTTCGGTAAAAGACGTGCATTATTTTATTTATTTATTTTTTATTTCTAATTATTTATGATCCGAGCATTGGAATTTCAATATAATGTAGGTAGCGTAGGTTAAAGTGTAGGACAAATTCCCATTAAATAAATATAACTTTATTTAAAAATTTGTACTTGAAAAATTTATTGAAAACAATAAAAACGAAAAAACTATAGCATATAAAAATAATAGTCGGGGGGGGGGAATAATATATTTCAATTCGTAAGATGGACTATTGGATATTGAGTGATGGCTATAGATATATTATTTGTAAATTACGATCTCGCCGATTACAAATGATTACACAATAAACAGTATAACATAATTTGATTAATATTATTTAGTTTAGGTAATATAGGTACTACATCATTAAAATCCTGAAAATGTAGATATTTAGAAAATAATTTATGTATTTTAATTATGTTTTAAGACATGATATTTAAATTATGTTTTAAGACATTTAAATTATGTTTTAAGACATGATCCGTTTAAATACGTAAAATATTTGCCATTAATTTGAACAGCAATAGTATAATAGTTGAATATTAATTTTTGAGAATCATAAATTTATTTCATCAAATCTTATATAAATTATGATTTTTTTTTTCACACATCGGGTATCAAACAAGGATTTTAATGTAATAATAAGCTTGTACAATGATATAATGTTTAAAACAAAATCTAAAAAAAATATATGTTTAGATTGAAAATACTGCTTGGCTATTGATATCGAGCTCTTCACATAATTTTTCTAAACAATATAAGTATCAATATCAACAAAAAGAAAAAATTAAAAAAATTTCAACTAATCAACTATGCCATTCAATATCTAAATTGTATGTTTCTATAGTTTTATTTGTTTACTAATTACGTGCTTATTGTTTGTGGAAAAACCACAATATGAACTTTATGAGATTATTACAGGCTTATAATTTATATAAATAATTATTTTCATATCAAAAAATTGCATAATACCATATATATTTATTTACAATTTAACAAAAAAGCCTATTAAATGCAATTAAATTACTTTTTTTTTATCAACATGTTCGTAGGTATTTTGTTTTTTGTGATTAAAAAATTTTTTTTTTTTTTATTTTCTTTACTTAAACTTTCTCCCTTTTGTATAAATTTTTTTTTTATTATTGCATACTTGTAATACTAACCCGCAATATTTTTATTATAAAAAAAAAAAAAATACAAAAACATTTCTGCAAATTTATGCGTTAACACTAAATTATAAAAATAATATGTATGAAAATGAATGTGACACGTACTTTAAAATCGTTTAGCAAAAGAAAAAAAAAAAATAATAAACAAATAAAATAAAATAAAATTGGTAAATTATGATACCACAAATTGAAAAAAAAAAAAATAAATTGCTTGAAATTGATATTAGGTATTATATTCACACTTTGAAATTGTGGTCGTATGTCAATTTTTATTTTTATTTACAAATCGTCTATGTCGTCTACTAAGGCTTTCAAACAATATTTGCTAGATGATACTACCTTATAAACTATAGAGAATTGATTTATAACTAATATAATAAATATCTCGAACTTCGATCAATATTTGCATATCGTATAGTACGATATCAACTTTTTGGTAAATTTTGATAATACTATACATTACTATTTTAGATTTACTAAATTATTCTTATATGTAATAAGAATAAACGGAAAAATTATTTCTGGAGTTATGCTTTTTAAAGTATTCGAAATCCGTATTTTTTGGCGTTAAAAATAATATTAATCTTTCTAGTTGATTCATAAAACAACTTTCCACAACTATTCAAATTTTTCCTAGTACACATTATTTTCAATGAGTAACTGATTAAAAACAACACAAACACTTAATTCTAGTCTGAGGTCAGAATCGAACCCACGACCGTACACCGTACATGATAAGGATAAGGGCAATACCACTACACCATGACGACTGACATATTATATAATCAACATTATGAAATTCTGATAGTACCTCATTTCTGTACCTAATTATGCATTATTAGTTTAATATTAACTTATTTTTGAGCTTTGTTATAAATTAAAGATTTTCTGTAACATGTTAATAATGTATTCTTCTAATTTTTAATTAATAGAAAGGTTTAATTATGTATATAAATAAGTATAAGTCTTATCCTATTAAAACTTAAATTACCTATATAATAATGCGGATTCTACACGATAATACAAATTTTGATTCACTTTAATAAATAAGAAATTCTCTACATTTCTTGTTTTTGGTTTTAAAGAATTAATTAATTTTAATTAAGTTAGATATTCATATTTTAAAATATATTATTAATAATTATACTGATTATAATTAAAAAAAAAAACGGTTTACAAACAATATTACAAGAATCATAAATGCAGAGGATCGGTTTGCAAAAACTAAACAACTGGAAACCTTAATATTCAAGTTTTATTAGACAAAATGATAATTCTGCATAAAATTCCTGTTACAAAAGATAAAAAGATATGCATTACCAGTACGTTATATATATTTGGGTTTGTCATCAACTAATATCCATGTAGAGACACATATCAATTAGTGATTTTGTTTTCAATATTATGCCTACCTTTCAAATATTGATAAATTAATAAAGATATGCATTAAAGTGAATATATTTCGTAATAAATTAAAACATCCCATAATTTTTCTTTATACATACAATTTTTTTAAAAAAATAATTCATTTCATTTAGTTTGAGAAATTTCTTTTTTTTCCAATGAACAATATTATAAATTTTATCTTTGGAATTTTGGCTCGGTGACTTGGCGTGTTATTTTTGGGTGAATTGTGCATTTGTTTTTTATGCATAACAAAAATAGTCATGTGGGTAAAATTTTTTCAAATAAAGATAAATATTTTCTATTTGTAAACATGTATTTTAATTTCCGCACGCCTGAAATATTTGTCTAATCAATATTCTCTAGGAGTCATAAAACAAGAGTGTTGGTAGATTACATTAAATGTTTTTTTTTTTCTATAAATTTTGTAAGCAACAAATTACCAAATTTTTTTTTAAACAATAAAACACTTAAGATAATAAGTCGTAAAATAAATCTGGTTAATTTTGGTATTGAAAATTGAATTTTGGAATAATGGTCGCATAATATATAGGTACTTAGTATAATGTCATTATTTACAATTTGATATAGGTACTTAGTATAATGTAATTATTTACAATTTGATAATACATACACTTTAATTCCCTCTAGTATTTTCTAATTGTGTATACAACATAAAAGGGATAAATATGTTTCATAAAAAATTTCTATTTCTTTGGAATATACTTGTACTAATACATGTTTTACCTATTATATATTTTTATATATTATTAATTCTTTTATATTTTACATTCTAGGTAAAATATATTTGGACAAGTGGACGTTTATGTGATTTCAAGGGATGTGAACGTCCTGATTTACAACCAGTTCACATAAATGGATGGTTTTGGACTTCAGTATTACAAAAATTGGCATCAACTACTGATAGATTACAAGGTGATTGGTCACCGACTGGTGGAATTGGTTTACCTCAACCAGATAATCGAGAATTCAAACAAAATGGAGCTCCTGAAAATTGTTTAGCTTTATTAAATCAATTTTATAATGATGGCGTTAATTGGCATGATGTTGCTTGTCATCACCGTAAACCTTGGGTGTGTGAAGAAAATGATGCATTGTTAAAATATGTTAGATATACAAATCCCAATTTAAGAATTTAAATTAATTACTTGTTGAATCATAAATTTGTTTGTTTGTAATGATACTAATTTAATTTATTTCTCATTTAATTGTCAAAAAAAGTTATATTTATTAAGAAAACTCACCGCATCCGTTTTGAAAATTTAAAATTTTTGACATGACAAAAGAATATTTTAAGATTTCAATTTTTTTTATTTGATTTTCATTAGTGATAGTAACACGGATTAAAAACCATTGGAATCAAGAATAATTGTATTTTTAGGATTACATAATTTGTAAATGACTTTTATATCAAAAACTTAAAGCGGTGCTCGAAAAATACCAAATTAATAAAAATAATTAAGATAATTTTAAGATTTTATTAGAACATTATTTTTGTAAAAAGTTTCTACTACTTTTTTTTTTACAATTTATGTAAATTTTTTTTCTGTGTATAATTTTGAACGTTTTTTTTATAAAATTTCATATTTTATTTTTTCATTTAAATCATTTATTTATAAAATAAAAAATATTATTTAGTTTTGTTTGTTTGTAATGAATAATAAACTAACTTAGAGAATGTATAATTAGTTGTTTCTTATTTTTATTTTTTAAGTACAAAAGGAAACTAATAATGTACTTATATTTGGACTTATATTTGTAGTAAAAAAAAATTTTCCATTTGCGAACCAAAGATAAAGAATGAGGTTCTGTGAAATAGTCTTTAAAGTCTAAAAGAACAAAAAGATTTTATTATGAAATAATAAAATAAAAAATAAAATAGAATGCAAAATAGAATCTAATCATTTAGATTTAGAGCTCCGTAAACTAAATTCTAAATTGTTTAATCTCCAAAATGAACAAACCCCGCAACAAAAAAAATGGTTTTGACATAATTTTCATTTCTTTCAATTTATTTTCGTATACATATTATTGAATGATCTATCTGAACCCCTTATTTTTATTTTGCTTTAAAATGTCAAGTAACTCAACAAAATAATTACATAAACGTTATGTAAACCTCACTTTTTAAAAATCCTAGCTTAAAAATATTATCAAGGTGGAAACATGTAATTGGCTTTATAGAATAATACAAAAATCCTGAGAGTAAACGAACGCTATGGACCAAACGTAAGTTGTCTATCATTAAAAATTAATAAATAAAGATCTCCCTTCATGTGGAAAGCTATTAAATGGAAATTTTTATAGATGGCCTAAAAACCGGCGTTGGTACTCTGAATAACTTAATTATATGCTTCGATACGAATTTCGTTATTTTGCGTTCATGAGGAAATTACTTCGGTTATGCATCGTCAGTCGCCTATTCGAAGCTGTTGCTTAGCTGATCGATATGATCGAGGCTTGATATTTATTACATTCCGTTAGCTACACAAGGCTGCAATATGACAAAAAAAACAATAGGCTTTCAATATTTAAGCCTGTTTTCGGGATTATAGGCAGTTAAATAATTATTTCTACGTATGTAAGTAGAGCTATACAGGTATGTCTCATTTCTGAGTATAATGTGAAAGAGATAAATTTAAATCACGATTTCTTGTTCCTTTTATTTCTGACTGTACAAAAAAACGAATCAAAATTATTTTCAAAACAAAAATTTTTGATCCAAATCTGAAATTGATCAATCTAATTTTTCTTATACAACTGTCTGTCAAATTATTTTTTAATTTGTACAAAATTACAACACAGTTAAAACTAAAATAAGAAGAATTAAAAACAAAGATGAATTTTTGTTTGATCAAAATAATATGTACACAATTATTGTACATATACTTACAATAAAATATGTAGATATGATGTAAACTGGATGTAAATCTGATAAGAAAAAATGAAATTGAAAAGTTATTCATAGTGACTAGGAAATAACTAAAAATCAAGTTATTTATGATTTTTAATGTTTCCTATTTAAAAATAAATGAAATTAGGTTTTTGTTTTCATAATACATACTATAATACCTACTTTAATTTAAAATAAAGAAACATAACTAATTTATGTAAATGAGCAGAAAATTTAATTTGAATTACTATAACAAATCATAATAATTTTAAGTTATTTTGCCGGCTGGTTAACTTTTTGATGACATATTATATGTACAATTTTATAATTTTTAATTTTTCATATTCAAACTGTAGGTATTAGAAATTGAACTAAACAATAACGTAACTTATTTCGATGCAGGCAGTGTCATAAAGGGGTCCCGAAATAATTTATACGGACATAATTTATTCGAAAAAACGACATTATTCCTACCATCAAATGAATTATGTCGCTTTCAGACACGTCATAATTTATATATGAATAAAGTCGTTTTTTTTCGTATAAATAATGTCGCATTTAAAACGACATTATTTATCATATGAATAAAGTCGTTTTTTTTTCGTATAAATAATGTCGCTTCTAAACGACATTATTTCTACATGAATAAAGTCTTTTTTTGATCGTATGAATAATGGTTCCATGACATAACCGCGAAATTTTTTTGTCATAACCGCGAAATAAAAAATAAAAGTGTCATAACCGCGAAAAATGTCTTATATATTTTTTTGTCATAACCGCGAAAAAAAAATGGCAAAAAATTTAAAAAACTTCGTTTCGCGGTTATAACAAAAATTTTTGTTATAACCGCGAAATGACAAAAATCGAATTTTTGTGTTTCGCGGTTATATCAAATATTTTTGTTATAACCGCGAAACACAAAAAATCAATTTTTATCATTTCGCGGTTATAACAAAAATTTTTGTTATAACCGCGAAACACAAAAATTCGATCATTTTGAAAACTGAAATAAGACCTCGAAAAAAAAATGTTGTGAGGTAAGCACACGGAGGGGGGGCAGCAGGGCGGCGGGCGGGCGGGTGGTTAGTGGGATTTCCGGCTGCCCCCCCTCCGTGTGCTTACCTCACAACATTTTTTTTTCGAGGTCTTATTTCAGTTTTCAAAATGATCGCATTTTTGTGTTTCGCGGTTATAACAAAAATTTTTTATGACCAACCGCCCGCCCGCCGCCCTGCTGCCCCCTTTCCCGGTGTGTACCTCACAAATATTTTTTTTTTACTCACATACGATAAATAGTGTCGTTTTAAAAATGACATTATTCATACGATAAAAAAACGACATTGTTCATACGATAAATAATGTCGTTTTAAAAGCGGCATTATTTATACAAAAAAAAACGACATTATTTATCTTATGAATAATGTCGTTTTTTTTTTGTATAAATAATGTCGCTTTCAAACGACATTATTTATCGTATGAACAATGTCGTTTTTCTCGTATAAATTATGTCCGTATAAATTATTTCGTAGTGCCGTCATAAAATATTTTTGTTTTTAAAATAAAAAATAATTTCGAATACTAAAAAAATCTATTAAAAAATAGAATTAATTGCCTTTTTCTTGTTGTAGGTAATAATTCTCTCTATGACTTTGTAACGATAAGGAGTTATCAAAAAAAAAAAAAATTCCACGTTACGATATACTAATTTGCGTTCATTAATATAACAAACACCATTTTTAAAATTTTAATCTTTCACAGTTTCAAACGCTTTATAAATCGTTTTAAAACTATAATAATTGATATGATATAAAGAAGCTTTCGTGTTCATAATGATCTATAAGATTCCGAGATCACTTATTTCATCCTTTTACTCAATTAACTATAATGATTTTTCTGACTAAACCAGTAGTATAGAAAAATAATAAACAAAACTTCTTAAAAGGATGCGATAAACCGCGACATATGACAATTAAAAAAAATATGTCTTTATCAAAATAATTCTCAGCAATATGGCCTAATAAAACTAATTTCCTTCTTGTAATAATTATTCTGGATTTTTATTAATTCATAAATTAATGCTTGATTTAAGCTTTATAGTCAGACTTTTTAATACGACCTCGAAAACACTATAAAAAATACGAGTCAAATGTTGTTATCTTTTTGTTTTTATTTTTCGTCAATACATACAATTATAATCTTATTAAAATTTTATAGAATTTTTGAGAGCTAGTTTTTTTTTTTAAGTATAGTATCATTTTGAAAGTTAACGATTACAGTTTGTGTTTAACATTATTATGTATTATAAAAATAAATAAAGAACAGAAATATATGAAAACGTTATAACAGAGAGGAATTTTCCAAATTTGTAATACAAATTATCACATTTCAAGGAAACATAACAAAAAGGACGTCATAAGAATATATAAAAAAATATAAATATGGGACCTAAAAAGGTAATAAACTTAATCCAAACATAAAGAAATTGTTGAGGAAATTGTAAGAAAAATCAAACTATAGAATATTCCAAAGTGAGGGAACAGAGCACAAATAATAGTTATAGCTAAGTTCGAACATTTATTAGAGGCTACCTTAAATCTTGTTTAAATGACATTTTAAATTTCTCTTTAGTCCGTTTCAAATGAAAACACGAATTGTATCTTATCCTTATATGTTTCCGAACCTCAGCAACGTGATTTATGGTTCAAGATTAAGAAACTCTTAACTGAGCCTTTTTTTCAATAAACAACGTATAAATGAATTTAAATAAATGCAATTTGTTTTTATGTTTTAATTTACAATAACAAGATAGTGTTGTCTAAAATTACTGATTAAACATGTAAAATTTTAATAGATACATAACATTTAGCTTTCTAATCGTTTTAAATTCAAATCGTCTGGAATTACGAATTATTGCATATATGGATTGAAAGAAACTAAAATAAAATAAGGGAGATATTCGATAAAATTTATTAAAACGCATTTCAAAATTATTGTATCTTTTTAGATTATTATGATTTTTTTTTCTTGAACGCCTCAATTCTATATATACCTATACATATTATTACTATACAATATAGAATATACATATTATTATTATTGAAACTTATTATTTTTCCTTTTATATTTTAATTCAATAAAGTTTTATGATTTCTTAGTAACACATGTTTTTACTATGATGACCTTGGAACTACTAAACCACGTGCGTGAACATAAAGATCTATGTAGTGTTTTCATGAGAATTGAGCATGCCAAAAATATTAATGTTTACTTTTTATTTACTTACTTTTCATTCATTCATGTGAATGTGAACACTTAATGTTTTTTTCATTTGTTGAAACTTTCTTTATTATGTTAACCGAATTTTTTTTATATATAAAAATATTTTGATATACGATACTTGAGAGTTTGAAATTTGGTTTATTTAATAGAACCCCTATCATCAATAAATATCAGAAAGTTAAGTGATTGAATAAGAAATTAAAATAAAATGTACTTCTTCTTATAAATTAGGAAACGTTACATATTGCTGGAATCAATTTAACTTTTATATGAATCATTTTATCTAAATCACCTCATCAGAACCAGAAACTTCATTCTGAATCCTAATTGAACATTTCCATAACAATATTAAATTTAAATTAATTTTTTTCCTAACTTGAATTATTTTATAAAAAAATGGGCTGTCAATAAAAGGTTTAAAGAAATTTATTTAACTCATTTACATAGCATAGATACTAAAACTTATAACCCAAACTGTATAATGCCATTTTTAGTGATAAAATGCGAATAATTCTTCCATATTCAAATATATAAATTTAAAAGTGTATATTTTAAAAACATAAGTTTTTGTTTAACTTAATTTCTTATCACAACATTTTTGAGCTTATTGTTAAGAGAGCCAAAAATTATTTATGTATTTAATTTTTTAATTTAAAAGAAAAAAAAAGATAATAAGCTTTCGAGTTATTTTTTTTTTTTTTTGGTAAAAAAAGCTTATAATTTCACTTTCATTAATATGGCTAAGAAAATAAGAATTTCAGTTGGAGAAAGATTTTTTCGTGGAAATAAAGTTTCTTTTGAATTTAAGAAAAAATTATTTTTTTTTTTATGAAAAGTTAATTTTAATTAATTTTTTTTGCATAAATTTCATACTAACACGAGGTAATTAAATTGTTTTTCAAAGCATTTGTTTTTGTTATTTTCGGTACTATTATTTTGTGATCTTTTAGCGTATACTTTAAAACTATGGTATGTGTGGGTAAACAAAAAAATCCGGTCTTCTCAATGGACTTACTATTAAAACAGAAAATTGTGTGACAACTTAAATTCAAGTGATGCAGTGGTTGTAGTTTATTATTTTAGAAAATAATTTACTTTAAATTATTTAACTTGATATTATACAAATTATAATATGTATGTCTTTTGTTTTTAAACAAGATAATTCATAATGTTTGCCAGTTATCAAAAAATAATATATACATAGAACGTCAAGGCAATTAAATAAAATTATTTATCGAATTTATGTATTTTTGGTATAAGAAATAAATGCGTCATTATTTTATTGATAAACAAGGTTTATTTGCACGTTTTTGAGTTTTCATAATGTCCATTAAGTTAATCAAATTTTTAGATTAACTAAAACCTTTATAAGCGTTATTGCTTATGTTTTTTTTTATGTTTTATTAAATTGATAAGAATAATATAATTATTAAAAATTTTTTTATCAGTAAAGTTATTCATTAAGCAAAAAAAGAAAGATCTCAAAATTTCTTAATTTGTGATAAGAGAAATAAACCACAAGCGAATTAAAAAATATTCATTAAAATATTACATAAAAAAAAAATATAAATCCCTATAATCAGTGAATATGTATACCTTTTTCGCTTCTAATTTTTTTTAAACATAAAGCTTTCAAATGTCCTTTATTGAATGTCAAAATAATATAATATTCATATAGAAGAAAAAAAATAAACTTGTAAGGACATATAAAAGCGCATGTCGGAGCCGGTGATAAGAACGATAAAACAGCTGTTTTTATGCGATGTGCATTTAGTGTTATATGTATAATGTAATTTATGTTGAAATAATATAAATTTCGTTAATTTCCATTTGAAACTCCTGTGTGTATTGTGTCCACGAAGTGTTATGTAAATAGTGTTAGCTTTTTGATTACTTTTGTATGTAATGTAGGTAAAATTTATTTATAAAATTATGACCTTGGTATTTTTGTAAAGTTAAATTAAATAAATTATTTTTAATTTCAATTTTTCTGTATCGGTTTATTTAGATGCTTTTAATTGAAGTTTTCAAATCGATCCTTTTTTCAAGATTTAAAGATTATTATATATAAAATAATTTTTGTTCTGGAAATTTTTAAAGTTTTCCAAGTTTTTCTTAAATTTTTTTTTTAACAATTTTATAACAACCATTTTCTTTAGCATTTTGAATTCTTGAACCTTTACATTAAACGAAGAATTAGTAAGAAATCGTTTGGAGAAAAAATTAATTTTCACGTATTATAAAATCTCAAACATTGGGAGATATGGAAAATTGTCTTTATTCAATAACTTTGTCAGCAATTTAAATCTAATCACGAGCTATAAATAATCTAAAATCAAATTAAATTTTTAAGTTCAAGTTAAAGGATTTCAAGAGCATAGAAATAAAATATTAGGTACTTAGTGTATTTACATTATTGATAATCGTATAAATAATTTTGCACTCTATCTCAAATTATTATCATAAAGCTAAACTCGTTGACCTATATTTAAATATAAAAAAAAAAAACATAATACCGGAATTCTTTAATTAAAATTTTTTTTTCTTCAATTTTTTTATATGAACCCGTGAAATTTTATGATTTATATAGTTTCCAATCAAGTAAAAAAAAATAATATGTTTGGCGACTTGTTTTGCATGCACAAAATCTATACGAAAACAAGTTTTATAAAAATATTCATAGGTCCCTTATTTAATCTTCTTAATGTGCATTGTGCAATTGTTTATTATTAAATATAATTATGTTATTATTTAATCTAAAATTATAATGGAAAATATAATATTAAGTATGTAAGTATATGACATAGGAATTAGAGAGGCTCCACGAAAAGAAAATAAAATAATTAAGTGTATTTTCCCCTTTTACATTAATTTGCCCTTTTTGTAAAAGGCAAGCATTTTGATTAGTTGTTAAGAAGTTTGATAAATGAATTGGTAACTGATAAGATCATTTGTAGTAGATTTTTTATAATTTTCCGTTTTTTGATAAGTTAGTTCATTTAAACTTTACTTTGATGAATCTCTATACAAACTTTATCAATGCCGGAAAACTTTTAAAAAATTAAATTTATTTGAAAAAAGGTTGCGTTTTGAAAATTTATATACATAATACTGTAGTTTTAAAAATAATAATTATTTAAGTAAATAATCGAATATTGCTTAGAATCCAAAAGTAATTAATTTAAAAATCAGTTGTGAGAAATATTTTCAATTTAATAAAAATACATATTTCTAATTAGGTGACTTAATAAAATATGCACCGAAATGCATTGGAGAAAACAAAAAGTGACGCTAAGAAATTCCTCATTAATCATCTCTTTTTATTCTTGCTTTGAAATTCTTTTATCTCCCCCGATTTAAACAAATTTATAATACAGAAATCTCAATATTTTGGAATGAAAAATTTCTCAAAAAAAAAATGACCTTATTCTGCACCTTATTCTTATACTACGTTGCCTGAAAAGAAAATGTGTGTCTCTCAATAAAATCAATTTAAATTTTAATTAGCAGAGATTTTTATTTTTGTGTTTGAAAATAAAATAAAAATTAGGAGGCAGTATAAAAATTATCAAAATGTTGTTAGTCCATATAAAAATAAAATCAATTTCTAGAGTTGGTGTGTGAAACGTCAAAATTTTGTAGGCTCCTTTTTATGATAATCAGTATGATGAAAGTTACGAGAAAATTCATAAGTAATGAGCAAAAATAAGAATCGTATTTTATGAAATTGTTAGAGTGTACTTTTTAACTTTTTTTTCGTTTATCATTAAATAGTTTATTAATATAAACTTGTTTTTTAACGTGTAACCACAAAATATCAAATTTCTTTTTTATTAGAATATATAGAATAAAGTAATAAATCATTAATTTTTTCCTTTAACTAACATTTTTTCAAACTAGAAATATTAAGTATTTTATATATTGGCTAAAATTCTGTAAATAAATTTTCTTTCTCGTTTATATTTTCTATTTTTCTGTAAGGCGTATTCTCACGAGCAGATTTTTGTTATGACAAATTAAAGTTGTGACTTTTATGTTCACTGGCTTCAATATAAATAGATCAACCAATTCCATCATTTCCATATTTAATTATTGTAGAATAGAACACTCGAGGAAGAATAATAAATAATAATTGAATGGAAGTTGACTTGCTAGAGATTCAAGCAATCTTCAAAAAGGATTGAATTTATTACTTGATTTAATTTCTTCAACCATTAAATTTGAATTGATCAAATTTTTTTTATTTTCATTCAATTTTAGTTGATCAACTTAAGTTGGTCAACGAAAGTCGCCCAGTGAGAGCGCAGCTACAAAAAAAAATTAATTAACAAAAAAAGATTTGATTCATGTTAGTATTCATTTATTATTTTTAATTTAAATTAATTTTTTTCACAATATACTTGTGTTTATAAATTACATAAGGCGTCAGAGAAAAAAAAAATTTGAAACTCAGAATTTTGAAATTCCTATTCTATAATAGAAATTCAAACAACAAAAATTACACTAATAAAATATGTAGGTACATTAGGAATTTGAAACTCTGAGGTTGAAATTCTTTTCGGTTGATGGAATATTATTTCTAAAGTTTCTAAGCAAACCAAAACGGGGGGGGGTCAGGAGGGTCTTTTGACATGGGCCTCTTAATTAACAGGGCCTTCAAACAGTGGCATAGCTAGACATTTTGGGCCCTTGTGCAAGAATCTATTTTGGGGCCCACCTACAAATCTTTTCTTATTAAATAAAATATACAAATAAAAACTTATGTGTATTTGTTTTTATTTTTAAAAAATTACATCGGAATTACATTAGAACATCTGCCAATTCTTTAATCGTCATGTTTTCTTTCAAATCGTCTTTTAGGAAGTTAGCGGCTTGTATTAACTGAATTGGCAAATTATTGAAAAATATTTCTGAATATTTTTTTGAAATATTATGGCAAGCTATCTTCATTTCCTGTTCAGACATAGATCAAATATTTCTAGGTTGAAGAAATGCAAAATTTTGGTTAATTGTATTTATACCTACGAAGCGTTTTTCAATTTGGACAATTATTTTGTCTAAGGTATTGAAACGATCTAGAGAAAGATTTAGAGTAATAGTAATATACACACACAGCAGTGGGCTAATAATTTCTCTTCATTTTATGTATGTATTTCCTCTTAAAAAAACTTATCAGAGTAAATTTTATTATACAAATCTTTTTTGGATTGGTTTGGTTGGAACCAGGATATTATAAAAATTTTTTTTTAATTTTAATCTAGAAAATTAATTTTTTTTTTAAATTTTAATCTAGAAAATTAATTTTTTTTTTAATTTTATGGTTTGATGAATGGGCCCCTACAACAATGGGCCCTTGTACTTCGCACACACTCGCCATACCTAGCTACGCCACTGCCTCCAAACACCATTATACCAAACCATCAAAAAGTTTACTTCGCACTTTTACGTATGCAACAAACAACTAAATCCTCAGTATTATAATTTCATTCTTGTGGTCCATAGTGGAATATTTATTGTGTTTTAAGTTGCAACATAAGTTAAAATGATTATATAAAAGTTTATTAAGCAGTAGTTACTACTTGGTTAGTAGTACCTTTCACGTTTTGAAAAGTTTATACTGAAATTGTTTTAGTTTTTTTTTCTAGAATTGAATTAACCTCTACAATTTAGTTTTTTGAACGCCATTAAAGCTAAGGCAATTTTTTTTCATTAAATAGGGGGCCACATATGTTGTCTGACCTTGGCCTCCAAGTTTCACAGGTCCTGCATACGTCCGTAGAAGTATTTAACTAGATAAGCTAAATCCTACATCAACAACTGTTTAAATGTGATTACGATCACGGATTATATCACAACTTTTTATCTTAATTTCTCTTCTTTTTTTTTTCCTTTTTAAAAATTAAAAAAAAAAAAAAAAATCTTGTATTCTGAATGTTCGTTTTTTTCTTATATTTCTTTTCTCATGCGAATATCAGTTGAAAGTGTAAGAAGCACAGTGTTAGTTATATATTTCGGAATCTGTATAATAAATAAATTAATTTTTTTTTATTTTTTAATTATTGCAAAAAATTAATACTTAGGTATACTATTATTTTAATTTTGTGTGCTTTTTATTTTTAAGAGAAATTAATTTTGTTTTACGTCAATAATATATCAGATTCTTTTTTTTCATATTAACGAAAAATAAATAGAAATTTTTTGTGTATTTCTCTCACAGACCTCTTGTTGCAACCAAAAAAAAAATAAGTTTTGTTCTTGAAATTAAAAAAAAAAAAAAAACAATTAACAAAATTATATAAAATAATTTTTTTTTTCGATTGAAAGATCATAAAGTTATTATTATCAATTAATTTCATTAAAAAAAAAAATTATTTTGGCGCTCTTGGAAAATATTAAAAAAAAAAAAAATAATTAAAACTATAAGGTTAGATAACGTTTTTGTTAAATAATTTTTAATATAAATATATTTTTTTTTTTATCAATTTTAATTAAGAATTTTTATTTATTTTTTTTTCTTCGAATTTCAAATTAAATTTTTTAATTTTGCTTTCGAACAATAATTACCATTTAATATTTTTTACAAAATTAAAATTTTAATAACGGTAGTGTTTATAAGCTCAAGCTTCAAGATTTGGTAAATAATTTTTTTTTTTTTATATTCTTGGGTGTAATTTATTTTGATTAAGTGTAAAATTTATTTTTAAACAAGCTTAAAATTTTCTATAAAATTCAATATTTATATATATACATCCATAGAACATAGCTATTTTAAGTTTTATTTTCTGAAATATAAAAAAAAAACACGTGCGTTCAGTCAAGTCATATATAATAAATAAAAATAACGTAATATTGAAAATTTTATGACGATGTTTAAAATTTTAAAATCATAAAAATAATGTGTACATATAGATATAACGTTAAAAATGTTAATTAGAAATTTCATAAAAAAAATTAAACCTACATACTTATATAAGAAATTATACATATAACCAATTTTTATTGCGTACCTACATTAAATTTAAAAAAAAATAGAAATAAATTCAAATTAATAGATTTGATAAAATTTTCAACTAGCTTGAAATTAAAATCATTGGCGTCAACCACGAAATGGGCTCTTGATCTTGAACCTTCAATGACAAATAATAATTTGTATATAAATTTATATTTATAAATGTATAAAAAAAACAATCTACCTACATGTAAAATACAATATTATTGAGTAAACAAAAAATGTGTAGAACAAGAAAAAACGAACTGACCTGAATATGACGTATTAACGCGAGCGCGCATTTATTAATGAAAAGATAAGAAAATCGAAAATAATCCAAGTGCATACTTGAATTCTAATAAATAAAAATATTAAATCATAAAAAATACATTTTATAAAAAACAACGTTTTTCTTGCGCACTAAAAAGTATAAAATAATTTTACTATGAGTTTCATTTTGGTAACAGACTTTATAACTTTTCTCCGGCTCATTCAGAGGATTGTGGACACACATACTTGAAACTTATTACAACAGTCTATAACTAGAAACGTGGGGCGCATTTTTGAGGTAATACTGTAAATGTGTTGTAAAAATGTGCCCCACGTTTCTAGTTATAGACTGTTGTAATCAGTTTCAAGTATGTGTGTCCACAATCCTCTGAATGAGCCGGAGAAAAGTTATAAAGTCTGTTACCAAAATGAAACTCATAGTAAAATTATTTTATACTTTTTAGTGCGCAAGAAAAATGTTGTTTTTTATAAAATGTATTTTTTATGATTTAATATTTATTTTCTACTTTTTCGTTTTGAAGCTGAAACAAAGCAGAATTTTTCTTGTAAAATTTGATTGTCAAAATTACGAAATTTGCGTGTTTAATTATGTCCTCTTTGTAGGTACAAAATTTGAATAAAATCGGACGAAGTTTTGAAGTCCTCTCCAAGGAAGGTAGAGGAGGCCAATAAATTTTTTGTTACAAAATTTGTGTGTTTAATCATTTCTTCTTTTTATGTACCGAATTTGAATAAAATCGTATTTTTGAAGTCCTCCCCATAGGACGTCGCTAGGTAGGAGGCCAATAAATGTTTTGTTACGAAATTTGTGTGTTGAATATGTCCTTTTTTTATGTACCAAATTTGAAAGAAATCGGACGAACTTTTGAAGTCCTTCCCAAGGAAGGTCGCTGGGTAGGAGGCCAATAAATTTTTTGTTACGAAATTCGTGTGTTCAATCATTTCTTCTTTTTATTTACTAAATTTGAATGAAATCGGACAAACTTTTGGTTGTGAAAATTTGATTGCAATATTTCTCGGGCAGACAAACAGACGAAAAACTTTTCAAATCAGGATTAAAGTGGTAGAATATTGTATTGTCATCGGGTTCAGAGCTATATTCAAAATTTCGGAGCTGTAGCTTGTCGGAAAGTGGTCTAAAATTTGATTACAAAATTTCTAGGACAGACAAACAGACAAGAAAGTGAGTTGATAAAAACGTTGTAAAAAAAAAAACAAAATAATAACACATTTTCAATTATTTTCTTCACATTTTCATGTTAATTAATTTATTAGTAAATTAATTATTATTAAGACATTATGTACATTATGTTAATTATTTGAAATGAGATGAAATTAAGAGAAAAATATTTATATATATTTGAAAATAAAAAAAATGTAGAATAATCCCTGACATTTCGACATACTTTACTTTTAAAATACTTTGATTACAACAACCGTGATATAAACATATTTTTAAGGTTTCTTTTGATTCCAAATACCAATACCATTTAGTCATATTCCACATATAAATTTTCATTGAAATCCAGTATCTAGTCCGAATCCTTGGAAATAATAGTGGTCTAACCATTTCTTAAAGTTCCTCTATCCGACATCTATCCAACTTACTAATTTTTATTCAAACTTTTAAAGAACTTGAATTTTATAATATAAATTTTATATGAAAATTATTGAAACCCTTGGCTGGCTGAAAGCTTGTAACTTCTAAACCTAAAATCTCACCTTTCAATCGAGGTGACAGATATTTATTATTCGATGAGAAAATTAATAAAAAAAAAACAAATGAATTTTTTTTGTAAAACACAGAAAATAAATCAATACTCCTACACATTACAAAGAGTATATTATTTGATCAAGAACATAATTATAATTTTAATTTAAAATAAATACTCTTTTCAAATGAAAGGGATCATCCGAAAAAAATAAAATAGAATAAAAATATAAGGAAATTATCTGATGACATTGAATCATGAAATCAAAACATACCTACAAAAAAAATGATCATAATTGAAATCTGAAAATAGCTAAACTTTGTTTTCATCATGCTCATTTTCCTTCTCAAAATAAAGTTGAATGATTCTGGCAATGAAAATTTTAAAAATAAATAAAATACATAACAAATTGAAAAAGATTTTCTTATGTATAGAAAGAACAAATATGTATATACAGGGTGACCAACATATCTCTTTTTTAGAGAACATGTTCTCTTTTTCAAAGCAGATCTTTTGTTCACTTCACTTTTTTGATAAATGTTCACTTTTTTAGAGATATCTCTTTTTTAGTCACTTTTTTAATGCTTTTTGTCTCTTTTTGTCCTCTTTTTATGTTCTTTCCAAAAAAAATGTAATAAATCAATTATAGGTATAATGGTCAAAAAGGTTTTGTCTAATGTCAGGCTTTATTTTCAAGGCGTTTAACCGTCCACAAAAAGCGTTATTATCTTGTCAGAAATGGGCTAAATATTTTCGAGAAATAGAAGAAGTCTCCTATTATTCAGAATTTTTAAAAATTTGTCAATTTTTTTATTCCATTTCTGAGCAAAATGCTAATATAGAAAGAGTTTTTTCATTGATCAATGCTCAGTGGTCTAAAGAAAGAAACAAGTTGAATATTAAAACTGTCCGAGGTATTTTGCAAGTGGTCTATAATTTTAACGATGTGTCATGTACAGATTTTTTTCGAAATATAAAAGAAAATACAGAGCTTCTCAGCCGGGTGCGAAAAGTTGAGAAATATGATGATGATACATCCGAATCCGATGTGATATATATATATATATATGTATTGTATATATATGTATTATGAAATAATAATTAATAAAAAACTTGTACATCTTATAAAAAGGGCCGTTGCAAATAAATAATTTTGTTATAAAAATGTTTTTTTCTCGATTTTCAGATTAACTATACCTTTTCCAGATAAAGTTTAGGTTTGTTCTCTTATGTTCTCTTTTTTGATGTCGAAATGTTCTATATTTTTTTAGGTCAGACTTGGTCACCCTGTGTATATATCTAGTTTTTGAATAAGAAATTTTTGTCATTCATTGTTAAAGAGACCTAATATTGAAAGCTAAAAAGAGTTCCAACAAAATAACTCCTCTTTTTTAATATTTATAATTATAATATGTAGGTACCTCTATTTACAATTTTATTTGATATTTTCTTTAAAAAGGCAAAATAATTAAAATATTTGCCTTTATAACGTTATGAAGAATGTTAGAGCCCTCCATGTGAAATTCTGTTTGCTATTTCTGTTTTCTATTTTTGCAGTTTTTTTTTTTTTTATTTTACAGAAAATAAACGGCCGTGAAAAATGCGACAAAAATTGTACGAAAAACACCTCTACCAGAAAATCACAAAACTATATTTGAATTTTATTTCTGTGCAGAAACTGTAATTTATCAAAAAAATTAAAAAATTCTTAGAAATAAATGAAATTAATTAATAATTGTTTAGGGAATTAAAGAAATTCAAAATTTCACGTCACCAGCCCTGGAGAGTGGTATTTTAGCTTTATTTCTGTGTTTGAGATTTTTTATTATCTTTTTCCTTTACTTCAGAATCCAAGCAAATATGTTCAAGTTTTTTAAAGGCTCATTTGGGCCAAAAAACTCAAAATATAAAAAATCCGCCTCACCTACCCTGGAGCCAGTTATATACTCTCCAACATATCAAAAAATCACTTCAGTCTAGATTGTAGTAACCCTACAATCAAAGCCAAACTAAGACCAATTTTTTGCAATCTTAAGTAGGTTCGATTTAACGAAAATCCTATTTTCATTTTCATTTAAGTGAAACTAGAAATGCATTTTAAATATAGGATTTTGGTTAACAACCGCCTTTATTCAAAATAATCCTCGGACTTAATTAAGTAGGTATGCTGTGCTTGGATGATTAAAGTTAACAACTATGGAGCAAAAGATCATAAAATAATAATAATTGTCACTTACTAGAAAAATGATTAAAAAAGGAATAGATGGTTCAGAAATTAATTTGCATTGATTTGAATGTTACTAACTATTGTATCTAAAGTAGGTACAATTAAATTAATTAAACTAATTAAAACAAAACTAGTTTAGTAGAATATCATCAATGTTTATTTTTATAAATACAATATTTAAAAATTGAAATTATTGTCGTTACGTTAAGTTCATATGATTTCGATCAAATGTAAAATTAATGTTTATTAATAACATGTTGTTAACTAAGTACCTATATAATATATAGGATTAATATTTATTTTTCGTTTTGCATGGCGAATATTAAAATTAGGTATATTAAATATATAAATGTAGGCCTAGCTTTTGGTCAGCAAAATACCACAAAATTGTGGTCAAATATTATTCAATTAGATTTTAATTAAATATTATTTACGTTCACTTATATTTCAGCAAGCAATGAGGCGATTTTCAAGAGTTGAATCTAGTGGAGATTTATTGGAATATTTAGATCGAGGTGACGCTGCATTACGAGAAAATCGTTGGAATTTTGAAATAGCATGGGAAGTAGCAAACAAAGTTGGTGGAATTTATACAGTTATTCGATCAAAAGCATATGTGTCAACAGAAGAAATGGGGGAAACATTATGCTTAATGGGACCCTACAAAGAAGCATGTGCACGTCAAGAAGTTGAAGAAATGGATTTCCCGAAAGATTCTCCACTTTATCGAGCTGTAAATGAATTGAGATCATGGGGTTACAAAATTCACACTGGTCGTTGGTTAGTTGATGGGAATCCTCAATTAATTTTATTCGATGTTGGTTCAGCGGCTTGGAAGATGGATCAAATGAAGGCTGAACTATGGGAGAAAACTTCAATAGGTGTACCGCATTTAGATGTTGAAACAAATGATGCGATAATATTAGGTTACATGATTGCAGATTTTATGGGAGAGGTTGGTTAAACAAATATAATTTATATTCGTCGCCAAATTCAAATGTCATGTATGCATAGCATATATGTACTATATATATGAGAAATGTGAACGCATTAATCGTCTTTTTCGTTGATTCAAAAAGGCAAGCCAGTGTAAAAAAATAAGGCAGGAAAATTTTATGCATGAACATATGTAAATACCTCAAATGACAGTCTTTTATCCAATTTTCTGCTTACTTGTTAAATTGTAAAGTAATTCCTAATTTTTTCCAGTTCAAAAAGTTTGCTGATGAATATTCTGAAGATCATGACGTCAAACAACCTAGAATAGTTGCACATTTTCATGAATGGCAAGCAGGTGTTGGCTTAATTGCTTGTCGAACAAGACGTATAGAAATTGCTACAGTATTCACAACTCATGCAACTTTATTGGGAAGATATTTGTGTGCTGGTAACACAGATTTCTACAATAACTTAAGTCACTTTAGTGTTGATGACGAAGCAGGAAAACGTCAAATTTATCATAGGTATTCAATTATTCATTATATTTTGTTTGTTTAACATAGTCTTGAACTAATTGGAACTGGAAGTGTTACTTGTTCCTGTATTCTCTCATTCCATTACAATGCAAATCAGAGATACCCTTTCTCAAATAGTCACGTTAGTGTTTTATCTCAAATAGGACATAAAAAGTTAAATGAAATTTAGTAAGAATAATTTACATTTTCAGATACTGCATTGAGAGAGCATCATCACATTTAGCACATATATTTACTACTGTGTCAGAAATTACTGGTTACGAGTCTGAACATTTATTAAAACGAAAACCTGATATTATAACCCCAAACGGTCTCAATGTTAAAAAATTTTCAGCTATTCATGAATTTCAGAATCTTCATGCTATGGCAAAAGAGAAGATACATGAATTTGTTCGGGGACATTTCTATGGGTAAGTTATATATTTTATTGTATTAAATAATTTAAAATGTTTTGGAAATATGCAGCGGAGCGGTCTTTATTTTCAAAATTTAAAACAAAAAAATAATTCAAATATTAATATATTTTGCTAATGTATCCATTTATTTTAAAATTTTCAGACATATGAATTTCGATTTAGATAAGACTTTATATTTCTTCATAGCTGGACGTTATGAATATAGTAACAAAGGCGCAGATATTTTCATTGAATCACTAGCCAGATTAAATGGATTGTTAAAAGTAAGTAGTAAAAAATAAAAAGGTCGGAGGGAGATTTTATCAAAATATATTCGCATACACATTTTAAATATAAATATTATAAAAATTAGAAATTGCAAATTTAACTGTGCTTCAAGTATATTAACAATACACCATAAGTCCATAAATATGATATTAAGTCCATTAAGTTGATAGTCTAATATGACAAATTTATTTATTTCACAAAGTATCATTTATTCAGAATTTAAATTTATTTAAAAACTCATAATAGTATACGTAATTTGTGTCATAAAATATGTGGTTAAAAATCAAAAATGTTTGGTATTTATTTATATACTTCAATATTCAAAAAAGTATGTTATGTTTAGAAATAAGTGCTAACTAACCGACATCGCATCACTATTCTTTAAATTTCGGAAGCATTTAAATGAAGATCATTAAAAGTAACTTATAGTTAAAGTTTGAAACATAATTAAGACAAATGAAATTTGAGTTATATAATACATTCATTTAATACACATATATAATTTAATTTTTTTTATATTTTTATTTAATTACTTTTATTACTCTTGCAGCAAACCCACCCAGATACTACAGTGGTCGCGTTCCTAATTTTTCCCGCCAAAACTAATAATTTCAATGTTGATTCATTGCGAGGACATGCTGTTGTTAAGCAACTTCGTGACACCATAAATCAAGTGCAAACATCAATGGGTAAACGTATGTTTGATACATGTTTATCGGGACGGATACCTGATCCATCAGAACTTATAGCAAAGGATGATATTGTTAGAATAAAACGATGTTTATTTGCAATGCAACGCGATTCTATGCCACCAGTTACTACTCATAACATCGTAAGCAAATCATTAAAAAATATTTTTATTTTAAAACGACTAAAAAATTTACAATTATGATAAAGCCTACAATGAAAATGGGAGGAACAATTTTTTTCCTTAATGGAATTTTTTATTAAAGTTCTTTAAAATTTTCATCACCAACATGAAGCATTAGATAGAATCACTTGGAGCATATCAGTTTTTTATGATTAATATTAAAAAAAACAATTAGATATTTTACAGAGCATTTTAAGTATATACTATACTTGTATTTATAGAAACATAAGCTTTGAAATGTAAACAGTACCTGAAGGAATTTAATGATTTTTTTCGTTTAACTGTTTGAAATAAAATTTTATAAATTAACTTTTTTAGGTTGATGATTGGAATGACCCTGTTTTAAGTGCAATTCGTAGATGTAAATTATTTAATACTCAAAGTGATCGTGTCAAAATAGTATTTCACCCAGAATTTTTAACACAAACAAATCCATTATTCGGCCTCGATTATGAAGAATTCGTTCGAGGATGTCATTTGGGAGTTTTCCCTTCATATTACGAGCCATGGGGCTATACACCAGCTGAATGTACAGTCATGGGAATACCATCAATTACAACAAATTTATCGGGTTTTGGTTGTTTCATGCAAGAACATATTGCTGATCCCAAATCATACGGCATTTATATTGTCGATCGTCGTCACATCAGCTTAGAAGGAAGTGTTCAACAATTAGCATCATATATGTACGACTTTTCAAAATTAAATAGACGTCAAAGAATCATACAACGTAATCGTACTGA
The DNA here is from genome assembly GCA_964007475.1 of Hybos culiciformis. NCBI lineage: Eukaryota > Metazoa > Arthropoda > Insecta > Diptera > Hybotidae > Hybos > Hybos culiciformis. The sequence continues at coordinate 65,414,473 of OZ023273.1, forward strand.
AAGATTGAGTGATTTATTAGACTGGAGAGCCTTAGGAATAGTAAGTTATTTCTTATTTGGAATATGGCGTTCTAATATTTTATATAAAAAATTCTGAGTTGAAAGTTACCTCAAAATCTCGGTTACAAAATCACATTATTGATTATTTGCTATCGTAATTGTGATAATTTAGCTACTTTATTGTTATTTACGTACGTATCTAATACATATCACAAAACAAAAAATCGTGATTTGTAAATGTTGAATATTACAATAAGTAGACACTATATTTAGGGAAACCGATTTTAATTTTTTACATTAATTGATGTTATATTATCAAATTATTTTTTTAACAGTATTATCGAGAAGCTCGTGTTGCAGCACTTAAAAAAGTTTTCCCAGATTATGTTGATGAAGGATCATCGTATCATCAAACAAATAAATCATTTAACTATCCACGTCCATTAAGTGAGCCCCCAAGTCCAAGTGCGTCAAGTAAGTTAAAAATGTAAAATCCTAGTTATTTAAAAAATAAAGTGATTTAAAATTTTAAGGACATACTACACCAGCACCTTCCCTACATGGATCGGATGTTGAAGATGATGTTGATGAAGAACTAGAATTGCATGAATTAGGATTAAATAGTGGGAAAAGTAAAAGATAAATTATTTTAAAAATAGAAATTACGCTTTGTACTTTGTAATACATTAACCAAATGTATTTATTATACAAAACAATGAAAATAATATTGTGAATAATATTTTTACTTGTTTACTATTATTTTTAATATTTTATTTCATAAAAAAAAATTGTATTCTGAAAAAAGTTAGCTAACGAGATAAAACTTGGAATGTTAACAGTCATACAGTAGCAATTGCCATTTGAACTTCAAACAAAAATCTTTTAAATAAAGCTGTATCATTACTTACATCACATGAAAAATACATTTTTTTCTTAAATTTTATTGTTTTCAGATGTTTAAACTCCATTTTCCATTGCTGGTCCGCAATATATATGATTGTATATTTAATGAATCGATTAATCCTTTAATATATACATTTGGACCCAGCTGTTTTTGGCCTATTTCAATTAATTCTTTTTCGTCGAATTTCTTATTGTTTGTCATTTGGACAACTTGTTGAATTTTTTGAAGGAATATTTTACATTGTTTAGCATTTGACATACCAGAACCATTAATATTTCTACTTATGTCAAGGTGGTTATTTTCAGTAAGAAAAACATCTAGCATAGAATATTTCATAATCGCTATAATGTCATTAGCATGGTCGATTGAAACTATATTACAAAGATCAATTCGTGCTCGAGCTTGTGATAAACGTATAGCCGCTTCCAATTGCCTAAAGTTGAAGAAATAAAATATAAAGTCTCTAGTAAAGATCAGATGCAATAAATAGTTGTAAAAGATAAACAATTAACTAAAATGATCAAAAGATTTTCATCCTAGGCTACTTGACCTTCGGTACTTCTTATGTTTTTTAATCTCCTTTAAATTCAAAAGGTGTTTTAACATTTTGTGCAGTTAGTTCAGAATATGTGTATGAAAGCAATTATTTCCTACCTTGCCTTCAACAATAAGCTAATTTATGTGGGGTCTCCATACTGGACTTTAAAAGAAATTTTAATATCAACAAAGTTTTGTACTCTATATTTTTTAATGGTTTTGTAGACTTAAATTTTTTTAATAGATATCCTTTAGATTTTTAACAAAACATTGAATACTCACCTAGGAGTTACTTCAATAGAATCAGTTCCAACACTAGTTTTCCTTAATTGCAAATAGAAAGTTGAAATTGCTTCTTTAGCTTCAATTGATAAATCTGGATGATGGTGCCTTTTAGCATGAGCTGAAAGATTAAAAAAAAATGTTTATTTTTTACAAGACATGTACTTGTACTTAAATACTGTTAACTGTTTAACATTAAAGTTCAGCCAAAACCAAAAACTCTTTAATATTTCTGAATTTAACGAATGTAAGTAAATTGAATATATTGAAATTATTGATAAGTAGAATTTCAGTAATTTTTTATGAATTACTTTTTCACTTTGATTTATTGAATTTAATAATTGTTAATCATTTTTATACATCTTAAAAAAAAAAAAACAACACAAACAGTTAATTCAAGTGAACAAATTGAAAAATTGACACAAATTCCAATCTGATTTGTTGAACAATTATTTTAAGAAAATTGAATGGGACCTATTTCTACAGTTGTGAACAGTTTTTTTTAAACTCTGTTCCTGAGGAACATGGTAACCTGTGGCAAAATATTATCCGACAAAATTAATAGATGGAGAAACAAAAGCTATATAATTGAAACAGGCATATTCATGCATTCTGTTCAATTTTAACTTTATATAATATTATTATTTTTTTTGCAAACATTTTTTTCAGGACTTAAAAATTATATTTGATTATTGATTTCTGTTTCATCTAGAAACAAATAACAAATAAATTGTTAATAATCTCCCAAACGTTTGACATACCAATATATTTTTGGAAGTTTTCATTACAAATTGGTTTGACGATTTCATTATGCTTCAAACAAAGATTTTTTTCAAAATCTTGACAATCAAAAATTTCGCTCGCACTAGAAACTGGTACTGGATCAAAAAAATCAGTAATGGTAGTTTTTGATTTTAAACTTTTATTATGAGCCTTCTGATTATGAATTGAACGCAATCCGTCTTGTCTCGCATTTGACGTGTCCAACAAAATAAAAACTAAATCAAATCTGGTTAAAAGACTTGGTGACATTCTTAAATTCTCTGATACACTCTTAGACTGATCATACGATCCTCCAACTGGATTTGCAGCTGCTATAACACTTGTTTTTGCTGGAATTGTACAACATGCACCAGCCTTAGCAATAGATACTCTTTGATGTTCCATAACTTCGAGTAGTGCACTATGTTGAGCAGACATTTTATCCAATTCGTCTATAAAGCAATTTCCATCACTTGCAGTCACTAATGCACCAGCTTCAAGGTAACCTTTATCGTTAGATTCGCGTTTAACTTTGCATGTAAGACCTACCTTGGAAGTACTTTGCCCACTTACAAAAACGCCTAAAATGTTGGAAGTTTTTGTTATTATTATTTTTTTAAAGAGAATAAATTATAAAAAGAAATAAATTGTTACCCTTTGGTGTAATTTTTCTGCATGCTTGTAACATTTCTGATTTTCCGAGACCAGGCTCACCAATCATAAGACAGTGAATTTGATTTCGTTTCACTTGTTCTGTGCTGACTCCACCAAATAATGCCAGTATCAAGCCAGCTTTAACCATTTCGTGACCATATATTTGTGGACATAATGAATGTACTAGCAAACGATATGTATTTGAATGATTTTTTATTTCTCGAATAATTTCTTCCTCACTTGTATCATCTTCTTCATTTTCCTCTTTTTTATTCTCTTTGAGCCCAAAAGCTTCTAAATAAATTTCTCGATCATCGGGCTTATCAGATTGCTCGTTTTGTAAATTGATTCTTAGAATTCCACTTATAGTAATATCATCTCCAGGTTCTATTTTATCAGTTAAATTATTCCATAAATTAATTTCTAGTGTTTTTGGTATATTCGAGCTGAATATATCATTCGAAAGTTGTTGAATTGATATTCGTTGAATTAATTTGATTTTGGTGTGCGAAGACTTTTTTAGAGGGATGAATTCAGAATGATTTTTACATGTACCACCAGCCTTCGGTTTCACACACTTTGTAGGTTCCTTATAGCAACCAGCTGGTTGTCGAACGACTTGCCTAAAAACATATATATTTATTTATTTATTTATTTGTTAGATTAAAACAAGCTTAATTTAAATTTATGCGAAATACAGATTTTTTTTAAGGAAATGTTTCAACAAATATGAAAAACAAAACTACCTTGAATGGCATGCTTCACATTCAAATGCCAACCAATCAACAGCACCTTCAGCTTCATCTGTCCTTAATACTATCCCACGAATTGAAATGAATTGATCAAACAGTTCTTCATCTAAGTCTTCAATTTTTGATTCTGGTTTAAAATCAATTATATTTATCTGATGCTGTTGAAATGTTTTCGGCAATTTAGGATCATAACGTATTTTGCATAATGAAATATTCAAAATATTCATTGTTATTGATGAGGATTCGTTAAGTTCTTTTTTAAATTCTGGCCAGGCGTTTAAAAATTGTCTATCATTCTCTGCGATTGAAAGATGAAAATTAATTTGTTGTTGCTCATTTTCCATTAGATGAGTTTCAATTGCTTTTATCTAGAATTGAGATAGGTAGGTATTTGAGGACGTTATTGGTTGTTCTAACAATTTGAACAAATATTATTTATTTCGAATGGCAAATTATTAACACCAACTTCAATAAAACTTCTCTCAGGAAATGTTTTCATTTTAGTCTGTTTTCCACTCGCTCAAAAACAAAAACTCCCTTTATAATAGCTATAATCCAAAAACGCAAACAATTATTAAAACGAATTGCTCACCTTTTGTCCAAGTGGGCACAGTGGATTAAATTGTTCTTCGTTAGGAAAAAAAAATTTGAAATCTGGATATCCACCAGAATCAACAGGATAATTTAAATTTATTATTTCTAAAGATTCTGGAGGTTTCGGCGGACGATAATAATTAAATTTATAACGACTCATTCTTCTACTTTTCCTTGTTTTGTTCCTTCTGTTCCGGTTGGTGTGGTGGGTGGGGGGATGGTTTTTTGTACTTGGTTTACTTTCTTACTTCAATTGACAATTAAAAAAAGATGATTTTTCAAACTTTTAATATATTTTAATAAATTTTTATTATTTTCTATTTTCTTTCCAGAACTCAATATTTCATTATTATTTACTACAATACAAATTACAAATTCGATTCTCTCCAAAAAAAAATAACAATAATATAAACAAAAAAAAATTTAAAAATATAAATAAACAAAATTTATTCGAAGCGTCAAGCCGCAATGAGTATTCGGCTTATTTCCAAAACATCGGCTCGGCTTATATCATGGTCAAATTGCGGTTCTAACGATAATTTTTTGTGGCTGAAGAAATCCTTTGTTTCATGTGGCGCAAATATTTAGTAATTCGTATTCAATTTTCCAATTGGTTTCATGTTTTTGAAGTAGTTTTCCCATAGTAAAAAAAAAAAGAAGAAGATTTTTATTTCTTCGAATCGGCGACTTTTGCTCCATACGAAATTTTTCGACCTTTTGAATTAAGAATGTGAATTATGGTTTGTAGACCTTTCGTTTATTAGTTATACTCTGCTCCAGGAGCCAATTTATATTTTTGTTATTTTTGACAATTTTTATGGATCATTGGATATAATTTATATAAAAGTTGAAACAAATTGTAATGTCTATTCTTTATTCGAGGCTCCATGAATTTTGACCGCATGAATTATGACCGCGACTGGCGGTCAAAATTCATTTTCAAAATGAATTTTGACCGCGCCTCAATTTAGAAAACAAATGAATTTTGACCGCGAGAAAATGTGCGGGCAAAATTCATTTTCAAAATGAATTTTGACCGCGACTCAATTTATAAATAAAATGAATTTTGACCACGCGGTCAAAAGACATTTTGTTGCGCGGACAAAATTCATTTTAAAAATGAATTTTGCCCGCCCATACAAACTTTTTCCGCGGTCATAATTCATGCGGTCATAATTCAGTGCCCCTTTATTCGAGTTAAAAATTCGGTACCTACATGCATAGGCGCCCGGAAGGGGGGGCAAGGGGGGGCCTTGGCCCCGCCCCTGGCTTTGATGAAGAAAATAAAACTTAATCAGCGATGAGACCTAAACACTAAACTCGTACAAATTAGAAACCCGATTTTAATTTAAATAATATTAGAATGTTTGTCATTTTTCAAACGAAAAAAAAAACTTATTATCTCGCACAATAACTTTTTTATAAGAACGCTTGCCCTTAAATTTCACTTTTTTAATGCGCTAAGAAATTTTGAGAACATTTAAATTAGAAATTTTAGATTTTAATTTTTTCAGATTTTTATGTCATGCAGTATTTAAATTGTTTTAATAAATTATTCAATTTTTTTTTTCATATTTTTCGATTTTTGAGTCACGGGTAAAAATACAAAAATATTTATAAATTTTGGAATTTCTAAATGCACGGAATTCCAGATATTCCTTTTTCATATTTCGCTTAGTCAAGAGCAACACATTTATGAAAAAAGAATTCCTTTTCTGGTTACTTTTATGATAGAGACATTGTCGAAGTAGTTCACGCGAGTTTACGAATCTACGCCACGCGACGTAAAAAAGAAAATCATCGTTCAGTTACAATAAAAAAATAACTGCTCAGTTACAATAAAATAAAGCAATTGCATTTCTTAATATTTATGGTGTAGAAATATCTATGGTGTATAAATATAAAAGATTATTTGTTTAACTTTTACGCCGGAGAAGTTCAATTTACGTATTTGAGTATAATACGCCTCATAAAGTTTCATATAATGTGTCTTTTTTATTTCGCATACGTGCATGAACTACGTCTAAAATATCTTCGTTGGTTTTGTTTTTCTTCTAATTGGCGAGTTACTGAAAGTTTTGGAACGATTCGGAAGACGGAAGGTATCTGGTTTTTTTTTCTTTATATATGTATTACATATTATTTATTTTTTATTTGTTTTTTATTATCTAATCCAGCAAGTGAATTCGTTTATTAAAAATGTTAATTTATGTTTGTTATTATTTACTTTTAAAAAGAAAAGATTCATATAAGATACATGTAACTTAATTCTCAACACATTTTTTTTATTTTCATCGTTGAAGAAAAACATATTTATAAACTTTTTGAAAAAAATTTTTTGCCCCCCCCCCCCTAGAAAAAATCCTGCGGGCGCCTATGCCTACATGTAAAAAATATGGAGTTGACTTAAAGAAAAAATTGCATTGTCCTCTGTTTTCAAACACCTATATGTTAAAAATGATTTTAATTCCATATCCGAAAAAAATAATTCTATCTTAACTAGTAATTTAATCACTCAACGACTTACGTAATATTTGAGATGAAAATTTCAAACACCACAATAAAAAAAAAACACAGCAAATCAATAAGTATGAACAAAAATATAAGCATAAGCAGTGCTGAGCTGAAGGGGGCTCGCACGGGCTCGCAAGAGCCCCCTGATAAATTTAAAAAAAATTTGCGAGCCCTCTGATAAACTTTAAAAAATACGCGAGCCACTTGATAATTTCAAAGATATTTGTTTATACCCAATATTAAAATTTTTTGATTCAACAATCTGCGAAAAAGTATCGAAAATATCGATTTAAAATATTAGTACATTATTTGATACAACAAAAAAATCGTAAAGTTAATATAGAAATGTTTGATTTTGTATACTACTGAATGAAAAGTCCCGCCTTTTATATTTTTAAATTTAAACGATCGCCTAAATTTTAATGTAATATTTTAATATTTTATACATATATGTATATATACTAAACTATTCAAAAAATAAAATGCAGGTAAAAAAAAAAAATATTTTTTTTTGTGAATCTATGAAATCTTGAATGCGAGCCCTCTGATAATAATTCCACAGCTCAGCACTGAGCATAAGACTGGTCTATTAAAACTCTTGATAAATTCCTGCAATATATTTGAAATGATTAATTACTAACTAACTATATGAAAAAATAAGAGATAGGTACAAAATATAAATTCTTATTTATTTAATTATACTATCTATATAAACGAATGTATGTACCCTAAGGAACGTACAATGTTTGACGGCAAGTCTAGACAAATCGCTCCTAAAAGGAAAATGAAATGAATGTGTAAATCTTATTTTAAGTATTTATGTCATTTATTATCTTTACTTTTGAAATAAAAATATAACATTCAATCCACACTAAGATTCCTAAAATTTCCTTCCATTGGAGTGTATTTTTCTTGTTTAGCTGGTCTTTTCGATTCATCTATAATCCAATAGTTTCTATCCATTAAGTAATCGCTGTAAATTGTTTTAATTATTTTTTATAAATTAATTCTGATTCTCAATTCAACAACAACAATTTAACAACCTTTCAATAATTTCAAGTGAAAAAAAATTCTCAATGATAACAAGCAATAGATTTCATAAATTTTTTGTGTAAATCTAAATAATTGCTTTCAGGTTAATTTACTATCTACTAATAAAACTTAATAACTGAGGACTCACAAAAAAGTTCACTGCAATCCTTCCAGAATTGCAAAAAATTAATTGCACGAAAGGTTGATACGAAAAATTTAAATAAATATAATTACCGTTTTTCAAATAAATCCCTTTGTTGGTTTTCTTTCAATACTTCTACTGATAAATTAGTTCCACCTATATCACTAGGTAAAAGATCTCTTGAAATACTCTCAAATATTGTTTCTGAATTTGGTTGATGAAAGTGAATCTACAAATTTTTTTTTTTAAACAAAAGTTAAATTAACAAAACATTAATTTTATTAGTTCAATTATTACCACTTTTAATAATTCTGCATTCATTAATGGTTTAACCATAAGCATTAATTTATCAATAAATGATGGACAATTGAAAATATGAATTTGTTTTGTTTGAACAACAGCAGCATCTTGTGCAAATTTCATAAATATCTTTAATGTTAGAAAATTATATCTTGCCATATGCTTTAAACTGAATCCTTTCATATCAAATACAGACACAAGTCCTTTCATAACAGTTTCACTTGGAGTACATAAAATTGAGTCAAATAACATTAGCATATATTTGACTGATTCTGTATGAAGAAACTAATTAGAAGAAAATTAATGGAAATTTAATTATAATTAATATAATAATGGTAAATTATTATTTAGTTACATTTTCTGGATTTGGATCGACCAGTCGACTGAAATGAATAGAATAACCTTCTGGCGTAAGATCTGGTAGAACAACGTAGTCACTAAAATAATTAGTAATATTTTATAATGGTTATTTAAGATAAATTTAGCCCGTTTTTTATTAAAAAAATCAGTCTATTCGACTGTTCCAGACTAAACGTGAATGTATGCATACTACCAGGGCCGGTCCAGCTATATGTGCATGAAGTGCACTTGCACAGGGCGCCTAACGAATAGGGCGCCAATCGATTTGTAGTCCAGAACATGCAAATGCATTCGAAATTGGCTACTGTGCACAAATAAACTCCACCCAGAAAAAAATCAACACATTATACAATTTTATTGTATACCATGAGCGCCTGATGTGCAAATAAAAATTAAGCATAGAATAAAATCAACATAGTATATATCAGGGCTGCCCAAACAGGCGATCGCGATCTACCAGTCGATCTCGACACGAATTTGGGTCGATCTTATACTACAGACTAAAAATGTTAAAAAAAAAAATGTTGTGAACCCAAAATTTTTTAAATAATTGCTAATAAGTAAACAGACTCTTAGGTATCTTATTTTAAATTTTATTTTACTTGCCTATTTTAAGTATGAGAAAACTTCAAAATTACTGAATTCTAGCGATTTATTTGAATTTGAATTCACGTGACCAACTACTTATTATTATTTTGGTAATTATATTATTTAAATTTTGAATTACTTGTTTTATTGTTTCTGTACAAAGTTTTTTTTAACTTTTCCCAGCCCTAATCGTGAGCGTTGCAAAGAAAACTAAAATCTACCATTATCACGATGAATGAAGTTATATTTTTTATTTAATTTTAAATAAAGTTATATTTTTCAATTGATAAATTTTTTAATTGATAATTTACATTTGTTTGACTTGTTTTGTGTCAATTTTTTCGTATTTTAAATTGAAATGAAATAAACTCAAGTTATACCGATCAAATTTTTTTGTATATGGGTAGATCTCGATATAGTTGGATTAAAAAAAGTCGAACTTTAGTACAAAAAGGATGGGCAGGCCTGGTATATATGTAAATATTTTTTTGGTATATGAATATTTATTTGAGGACTAGCATTGGACCTACTGGGGATACCTCTTTAAAAAAAGCGCGTTAGTATAGTCTACCTCAATAGTGACGTGGAAATGACTTATACTATATGCTTGTGGGCGCAATTTCAAAAATCAGCACAGGGCGCCGAATCAGCTTGAACCGGGCGTGCATACTACTGTTCCCTTTAATCCAAGCCAAAGCGTGAAATTTTCCTAGTGCGGTTAGAAGTTCTCAACTTGTATTCCTATAAAATTTATATACTAATTTACAATTTTTTATTAATCAAATTTTGAATATGAGCAGATGTCGATTGATGAAACTAAAAAAGTTAAACTTCCAATTGTGACCAAGGTTTTTTAACTGGAGGCTGATAGAAGAAGATCTATGAAAATTAATATATTTATAAAGAACAATAGTCGAAATTACATAAAAATTATCGGAAAGTAATGAAAACGAGACGGTTATGACTGAGAGTTAAGGCTTGTGCAACCCCTCAATGACATTATAAAAATAAAACAAAAAAACGCAGTTGGAAATATACTTCGCTCATTTCTTAAATTTATTCTTATCTTTTTAAAAAAAAATTTTTGTAACCCAAACTTAAATGCTTTCAATTTATCTGCACATTTTAATGCTCAAAAATTATTTCCAAGTTTTATGATTCAATATTTGAAAATTCAAACTCTTTACTTACATTACTTTTGACACATTTTGATAAATTTCATCTCGCGGATCTCTTTCAATAAAAATATGTGGATAGGAAGTTCGAATAGTGTAATGCAAATCAATTAATCGCTTTGTTTCTTCTAAATCACCATCATAAACTTGTATAAAAGCTTTTTGAACTTGTTTATCTGAAAAATATATATAAAAACATATGCACACATTATTATATAGTAAATATTATAAATATGGTACTCATTATTATGACGTCATCGTAGAATAATAATAATAATAATAATATTTTTTTTTTAGAATTTTAAAACTTCAATAAGATATTATAAAAGCGAATATTTAAATTTACATGTAGAAATATATTATATTTATGCATTCTTTATTTTGTTTATGATTTGCCTGAACTGATATTGATATATGTACAACAATTTATAAAAAATAATAACTAGAAATCAATGAATTCTTGTTGATATTGAACTTAATATTCTTAAAGTTCCAAGTTTATTTCGAAAAAAAAAACTATAGTCCACATATTTTTAGGTTTTTATTGCTTCATTGGTTTTTTTTTTCAGATTTTAATCGTCTAAAATCGAACAAGTAATTGATTGATTAGTACTTTTATCTAGGTACATACATATATCTTTCAGATACAATTATTTTAGAGAGATAGTAAAAACTTATTATGTGAATAGAATGTTGAAAATTAACAAAATATATATTTGTCATGATAAACTTTTCTCTTTATATTATTATTTTTATTAAATTTCTATAATTAGGTAGTAACTAGAACGAATTTTATTATAATTAAACACTTGTTTTGAACTGTTGTTTGAACTGAACTTTCAGATTTTATTTTTCTAATACTTTGAACATTTTTATTTAGACTGATTTTTAAAACATTTTTATTATAAAATTCCTTGAAAATTCGTTTAAAATCAATATTATTTTTTCTTATACCTATGATTGGTAAATGTTTTTGTGTTTTTAGCCATAACTCCAAAGCTATTAATGCTTCAGCTAAATTTCCGTATTTAACCATAATCGTCGTTTTTAAATAAAAAAAAAATTCAATATTATAATGTAATAAAAAATAAACGTTTATCAAGCGAAATATAAATGAATACTGTTGTGATCACAAAAATATATTGTTCATTTTACTTTTAAAAAAATATAAATTGTTTATTGTCCACTATTATAGAGTAGAATAGTTTTTTCATCATTTTTTTTTAAATTAATATCTTGCACGAAAAAGCCGGAATAATTTTTAGAATGACTTTTTTTTTTTGTATAAAACGTCGTAATTAATAAAAGATGATTTTTTTTTCTACAATATACTACTATTATTATCTTAAATTTAATAAAAAGTAGGTGTATTATAATAATTTATAATATGATGCAAGTAAGTTGTAAGTTAAACCCAGATCAGATACAAGACTTTAAGAACTAAGATGTAATATTTTTATTTTGTTTTTAATTTTTATTTCTAAATTTTCAAACTGATTATGACTGAAATCGGACTGCAATCTACATATTCTATTATCTATTATAAACCTTGGTCAGAAAGATCGATTGTATTTAGATACACGAAATGGACAGTAGACACAGCTTGATAGTTATTATAATAACGCACCTATTTCTGTATTTGACAGGAAATTTTATTTTTTTTTTAAATGTTGTCATGTTACGTTTACAACTTTATAATATTGTATTTGTACGTATACAATATGTTGACTATTATAATTCGACAGACAGAAATTGATTTTAAAGTGTATTTTACTTCTTTTTCATTAATTTTTATTTTGTGATCTAGACAAGCATAAAGAAGAGGAATAAAAAAAATACTGTTTTATAAAAATGATTATTATTTTATTGTTTCGTTTTAATAAATTTTTGTATTTTTATGCGTATTCTGTGCATATAGAATCATCTGTTTATAGTTTTGTAACCTTGAAATTGGACAATTTTTCTAAGTTGAAAGATATTGATATGCTATTCAAATTTTGTTATGTATATGAAATTAATTAAATAAATCTCTAAACTGAACAGTTAATTTTAATAAAAAAGTTATGTGCCTGAAATTGAAACGAGTTGGTATAACAACAATACTGTTAAATTTTAATATTTTTGTATGTATATGATGTAATTGCAAATACATCTTGCTCACGTGAGAATGATAATATTGTAACTTACAGAAGTGCAAAACGAAAGAGCCAGAATATCAAGTTCAAGGCTTATTATTAAATTCCATTGAACTCTTAATAATATATACAATAATACAGAAATAAAAAAAAATGTTAAATTAAAAAATGAAATTCTAGAACTCTAGACATAGTTTTGTATTAGAGCTCGAATTAAAATTTTTCGAATTATCCCTTTCTTTTACTGTCACTTTTTAGTTTAAAAACTTTCTTAATTTCGCCACTAGCCAAAATTTTTGAATTATTGTGTATTTCAGTTTTAGAAATATCGATTATTTTAGGACTATAAATAATGTTAGACTTTATTATAAATTTTAAGTTAGTTTTAGTATAATGTTGGAGTGCTTCCCATTATCAACTCGACAAAAGTTTTAATCAGTCTGATTAACATAGGAATTGGACGTTATTTGATATGTTTTCAATTATTTATATAATATATAAGTAGCTTAGGTACACACACTTCACCTTAACTTCAAAATTGGAACGATAAGGAGAATTTTCCGGATATAAGATTGCATGAATTATGATATACATGTGTACTAATGTGAATATATACATATATTATTGTATTTAACTTGTAAAGCTTTATTTAACTTGTGAAGCTTTTTGAAAATGTACTAGAATTTTATCTTGTTACATTATTATAGCACAGAATAGTACATTTTTATATCTGTTATATCGTTAAGCTATACCATAACGTTTATTTTAGTATGCTGCATTTGAATTTGTTTCTTTAATAGTAAACAGAATATTTCCTTTTAAAAAACCGTATACAATGTTAAAAGTTGTATAAGAAGGAATAACTATACATGTATTTTTAAGAGGCCAGCAACTCTCTTGCATCCAAAGACTCAGATAAAATTTATATTCCATGTACAAATGAGTATCTTTCATCTACAATAAAATCGAATTGAACCCAAATGAATGATAAGTTTTTCATACTTGTGTAAAAACATATTGTTCTATAAATTTTTGTGAAGATCCTAATTCTCAAATATTATGATATATTATTACAAAAGTTCAAGAAAAATATTTTGTTTTTAAATTCGTTGACATCATAAATTTAAAGTACAAATTATTATTATAAATTAATTAAATACCTATTTATATTGGAATGTATAACCATAGCGATTAGAAATAAACAATTTTCTTGCACTCTTATACTTTAAAGATTATAAAGCTCTTTCGAGTATATATAGTTTTTTTTTTATTATTAATATTTAATTCAAAGTATTTAAACTTTAAAATTTATGAAGTTGTATTATTTTCATAGATAAGTTCTAATAATATTTTCAATTTAAAATTTTTGTCCTCTCTCTATGGATTTTTATATCCGTAGATATCTAAGACCTAAAAACTAAAATGAATTTGAATAATTTTTATTAAATTTTAAAAACTTAAATTTTTATTTTAATTTTAAATGTATGTATATGCATCATGAATTTCAGTTTTATAAAAGTTTCTTAAAAATGCATACAATTTACAAAAAAAAAAAAAATATACACATAATATTTTTCTTCAAAATTGCTCCTTGGATAAAAATAAATATTTATTGTAAAATGAATTTTTTTTTTATATTTTTGTTTGCATTTATATGTATGTTATGCTGAAATTCCTTTGTCTTTTGTTACAAAAATTTATAGAACAAAATTTCATGTTGGATATACTAATATGAACTAAAATGACTTACTTACAAAAAAAATTGTAAGAACTCATTAGCGTGGAAGATTTGTCTAACTTACTCTGATCCTTTAAATTTGCGCGAAAAACTCTCAAAGTTGTATGTCTGTATTGGTTCACAAGAACAAAAGTTCTGACGGATTGGAAAATTTTTCTGGAATACACTTTTGATGTTGTTTACTTGTTTCGAACGAAATTATCTCAAAATTAGCGTTTTGAAGTTTGTTTATTTTAAAACGGCATAGGACCATTCTTAAGGTTGTTTTTTGTTTGCCACACTAAAGACAAAGCTTAATAAATTTAAGCTTCACAATTTCACTTATCTAGTTTTCGTGTATGTAATTCAAATTTTTCACGGATAGAGTACAAGATTAGTTTTCATATTATATAATATTTAACTTTTATTTTTAACCATTTTTGTTATGATGGGTAGATTGCAGTTACGCCGAGAGAATAATAATTTTTCTTACACAATAAGACATTAGTTAGAGAAATATTTATAATACACTTTTTTTTTTTGTTTTCATGAAAAAAAAAATGTTTTATTAAAAAGGATGAAAAGTGCCAATTTAATCATAATCATACGAATTGTAACACTGGGCGACATCATAATATGTCGTATTTAATCAGTATCTCTAACATTTTAAGGAAATTGTAGTTATAACTTTTTTTTAAAACTTTATTTTGAAAATTAATACATCTGGAGATGCAAATTTGTGCAGATAAAGCCACCATGTTATTAATTCGTACTTAGTCAGAATTCTAATTAAAGTAGCAATAATTTTAAGTTTGTTAATGCCAATGAAGATATTTTTTCCCATAATGATGGGAATCGGAGACTTGGCAAATCTTAAGAGCCTTGCCACCGACATAAAATGGTTTTAATTTTGGCTTGACTGTAGAGCTAAAGCATTCACAACTATGAAATGATTTTTTCATCTGAAAGATAATAAAGACTTGGTTCTGGGGTGAGTGAGCCAGATTTTCAAAATTTTGAAATAATTTGATTATAAAAATTTAATAATTACATTTTCTGCAAAAAGAAATATTGTATCTCTTGATTAATAATTTCGAATTTAAATCTGCATTAAGTATTTAATAAAGTTAATAATTATTATAATCCTACTGTAAATATTTTCTTTTCTCAGATTTACGTATGAAATGAAGATTGTTAAAATTTCTCTCAGTGTGATATGTATATATTTTTATTTTGTCTTATATATACTCAATTACAATATTATACCATTCTTTTTGTTCTGTGTATTATTTTTTTTTTCACTTCTTTAACAATATAGATTAGTTGTTTGCAAAATTTTTAAAGTTAAAGAGCGAAAAAAAAAAACCATTTTTCTATTATTTTTTGCTTTTAACAATTAAGCGGGAAAGTCAACTTTTAAAAGTTAGTGTGTCATAAAAATTAATAAAATTTCAAAAGAAATTATTTTTATTCAAATACTTTTCAACTAAGTAAATAATGCAACAAAAATATTTATAATAAATTTTAAACAAAGAATATATTAAATGATTAAGATTATTATTTATTATGGTGTTTTTAAGATTTTTTATGTAGAAAACATAATATGTATATACATAAATAGAAAATCAATTAAATTAGGTGTGACATATTAGGTTTACGAATAGAATTTCATCAGTAAGTTAAAAAAAATTCAATAACAAAGTTAAAAAAGAAAAATGTAGGATAAATATAAATCTATATATAATCAAACACATATTATATTTTAAGCCTTTAAAAATTATTATAATTACATTACTATATGGAAAAGTGAATGTGGTTAAAATATACATAGTTAACTATAGTAGTATATATACACATACATTTTTAAACTGGTTTTCCAATTTTTTTTTCTTTTTTTTTTTTGGTTAAAGAATTTTTCTTTCTTTTTTGAATAGGAAAAATATTTCAAATTTTTGTGTTTAGATAAATTGCTAATTTAATTTGTTTTTTTTTTTTTTTTTTTTGGAAAATTTATTTTTGATAATTAATAGTTGTGCCAAACTCAACCATATTATAAATAATATATTTGTATTTAGATATTTCTATGAATTTAATAAAATTTCAACATTTTGAATTCATTATCTGCGTACCTATATTCTATATTGAAAAATAATGGTAAAGAAAAATACGAATAAAAGTAAACCAATTTTGTTTGGCACAAATGTAGTTGAAAATGAAAAATTCCTTCTAGATATTGAGGTGGAAATTGTATGATATTACAGATCGACCTAAATAATAAAAATTAAATAAAGCAATAATAAGATTGCACTCCTTGTTTCTAAGTGTATTAATGATTATTAAAGAATGCACATAAAGATATTATTATTACAATATTAATTATTATTATTTGATACATTATAAATATTTCATACAAATAAAATATGATGTCTTAAAATAATCATAATTTTTTAATTTTTTATTTATATTTAAAAACTGCCATATCTTGAGCCATATCTTGAGCCATATCTTTAGCATTATTAGTTAGTAAAGTGACCATATATTTTATGCTGAAATCCGCGGGACCAGTTCAAATAAAAATAAAAAAAGGCTTAACGCATTGCTCGGTACATAATTTTCTTAGTTTATTTAATTACTCCGAATTAAAATATCATATTGTTTTCATTTTATTCATTTAATTAATATCAAAAATAAAAAAAAAATTAATCTCTAAAAAAAAAATTAATCTTTATATTTTTAATTACAAGAAATAAATTTTATAAAAATAAACTAATAATAATATTGCATAAATAAGTGTAAGTATTTAAAGTACACGTTAATTGAACGTATTTTTCTACTGAGTGAATTTTTTTTTGTAAATCTTCATTACTAGAAATAAACTTATAAAACTCTTCACATGAATAAGAGAAATTACACTTCACTTGCAGTGTCGCTTTTAATGTATCCACGCTCAATTGCATTTTTGCAATGGTCCAATACCACTGAAAATACTCGTTCGGTTGTAGCATTAGTTATTTAATTGAAAATAAAAAAGGTAAATTGTACAATACGGGACACTTTCCGGGACAATTTTCGGCGCCGTGACATTTGTCCGCGATGAAATTTGTACGGAAAACTTCGCGGACAAATGTCATTTTACAAAATGACATTTGTCCGCGATTGTAAAATGACATTTGTCCGCCGCGGACAAATGTCTCAAAATGAGCGGACAAATGACATTTTCCAAAATGACATTTGTCCGCGATTGAATTTTCAAACTTTAGCGGACAAATGTCATTTTGCAAAATCTCATTTGTCCGCGATTGAATTTTCAAATTTTTAGCGGACAAATGTCTTGCAAAATGTCATTTGTCCGCGATTGAAATTTTAAATTTTTAGCGAACAAATGTCATTTTGCAAAATGTCCGCGATTGATTTTTCAGTTTTTGTAGCGGACAAATGTCATTTTGCAAAATGTCATTTGTCCGCGATTGATTTTTGTGGTGGGCAGCGGGCGTGCGGGTGGACTGGTGGTTGGTCAACCACTAGTCCACCCGCCCGCCCGCTGCCCCCCACCTCCCTCTCGTTGTGCCGATTCTGAGTGGTTCACGTCATCTGCACTTTTGCCTCGAATTTTTAGAGGACAAATTTTTAGCGGACAAATGTCATTTTGCAAAATGTCATTTGTCCGCGATTGAAATTTTAAATTTTTAGCGGACAAATGTGATTTTGCAAAATGTCATTTGTCCGCGATTGATTTTTCAGATATTTAGCGGACAAATGTCATTTTGCAAAATGTCATTTGTCCGTGATTAATTTTTATCGCGGACAAAAGTCATTTCGAATCGCGGACAAATGTCATGTCTAATGTTAACTTATTTAATTACTAATGTTAACTTATTTAATTACGCCGTGCGTTATTTTGTATACGTTATTAAATTCTGTTTGATGAAGTTTGTGTTGAGGTGAGCACCTTATTTACTCCTCTTACTGGCTCTTAAAAAAAAAAAAACACAAACACTTAGCTCAAGTGGACAATTGAAAAATTCACACAAATTCCAGCCCGAGGTGGGAATTGAACCCACGACCGAACACGCTGTAGGATAATGACAATACCACTACACCATGACGGCCGACATTAAGTTCGGGTTTATTGCACCAAAAACACTACTAGACGTTTATACTATCCCAATAGGAACTGGAAGCATGAAAACCTCAATGACGTCCTTAAGACAAAGTTGCTGCCGGTGACGGCTTTCTTACTCCCAAATCTCGATGACATTCCCATATATATGGCCGCCTAATTCATTGATGACTTTGTTGATCACAAAGTCATCGGTAAAAGGGGCAGGTGGAATATATCAAAATGAAACGCTTCCACAAATTTTTTTTCTTTTCTGGTTAATTCAAAATAAATCAAAAACTAAAATGAATTTAAAACAAAAAAATCTGCTATTATTCTTCTTTCTTTTTAAACTAACAGTTATTCATTCATAGAATTCCGAATTCTTTTTTTTGTTGATGACAACTTCGTATACATTGTCATCGAGAAAGGAATCAAGTATCTATTTTCTAATTACTACCAAATGAATTTGTCGCTAATGAAATTTTCAAAGTGTGAAAGTCGATGATTTCATTGATGACTTTTGTCATTACTTCTCTAAGTTCCTATTGGGATACTAGTACCACTACTACTACTACGACTGCGTATAGTAGTAGTATACAAACTTTTTTGGTACAATAAACTGCATTTATATTGATTTTTATTATTTATTTGGAATTTCTTTAGTTTTTCTATTAAAATTAAAAAACATGATTAATGTGATACTATAAATCATATTGGTGAATTTCTTCATTTTTTAAATTTGTAATAAAAATAGTATTTTATTTGTTATTTTTGTAGTTTTATTTTTGTCATCATAAAAAAAAGAAAAAAAAAATGATAGATCCTTAAAATAATAATAAAATGTCAATACCATAATAATTTTATCTCGGGCGACTATAGTTCCTTATCACCTAAAACAAGTAAATTAATTTGACACTATATAGCAGGGGTGGAATCAGCTCCATACTTTGAACTTGCACAGTTCAGCAAGAAGGACCCAAAAAAATTGAAGTTGAATGATTTTGAATGCTGATTGCAACTACAAAATTCAAAATGGTAAGATTTTATATTCAATTGCAGTTCAAAGTTTGTTAAAAAATGAAAAATGAATACATTTGGAAATCAATTTTCTTTTTCAAATTTTAACTTAAAATTTTTTTTTAATGAAAGCCTTCCAAAAGCAAAGATTAGAAATTTGGAAGAAAACTAAGAATTTTATACAAAAAGTTATAATATATGAGAGCCTCAATCAAATTTCTTTCGATGTATTAAGGATTAGAAAACTTCGAAGAAAATTTTAAACATTTCGTTTTTCTTTGACGATCGACGAAAAAGCAATCAAAGATCGACCAATGCATCGCGATCGACCTTATTGACACCCCTGCATTATAGAATAAGACATAAAATTTTGAATAAAAAAATATTCCTTTATTTTTCGAAATTCAAAGAGAAAATTGAAAGTATGTAAAAATGTTGTAATAAAAATCAAATAAGTTTTTTTGTTAATATAAAATGTAAGTATTATTGGACAGTAACTTTCATTATTGTAATAAAACATTTAAGGATCATTTGAATGAATTTATTGGACTTCCTGCTGTTAAAATTTATTGATTTTATATCTAAAAGAAACATAGTTTTATTTCTAAACGAAAAAACATGCATGTAGATTTTTTAATATAACTTTTGTATGGAAAAAAATAAAATTAAAACTTTTGCCAAAACCATAATAACAGAAAGCTTTTTTTTTTATTTAATCTGTTTCTCAAATCCAATGGCATTAAGTTAAAAGTTAATTTTTTTTGGATTTGTACCAATAATATGTAGGTATATAATGAATCTCATTTTTTGTCGCCTATATTCCCGCTTTTAAGGCACAAACATACTTACTACTGGCATCTGACGTTTTATAATAATAATGTTATTACTTTCCTTTAAATATATTAGATTTTTTAATTTTAACGTATTGGAGTTTGAACTTCTTTTAAAAGTACTCACTATGTATCGAACGACATTTATTGTATATGTATATAAAGTTAGGGATCATGTAATGAATATTTGAAATATATTATTAAATAGGTACAGAAAATTTGGTGAAAAATTACTTCAAGATTTTTTTTGGTTATAACTTTAAGTATATATATATAATTGACTGAACCTTCGGTTTAAAAATAAACTCAAGAATATAGAGTTATTTTGTCAAAAGTAATTATTTCTTAGAATCAACATAACTTTTGTTTAACCGTCTTAACCCTCTTATATCAAAGATACGCGTAAAAAGGACACCTGATTTGTTTTTCACAAAAGTAATGAGAAGACATTTTTTTTATAATTATCTTAACAAGTTCTTGATTTTAAAATTTCAAAACAAAAACATTTTTATTTTTATTCGAAAAAAACCAGGTCACAGTTAAAAAAAATTTCCTTCAATACTCCGTGCCAACTTTAAATGACCATAAAAATTTGCTTATTTAATTATAATTATTATTATTATTATTTTTATTTTTCCGTTATTTTAATTTATTTAACCTGTCTGTACATTATATATATTATATTATATACTCTGTATATATATATAGGTACCTCGATAATAATTATACTTAGTTGTAATAAAATATACCTATGTACGTAATAATGAAAATGGTATTTGTTTTAGTTTTAAAATTATATAAATTCGCTATACACTCGTATATAAAGTAAGCTCGTAAATGTAAAGCAAATTGATTTTTCTATATCCTTTCCGCAGTTCATTTTGAGAATTTATTATTATTGCTATTTGCAAAAAAAAAAATCCATTAATACATTTTTATTAGAGTAGGTTGAAATTTTTGTTAATTTCTATATTAAATTCTTAATAGCGCGAAATATTTTCTCAAGCAAGAAATGGTTAATACGCAAGAAAGATTATACTAAAAATATTGCGTATATATAGCTTGAGATGCGAAAAAGATTTAAACACTTAATTTATAATCAAAAATTATGTGATTATATTTTATGATTTTAAAATGAACATACAATTCACTTATGCCTTGTTCAGACAATGAACTCTGATCATGATAATCTTACTTTTTGTGATTATCATTCTTTTTTCCATGATTTGCTCATACAAAAAAAGTGTCATCGGAAATCATGATTATCGAAAATCATGAAAAATTTCAGGGATGAGTTTATAGTTTTTTACCATCCATGTTACCCATTTCCACTCATTCCTAGTTATTTTTGACTTTTATTTTGACATATTTTCTTTATTTACAACACAAAAAAAAATTTGAGTAGCAAATAATATTTATGTTTTTATTTTGTTTGCTTTCATGTTGTTTACTTTTTTTGTTTTCGTTCATAATCGCGTTCACACAGGTTTTCAAAGTATGATTATCTACGCAAATCATGATTAGGAAATCATGATTTAGTCGTTGTCTGTACAAGGCATTACGTGAAAAATTATGAACATTATACTTTTCTTCCAAAAACTTAATTTTTTGCTGAAAGGAAAAGACAGTCATTTTTGATAGTCTCCTCAGAATTTCACTGAAGTTTCTAATAACGCAGTGATAAAATTGGGAATAAGTATATTTTTCTTTAGGTTATCAATTAGTTCTTAAAGATAGTATTTGTATATATAATAGACCTTATATACTTGAAATGTCGTTAAACTTTATTGCAAAGTTTAACTATTATGTTTATACCAGAACATAATCCAAAAAAAACTTCTTAGAAACAAAACAAAGAAAAGAATAAAAGCGTTTTCATTCGATGGATGTAAAAGATTATTTAAAATTACTAAAATTTTAAATAATTCAGACATTTTATATCAAGTAATATTGATATTGATAGAAAATAACAATACCATTCTCTCCAAAGGATAATCTTGGAAAATTAATGGCTAGAAAAGTAATTACTGGGACGAAAGTTTTCATGAAAAAAGAATGTCTGATTAAAATCATTTCATTGTGTTTAATTTTCTGTTAGATAATTTCCCAATTAAAATTAAAAAAAAAAAAAAAAAAATAAACAACTTTGTGAAAATAAAAATAATATATACATATTTTAATTGAGAAAAATAAAACTTTAATAAATTTTTTTAAAGAAGTTAACTTAATATTTACAGATTTGTTTGAGTGCAGCATAGTGTGTAATAATAGTTTGAAACTAGGCTTTTGGCCAAAAATATTTTAATCTCAGAAATCATAACTTAATAAATGTGCCAATACGAAGCAAAGTAAAAATTTGATAAAATTATTACCATTATGATATGATTCCAATTCCGGCTTTTTGAAATGAATTAAAATTATTTCATAAATTGAATAAACCTAAACTAACTATTTAAAAACTAAATACATAATTATAATCAAAAGTAAAAAAAAAAATGGATTAAAATTAGAAACAAAATCTTTCCTCAGCTTATACTTACTTTTATACGCACATGTAGAACCAGCCTGCTTCTATTCTACAAATGATTTAAACCAATTTGTATACTATATGTGTTAATGTATAGTGTGTATATATACTTTTTGAATGAAATTTCTATCTTCAATTGAATTTTAACCATTTGAAAAATTTTTATAAACCTTAAAACCATAATAATAATTTAAAATTTTATTCTATTTTCGTATTTATAATGCAATAATAATAATAAAATAATAATAACGATAATATAACTTTTTTTTTTTTTTTTAGTTAAATATCGCTATATATTTTGGTGTGTGTGGTTTTTCCCTCCATCATCTGACCGTTTTTGGTCATTTATGTTTGTTGTATTATATGTATATACAGTGTGTACAATATTCTCTAACAATGAATTTGAATTTTATTGAAAATTTCACGAATTAAATGACCCGAATTTCTTCACATATTTTGTTAATAAACAAACATTTTTAATGAGTATTATACATTTTTATCTATATAATTGAAAATATTAGTATTAAAATGGTAATATGGAATACTGACTTGCTTATTTGTATTTTCGATTTGAATAACTTCTTTATATATAATAGTTCATCATTGTGCAATCTTTGATACTTACATTTCGGGCGACGCAGTGAAATAAAATCGCGACACAAAACAAACTTTTTCATCGGAGGGTTAAATTTATTTGCATGTATTTATACGAAATTCCCTTATTCGAATACGACTATTGTTTTTTTTTCACAATATGAATTCATTTAAAATAAATAGTTTCTTCCTTAGTTTGGATCATCTCCAATAATTTTATAAATTTTTTATACAATATAAAAAGAAGAGGTTAAAGCTATTATTTATATTTTTCATATTAACTATAAAATTTATGATTAATGCATGGTACCCGACATTATTAGGTAAAAGTCTAAGTATACATATTTCCAATTCCAATAGTAAAAATTCAAATTTAATAATTTCAATTTTCAGTTAAAAAAAAAAAAAAACTTAAATATCGATTTGTACTTGAAAATTTGTAAAACAATTCTCATTTCGAAATAATAAAATTCAATAAATACAATTATTTAAGTATGTGCATAAATATAGTCAGTCATATAGATATAGCATTCATACTTTTTATAATATTTTGGATTAAAGAGAATTATGTAATTATATTTTGAACACATTGAATAAAAATACATTCATATCATATAATAAACACATTATGTGATTATATAAATGCATTATCCTTAGGATCACTTAATATTATCTGAAACATTATTTTTATGCATTATTATTTTTTTTTTTCCAATTCAATATTTGAAAATAATTTAGAATATAGAATATAGTTTATAGCATAATTAGTTTTTTATTGGAAATACAAGATTCCCTAGCGATAAGATGAGAATATAGATGTTAAGAAAAAAAGTATGTAGGTATTAAAATATTAAAATCTTCTCGAATTTGCTGGAGGTATTTATAGTTTGAGATTATTTTTTTTGAGCTCCATGCAAATGAATTTATTTGTGTGATATATGTGACTTGAAATATTTAATTTTTTTTTGCAAAATAATTTTGGTATTATGTTAATTGCTTCCAAATAATCTTCATTTCATTTACAAGTGGAAATTCATCAAGTTTAATTAAGAATATTTCTTATTTTTGTGCTCGTTGGCGTGGTATAATGTAATATGATATACTAGTGTAGTATATGCGGTTTTAGAACTTGTTCAATAATATACCCATCTTTTTAATTCAAAAAAATGTATTTAGTGCATATGTTCCTTTATTTCAAATTTATGCTATATTGCTGTACAACATTATTCATCCTATTTAAGCTTCATCAGTAAGACAAAAGTTCAGTCCACAAAATTGAAGAATATTTATGTAAAAATTTTCGTTAAAATTCATTTATATATTTATCTGTCTAAATTTTTTGATTTACATACATAATATGAAATTAAAAAATATGTACATATTTGTGGTCGCTAACTCTCCGACATACAATTTTGAAAATTAAATTTGTTTTAATGAAAATTTGAAAAATTTTATCAAAAAAAAAAAAAAAAAAACTAATAGCAAAATTTTAAAATTTCAGCTATTATATTTCTAATTTAAATTTTGCTTGATTTTATTTGATTTTACCATTTAATCAATTATGATAAAATTTTAGGTTTTTCTTTTTTTTTTTTGTTCAAATTTACGTTCTGCGGTTTTCTAATGAATATCAATTTCAAATAATTTATTTCAAATTAAACAAAACTTATTCAAAAACGATTAAAATTAAATGCATATATACAAAATGTAATGAAATAATAAAATACACAATATCTTTGTAAATACATTATGTTATTGATAAAAGATATGTACATATTTGTATAGTTTTATTTTTTGTTTTAGAATAAAAATGAAATGGAAAATTTAGCTTATTTTTTGTGAATGGTTTTTCAGAAAAATAGGTAAATTTTTCAATGATAAATATGAAATTAATGAAACTAGGATCTTGCAATGATATGTTAAATTTCATAGTATAACACTCAGATCCGGAGAAAGCTTCAATATTTCGGGGCCCCCCTCTTAAATTTATTTTAAATTTGTTTTTTTTTTTTTTTCAATTTTGTCCCCTACATATTTTCATAATTTTTGAAAAATTTCTCGCTCAAAAAGATGTAGAACAAAACCTCATAATTGAGGTATTGACCTTATAATCAAAATTCTTTCTTATAAAATTTTGTGTTACGTCGGACGTAGAATCGTGGAATCTCATACTATGTACTTGAATTGAAAATGAATAAGATTTCGCATATTGTTAATATACCTAAAAGTAAAAGAAAAACAAAAACGAATAATTTTAAATACTAAACGCAGAATTGGTTTATTTTGTTGACTTCTTGATTTCATTTGATTTGTTGATTTTATGTAAAATATAAATATGTGGTTTATTAATAAAATATAGAAATGCTTCCAGAACTAACTAATTAATAGAGGAAATTTAAAAAAAAAGTCATTCACAAATCCGATTCAATTTATTAAATTGTATTAGGTATTTTAGTAATTCTTTGAAATTATATCAAAATGATGAATATCTAAGTGCTACATACGTGTATGCATTTGTTAATATATAAATAAAAATATTTGTAAGTACATACAATTTTAATTGAACTTATTTTTTTAGTTTTTATTTAGAACCAAGTTTTTGTTTTATCACAAAATATTGATTGAAAGTGAAGTGGTGCTTTCAAAAAAATAAATAAATAAAAACAATTTTTTTTTTTCATATATTTTTAACTCAAAACAAAAATAAATCAAACCAGAAAAGACGTACCTACATATGAAACCAAAAATGGTATAACAGTGTATATACTCTGATACTTGATATGTACATATAAACAAATATTTTTTTTTATATTGTCGTCATAATATCTGTATGTTGTGCACTGTACATAGATGTTTAATGTTGAATGTGTTATATAAATAAAGTGTATTGAGATAAAAAGAAAAAAAAAAGAAATAATTTTCCGGTACGACATTTTATAAAATGTATTAAAAATTGTAACGTTATCGCATGGAAATGAAAATTGAGACAAAAATGCTTTTTATGAAAGGGAAAGTGCCACTCAACGAAATTATATATCTGCTGCAATAATTTTTCTTTAAATATTTATTTAAAAAATATACATTATTTTTTTCTGTTCCTCTTTTTAAAATGGTATAAATGTATAAATAGATAGAAAGATACATATATGATAACCACGCTTAAGTTTTTTTTTCTTTTTTTTGAGGAAAATTTTCGTTTTCCTTAATATATGAATTTAAGAACTTAATTTTATTTCTTGTTGATGTGAGGATTTGAAAAAATAAGGTGTAATGGAAAATTTGGAAATATTTTGATTTAATTTTAATTTTATTGATTTTTAAATATATGGGGAATGAATGGTATGTTTTATTAGGTATTTTTCGGGATAAGCTCAAGAAAAACAATTAAGTAGTAATAACCAGAAATGTTAAATTAATAGTGGTAATTGAAGGATTAACTTGACGAAAAAACATACCAATCACATCATCATAATCATTGTATTCGCTGCTCTTTAAGTTACATTACATAAATATATAATTTTTAAGTATCTTGTTTTGAGCTGCAAAGTTATGGAGTTTTTAATTTCATTAATTTTGTTCTAAGATTATTTGGAAAAGTTTCGCCTTAGCATTTTAAAGAGATTGTTTAATTCATTTTAGTTTGCACATATTATTATTGTAATTTTCATGTAAGTTTGAAACTTTGGAAAGTAAAAATTCCAATAAAATTACTTTATATTTATAGACTGTATTATTTTTTATAAGTATACAAATACTTAATTCAATTTATTCACATTATATGATTAATCATTTTCAAAAGAAAGAACTTTATATTGAAATATAATTTATTTATTTTTTTTAAACATGGTTCATGAAGCAATAATAATATTAAATTTTAATCATAGAAAAATAAAATTGTATATATCCACAAAATCCATTACAGGTTCACATTGATATCATTTTAAAAGAACTGTCTCATTATGAAAAAAAAAATAAAAATAAAAAATAAAAATTGAAAAATTTCAAATTGAGTTATGGCGTTGAAATTTTGCTGATTATAAATTATAATTGAGTTTTTCATTGAATAAGTGCATTTACATTTCTAAAATGCACGTGCAATGTAAAAATCACCTTTATTATATTTAGGTTAAAAAATTATAATTTGGGGGCAAATAATTGAAAATTTTCATCACATCGGGTGTAACCTATCATATTTTATACGGAACATATTTTCTAAATATATGTATTTTATAACGTTCATAATAAATATTAAATTCATAATAATAATAAAAGGAATAAGTTAGATATTACTCATTAAATTTATAAAGTTTATATATAAAGTTGCGTCATTAAGCTTAAAAGTTTGAATTATTTTGTTAAAAAATATTATTAAATTTTGTATTGAATCGATTTTAAAATATTTCGAAACTTTTGAATATTAAATATATGGGTATTACATTATTATGAGTCTTTAATGCATACATATATTACATATATTGTCGGTCTCATGAAAAAATCACGAAACTACAAAAACACAGTTTTGAAAAAATTGCATTTGAAAATTTAAGTTTTTTTTTTGGTCGTTTTGGTACTTTCGTGAAAATAGAAAAAGTCATTGCGGATAATTTATGAGAGTTTTTGACTTATGACTTTGAACATATTAAAATTTTGGTTTTTTCTGATTTTTCTACAATACTAGGTTTTGCACGAGAGACCGACGATATAATAAGTAATATTTAATGCAGTTAGTCAGCTACTGTTATTGTCTTTTTCAAATTTGTTTACGGGTTTTTAGAACTTTTTCTAATTTTTGCCACTTCAATCTTTGGCATATTGCGTTAAAGAATAAACATTAAAAATATCATCAAACATTTCTTTCTCAATATCGACATTTAAGACAACAACCTTGTTTCCTTATTTAAGATGCATAAAATGAATTAAATGCTATGAGGAAAGTTTAATACTGTTTGCCGAATATATTCTAGATATGTGTCTGTCGTCTTTATTCGGTACAATTAAATTTAGCTAGCAAAATTATGAAAAAATTTGGTCTAATCCAGCTTCTTTCAATAGTTTTACTTGGACACTGAAATTTTTTCAATTGAATAATGAGGAACTTTTAAATACTTAATTAGGAACTTTAATTAAGTTTTTAATGTTTTCGAAGGCATTCAAGTCAACAAAACAAAAAGTAGTAAAGTTTTTATTTGAATAAAATTTAATTATTTGAAAGTCAGTTTTACAATATCTTGAATTTGTCTTTTCTATATATGTACACTTTTAATTTTTTTTTGGAATTCTTCGTCGTTTTTTTGTAAATTTTCCACAAAAAAAACTGCACTTAATTTAATAATTTCGAATTTTGTAAAATATGTGTGTTATTTATTAAAGCTTCAATTAAGTGCACTTAAAGTGAATGTTTCGCATTACAGTTAAATAATATTGAAAATTATTGAAAATTTATCATAATAAGTTTTTGTGCATTTAAATTTTAAACATTTCGTTTTTTCTCCGTAAACATAAATAATTTTTTTTTTCTGCTGATTATTAGATTTATAGATATAATTTTTACTTTCATTTTTATTTTATTAATTAAATTAAGTGATTGACTTTAAAAAGAAAAAAAAAGTTATAATTTTATATTGTCGACCACTGCAATTTTGAATTTAATGTTTATTTTTATATAAAATAATTCTGTAAATTGAAATCAATGAAAAACAAAAAAAAAACACACACTCCTATTAGTTAAAATTTATAATTGGATATATAATTATAATTTTTTTTTTTAATACAATTTTATATTTACTCAAAGAACTATATAATTGAATAAAATTAAAAATCATATATAAGTATATAATTTAATTGATTTGCGGAAGAATTTGTTTTGTTTAAATATTTTTATTTCTTCCTTAATTGATTTCAATTTGATTATAGGACATAATTTCTCTAAATAAAGTTAAACTTCAGATAGACATCGTTACTATCGTGTTTAAAGATTCAGTTTACAGTTCAAGATATTTATCAATGCTATCTCTGACAGATTATTTAGTTCGATTGTAAAAATGAACGAAATACATATATTCTTAAAATCTATTTTGATGAAATTAAAAAAATATATGCAATTATGTTTTTAATGCAATGAAAAGGAGAATATGATTTTAGATAATCGAACTCTTGTTGGTAACTTAGAAAATAATACGTTTTCTATAAAAGGAATAAAAAGGTAAATATTTATATGCAATTTAGATTAAAATAGTATTAAAATTATTTTAGAATTCAATTGATAATAAAACATGAGATATATCGCTGTTGTTTTAAATTTTTTTCGGGACAAAGGGACGGTTATTCTTTTTGAATATGTATACATCTTCAATCTATTTGGGTTATCGGTCATCGAGAAAACACATCAAAAATTAAATATTCAGCAAGATTACTTGAAAAATGTTTGACATGAGTTGATGGACCTATTAATATCTTAGTATTAAAGAGAAATTTTGAAATCTTTTAAAATTTTATCATTTTTATATTTTAGATTTTTCAAAAATTAAGTCAGATTTTGCACCGTGTGTTATTATTGTTTTTAATTAATTATAATTTGTTTTCCATTTTTTTTTTATTCTGAACTATTTAATGTTAGAAAGTTTATTTTTACGTAATAACGTAAATAATATATCAGTATATTTGTGTAAAAAACAACAACAACAACAACAACTTTCAGCATAATATTTATTTGGTCTCTTCATTAATAAATTTTTTAATTTGTTTTTCATTCATATCATTTTTTTTTTCTTTACATATATTTATTAATTTATTTACGTTATTAATTTGATATCGTTGATGTTTTAATGAGATTTTCATTTTTTTTTTCCACTCTAAAGATTTTTTTTTTCTTTTTTTTTTTTTAAATAAAAAGTATATTGCTTTTAAGAGTTTCATTTTCACATTAGAAAGTAAATTTTTTTTTATTTTTTTTTTCGAATTTTTTTATTAAAATAAATATAAATATAGTATCTATCTACCTAAATAAATTTTATTTTATTATTATTACTTTTTTTTTCCGAAAAAGAAATCGAATATACACCTATAAAGATGATGCTAATGGCATTATGCGTTAAGTAATTAGTATAACCAGGAAATTTTTTTTGGAACACAAACAAAAAAAAAAAAGCTCTGATGTATTTTATTTCAAAAAAGTCAAAAGAAAAAAAGTCAAAAGGTGGTAAAGAAAACAATGTTTCCACTAATTGAGAACTTTGATTTTATAAAAAACAAAAAAAAAATATTTATTTCAATTTTCTGAAGCAAAGATTGTCAAAAGTATTTTAAAATTCTATAGTCTAATGTTATCGTTGTTATTATAAAACTTAAATTTAAAATTACTAAATTTCCATTGTATACATTTTTTTTCGAAAGCATTTCCGAGGGACTATAATCGGCAAACATAAATATGGTTAAAGCACAGAATATCTTTTTACTTTTTGCCAGTTCTACTTAATCACTAGTCTGAACACATTTCTTCAAAAAAAAATACCTTAATAATGACATAATAACCCGCATTGATTATAATTACAGTTTTATTTGTCGACGTTAGAGTTACTTAAATATACAAAAACTTTTATTTTTTATTTTTTAAATAAATTCGCACAATACTTTTACTTCAAATAAAATACCAAAAATAAAATAAAGCTAAAATATATGTGTTTAATGTAACTGTGGTATGAGAAACCTGAATTTCATTTAATACTAGTCCAACATGATATGATAATTCCTATATGTGTATAATAAAATCAAAAGTCTGGGTAAGCTTTCATTACATGTTTTGATAAATTGTGTCCACCTGATTGTTGTTAGCAAAGGTGAAAATCCGCGGTACATTGAACTAATAATATAAAGCATAATACAATTCATTAAATGATCAAATAGAATAATACATACTATATTCAAATAAATTTTTTGTTAACAAAATATTTAGTTTTCTGCGAGTATTACGACACAATTTGACAACAAAATTTAATAAATATATATAAAGAAGCTTCAATGATTATTATTACAAATTTTTTTAGATATTGTAAAAATTCGAAGACTGTTCTGTACTTAAACTGAACTTAAATAACATTGACGTCATTTGAAGATGAATCTTATTTATTTAAAAAAAAAGAAATATAAACAAAACAGAATTTCCTTTTTCCTAATATGTCTTTTCTGTGTCAAAATGACCGGTTCCAAGTCTAATTAACATTTTGATTGCATTTTTCATTTATTAAGCAAACACATAAAAAAAAAATAAAAA
This sequence comes from Hybos culiciformis, assembly GCA_964007475.1. NCBI lineage: Eukaryota > Metazoa > Arthropoda > Insecta > Diptera > Hybotidae > Hybos > Hybos culiciformis. The sequence continues at coordinate 65,446,260 of OZ023273.1, forward strand.
ATAAAAACAAGTTTCTTATTTCTTATTTTGGAAATTTTCACTCTCTTGTAGTATGAATTTTCATCATCTTTTTGTATATTGGGAAAAAAAAATTTCTTGAATAAATAAAAGAATGCAGTTGTTTTGATTTCACTCTTTCATTAAGTCAATTCAAGGTATAATAAATGCTAAGGTCTGAGGAAAAAGTATTGTTAAAAATCTAAGAAATTTTTGGTTTCTTCTTGCACTAATATCCGGAAGAAATTTTTCTTTTATTAATATTAATCATTATCAAGTTTCCTTTTGCATGAAACTAATTATATTGAACAGAATTAAAATGAATTATATTAAATTTAATTAATATAAAATGAAACATTTTACATCAGGAAGTCATTTTTAAGTTCTTCTAGAAACTTAACTTTTCGTGTACCTAATTAACCGGCAATTTATTGACATTTTAATGACCCGGTTCACTTTATGTACGTTTTCTGTTTGTTCAAAAAAAGAACTTTCAGAATATTATATAGTTTAATTTTCAAAACAAAACCACTTTTAAATTCTTAGAACACCACACACAACTATTTAGATTTGCAAATTTTTTCGAACCTATTGCAACCAACGTACATTCTTTTAATTCTTATTTACCTAAATATTAAACATGGTGATGTTGAAAAATAATGAAATATCTGCAGAGACTTCATTTTAGGAAAATTAAATTGTTTTCAACTTCCTATCGAAAAAAAAGAAACTCAAGGCTATACTAATTAAATAACTAATTAAACATTTGTATTTTTCACAATTAATTTTTATTATGCGGGCTTGCTTTGAATCGAATGGACAATACAAAAAAAATAAACAATTTATTTTTAATTTGATGATTTCGAAACTATGCCCCACGATTTCAAAATATTTTTTTAAAGACTTTTAGAATGTATTGTAATTTAATATGATGTTACAATAATTTTTTTCTGTATGTCTGTAAATGAATCGCTGTCCACTCTATCTAAACATTATGTATATAATACTGTTTTGAATGAATCCTTTTTAAATAAATCATAAAAAGAAATATCTATGTATGACATGAAAATATAATAACGTATACTGTACACTTTTTCCCTCAAACGAATGTAATGCGGACAAAATTATTACATTTATAATATGATTTTACTGAAATATCATTACTTGCTTTAATCAGCTAGTCATGGTTTGATTAACAGGAGAAAAAAAAATTACATTTTTAAATGTAAATATAGTTGGAATTGGAATGAAATGAAAAAAAAATTTTTTCCGTACAAAAAATAACATAAAATAAAATAAAATTTTATTTAATGTTTAAATATTATAATCGTAAATAGATGAGAATGCATGATGATGATGATGTAAAGAAAAGTATAACGAATCAAAATACAATTCATGTTAATTGAAGTTAGCAAATAAGGGAAAAATTTAACTTTCAATTATATCATAGTAGCATTATCATTATAGAAAATCGTATAAATTACTTTTATATCGCACCTATTTTTTAATTTCTTATCTTAATCAAATACCTAAAAATATAAGGATATTAGTGACTTTTTGTAGATAATTTGTAGATTTGCAATTTGTTGTCGGAAAAAATGAGGAATGCCTCCACAAAACTTTTAGGAAGATCAACAATTTCGCACGATTAACACCAAGAAGGCTTTAAGAAATCATAACCATATTTTGAAGTTTGAAATTACAGTCGGCCCCCCTATAACACGATACTGTTATAACCAGTGGTCGAAGGGGCAGGCTAAAAGTGGTGGGATGGTTAAAAAAAATTTAAGAGCAGGTTGCGGCTCTTGGGGTTGCTATCGCCTTGTCCTTTTTTAGTAGAAAAATGACTCATCCAAACAACCTTATTTTAATTTTACCAGCTTCAACACTTGCGTTGCGTCTTTGTTGTTCCTAAATCATTTAATGAACTGCAAATAGAACATCCTACTCCACTTTCTTTAACTGTTATATTTATATGTTTCTAACTTTTCACACCATTGTGTTTCTGCCTGGTTATCTAAGAACTTCAAAGTATAGGGCTCCTGTAATGTCCTATCTTGGCTTTATGTGCAAAGTACATTAAGAACCTCCTGCTGAGTGCTGTTCTTCAATTTTTCTTTTTTTTATTAAAAAATTTAATCATTTAAAAAAAAAAAAAATTTAAACAAAATTTGGAAGTTAACTAAAGATAGAGAATATGTATTCAAAATTTGATCGGTTAAAAATTGAAATTTACGAAAAGCTGCGAAAATTGTTACCAAAAAAATAACTACATGGCCAATTATGAAAATATCTACTATTTAGTATTTGAAATTTAAAAGTCTCATTTAAAATTATTTTTAATTTTTTTTTAATAAACATTTTTAAAATTAATAAAAAAAAAAATATTTTAAAATTTAAAAAAATATGTTCCGGGATGCATTTTTCCATCCTAAGAAGTGGTGGGATAAGTTTACAATCCCGCCTCACTTGGAGCACTGGTTATAACGCGTTTTCATATTACACGATTTCATGTCCGTTTCATGCGTAGTACATAACGTGTTATACAGGGTCATATGAGCGCATTGTACGAGCATTCTCGTACAATGCGTTTTCTATAAAACGGAACTAATCTACCTCTACCTTATGATTTTTATGTTTAAAATATGAAGAATAAGTTCGATAGTTCAACGATAGTTGAAGACTTTTATCACGAGGTGATTTAATGAATTTTATTCTTTTGAGTGAATGAAAAATGTGAAAGCTCTGAACTAACTATTTGGATCAAGTTTTAAAAAAAAAAAATTATAAGCTTGAAAATTTCTTCTTGAGTTTATTTTTTCGTTTCGAAAAATCAATGTTTTCGTGTTCAATATCAATTCAGTTTTATGAACTACGCTAGGTTAAATATTTACCAATAAATAATATTATTTGAACTCTATTGCAATATATTTTCTTTTCTTTAATAATTTAGAGCTGTCAAAGATATATGTTTTTATTCCTGTATATATATGTGACCATATATGATAAATTGTAAGAAACATAAAAGTTCGCACATAATAAATCCTTTTTTTTTCTCTTTTTTTCCCTATTTTTTATAAATTTACATCTTGTTATATTATTAATTTTTTTTTTAAACTTTTTTTTCTGGTTTTTTTTTTTTTTTTTTTAATATAAGAATAATAAAATATTGTTATATGTACTTTTCTTTCAAATATATGAAAATAATTGCTAGAAAAATTACTTGCCAAGTTAAACAATATAGTGTAATCCATTCTAAATATCTACTGCTGTGAAGTGAAAAAAAAAGGTCAATAATCTGCTTAAGATCTAAAATTACAACAGAATATTGTACGGAGCGTATTTTTGAGTTTTTTTTTTTTATTAGTGTTATGTTCTTTAACATAAAATGAAAAATGAAAAAACAAAATCTAATATTTTATTCTATATAGCACACTTAGTGCTTTATAAAAGCCGGAAATGGTTTAATATGTGTATAAGAAAAAATTATATTGAGTTTAAAATAAATAAATAGAAAAACCATTAAACAAAAAGTCCAAATTAATTATTTTATGGCTACAAAATGCAGTTCCAGTAGTTATGATTATAAAACTAATTAAATTGCATTATAAATATACAGTCCGCATAAGGTGGAATTTTATATTATTCTCTCCCAATAGAATTTAACAATAAAACATATTGTCTAATGTTGCTAATGAATTGCCAGATGTATTTAATATTTCTAGTCTTTTAATTGATGGTCTATGTAATTTTATTCACGGGGATTTTTACTTATAATTATTGTTTTTTAAAAAAACACAAATGACTTCAAAATTTATATAATTCTGAATACCTATTTCTAAAAAAAGTTCTAACATAAACGTATATTACTAACGTTTTATTATCCAGTGAAAATAATAATCGAATCTAACGAGTCTTAAAAGATTCTTTGATAATTTTCCATTAATTTGGTTCGTTGTATATTTATTTATTTATGACTGAAAAAAAAAATTTTAATGATAATTTAAAAAAAGTTTTGTAAATTATTGGTTCAGTTCGTATTGTTATATGAAAACATGTTTTTTTTTATGATTATCCCTTTTATGATCGATTATTACCTTATTTCATAACTACATGTACTATGGTTCATAATCAAACTGTTTCTTTAAGTTTTATAAATTAAAAAATATTTTATATGATGTAAAGAAATTGTCTGCAACAGTGTCTAACAAAAAAAAAAGTTCTCGCTTGATGAAAGATAGGGTAATTAAAAAGTCTATATTAAAATCATAAAAATTTTCTTTCCAGTTATCCTAAACATCGATGGGTGGACAATGAACATATTTGTATTAAAAATCTTAGAACGACTAGAACTTATAATGTAAAATTTTAACTAGTTATCTTTATATATGTATTTATATGTAGCATAATTTATGTTGCCCAGAATGTTCTGAATCATTAAATACAAAAATAAATTGAACATTTTAAAACTAATTTGCATCACGTTCAATTGATTCTAATACGATAGCGTTTATTCTACATATTATATGTTAGTTAAAGAATTTTATTTTTAACATTAACATGCTCTAACATTATGTTGTTTTTAAATAGAAAAAGTATTGAATTACATTGCACAGGCTTATTATTATTATTTTTTTTTGCGATGAAGTAGAAAAAAAAATAATTTTTTTTTAACGTTTATATTTAAACTTTATTTCTATCATTGTATTGTCTAGACGTTAAAATGTAATTTAACCATTAAGTTTAATTTAGCTTGAAGCTATAATTAAGGAATATTAAGGCATACAATATTATGTGTTTAAACAACAATTTTAAAGTTTGCAAGAATTAAAACCCAGTATCAAGTTTTTTTTTTGTGTTATTATACTTTACTTGAAATAACATTTTTATAATATTATTTACAGAACAAGCAAGTAACACATAAGTTATAAACTATACAGATTTAGGCAAATGAACTATATTTATTATATTTATTAAATAAAATTGTATAAAAAATTATAAATTATGTGTTCAAAATGTAAATAAAATTACTTTTGATTACATTTTAAATTTAGAATAAAACATTTCTATTCTTTTAAGTAAAAACTTTCGAACTAAGTTTAAAGTTATTTTTAATGTTAAAAAAAATTTTAAAATTGCATTAAACCCAACTAAAAAAACATATATGTATTAACATAAAATTTTAGCTTACATTGTGATCTTATTAAAATGGAGAATTAGAATTAGATTTTAATTCATATAACCATCGAGAATCAGGAAATGAGCTTAAAGTCGAAAATATTATTAACTGTGTTAAAACCTAGTTAGTAACGGCAATAAATCAATTATAGAAATCAGTTCACAACAAATGTATAGAATCGCTTTGGTGTTATTTATAGAAAATGGATTAGAATACAAAAGAGAGTAAATAAAATGACACAAAATATGAGCAAATATGCCTTTAATATGCATCGAATTTCGTTTTGAACTCTCTACGTGCGAATACTGAATTAGTTATTGGCAATAGGAGATACATTTCCAAATTCCAAAAACGTTTAGTAAACACATAATATACGAAATAATTTTAATTAGTTACTTCAGCAGAGATGTATACAGACTACACATACTGGAAGAAAAAAAGATTTATTCACATTCAAATCACATATTAAAAAAGTTTTACAAATCGAATCAATTCACAAAATTCTTTGTTATTGACTAACACCCGCAGGAGTCCTTGACTACCAAGCAAAAATAAAATTGAATAAATTTTTATATTACTTTTTTTCTTTTTTTTTAATTCAAGGTTGTTATTTTATTCTTCTAATAATATACTTTTTTATTTTTAAATTTTAAATTCAATATTTTTTTACCATATTTATATTTTTATATATAATTTTATTTTAATTTTTAAGTTTTAAGTATGAATAATAATAATAAAAAAAAAAGATCAGATCGCAATGTCAGTAACTGATTTATGGTGACAATAAAAAAACATTGCAAAAAAAAAAAAAAATTATATAAATTTAATATTAAAATTTTATAATTCCAACAAAAGCTATTGAATTATTATTATAGTAAATATATAATACAGGTAAATTTGTTTTTTTTTTTAGAGAAAAACGTTTACTTTATATACTCTGGATTTTTGGTTTTAGTTTTTTTTAATTAATTTCAAATATGCTGCAAAGTCGCATTAAAGTCAATTACAAAAATTTTAAATCCTAGAGACAACTATCTACTATCAATCAACTAAATTCAAGGAATAATAATTAATTTAAAATTATTGAAATATCTATTTTAATAAATTGTTAGTTTAGTTAGAAATACGTTTTCAAAACTTTTTCAAAATAATGGGATTAGGTGTAGTTTTTATTATCGAATGTTTTTTTTTGTTTTGAATTCAGCTCAAAAAAGTTTACACTTGTTTATGAATCGTACATTGGATAAAATTACACAATAAAAATTAAAAAATTTATTAACACAAAATTCCAACTTCAAACATTGATAGTGTGTTTATAGCTGTTTTTTTTTGGGTTAGATTCATTTTATCAAAACAAAAAGGATGGCCTCATAGTTAAAAAAAATAAAAAAAAATTATTTCACAAATTCTCAATTCAAGTGTTACCGTAAACTTTGTCGATTGTGAAAGAAAATTTCGATATAATTTTTTTCAGATATATGTATACATTATATGTAGATACATTCACATTATATTCAAAACTTTATTGTTTTGAAAGAAAATTTCGAAAAAAAAATACGAAATAAAAAATTTTCTACATAAGTACGTTTATATATAAAAAATTTAAAAAAAACATTTTTATTTATTTAAAATAAACAGGAAAACTATTTTAAAAATTAAACAAAAAACAAAAAATAGTTTTTAACAAAAGTTTCATTTGTGTAGTTTAAGAATAAAATAAAAAAATAAATTTTTATATTTTTTTTTTTTGTTTCCAATACCAAAGTTTCATTTTATTTATTTTATTATTTCTAAATCTAAATATTTTTCTTTTTAAAATAATAGAATTTTATATGTATCTCAATATTATATACATACATATATGTATTCTACATACATACTTATTTTTATTTAAATTTATACAGGACAAACTTTTAAGCACATGTGCACATTAAATTATGTTTGATAATATATAATAAGGGAAAAATTCAATTTAAGGTATAAAGTTGCTGCCAGAATATAGTGCTGAACTATATACTGTTGGAATAATTGGAATACATAATGTATTAAGTTATTTTATTTAAAGAGACCATGGAACGTTTGACTGTATTTCATTTGATTGTAATCCCATTTGGCTGCATTTAAATACTTTGACTGTATTTTTTTTATTTGACTGAACTAATTTCATTCATTTGAAAATTAAAATAAAAATAATTAAGTAGCCTAGATGTGAAATAGTTAAATAACTGATAGAAATGCTCTACCTCCTTTAAAATAAACTGATTTTAATTTATTTATTTATTTATTCAATCAAACGTAGTTGTTAAGCTGAAAGTTGTCCCTAAAAAAACGGCCTGCAAAAATAGAAAAAATTACCTATTGCTCCTAATATTTACCACTAAGTGATCCAGCCAAAATTTTTATTATTTTGTTTATTTTTTTAGAAAATAAAAGAAAAATTATTTTTCATGGATTTTTCAATATTATATTATTTTTAAAATGTTTCAGACCTTTGATGAAGTGTGTTGAATTAAATTTTAATTTATTGCTCCTAATATTTTTGACTTTAATTGTAAATCCTTTTTTCGCTATCGTCAAAGGTTAAAACTTAGAAAATTTGAGTCCTGTTAAGTATATCCAACAATTAAGGTAATAATTAGTAACCATTCTCAATGTTGACATTGATGATTTTCTAAAAATATTTTTATTTGTAACTTAATCATAAAACCTTATACATAATTATAATTTTTTTTTATTCAAATTAATTTTTTTTTGCCAACTAACTACTCTAAGCAACTACGTACTTCTTCTCTGTACTAAATTGCAAAGAGAAAAAAAAAATTATTGCTAATTTAATGACCTATCAAATTTATTGTTAACATACATTGTTTATCAAGTTTTTCAATTCTTTGAACTAAAAATATGCTCTTTTCATATACAAACTTTTATATACAATTCCATTGATAAAAATTCCTCTTCTATTGACATCAATTGATTTATTGCCTTTAGATTTTCACAACACAACTATTATTTTTTGGAACGTAGTTCCTTATTCTACGCTCTTATGGAAAAATTTATTAAAAATTTGAACACTTTAGTGTCAGTACAAAGTGTCGGTACACACTCCGACGCGATCATAGATTTTGAGCGAGCAATGATTTTTTTTTTTTAGCAGCAGTTCCAAAAAATTTTGAAAATATCGCTGCTAAGCCGCAGCGACCAAAAATATGATCGCGTCGGCGTCTGTCGGTACATGATAAACAAAAAAAAAAGTTAAAAAAAATTAATATATTTTTATTATACTTTTTTAGGTATTTTAATAAATATTGTGTTCTTTGGTTTGCATTAATAATTAATAGAAATAAAACAAAAAGAATAGTAAACATCCAATGAAATTTATAAAATTAAAATCCAAAATTCTATCAAAGTTATCTATCAATATTATCTGTACAAAATAATTCCGATGTTTCACATCTATCAAACGTCCCGCCGGCTCTTGTATTTTTATTGAACTTTGTATGAAAATTGATAAACTTAAATTTATTTCAATTTTATTTATAAAATAAAATATTTAGTAAATATTAATTTTTTATTATTAACTAATTAATATTTTATAGTTCAAATAAAATTTAGATTTTCATACTAATTTCAATGTTAATAAAAATCTTGTATAATTTTTTCAGTATTATTTTGCCAATATAAAGGCGCTATTCGGTACCAAGGCAAGTCAAGTCATCTGCCGGCGTTAGATATTTCGATACTTTGCCATTTTGGCTATGATATTTGTTTTTTTTTGTGTTGTAAACAACAAAAACAAAAAATTAAAATTTATAAGTAAATTAACGATACCTGTTAATTTTTTTAAAGTTTAAATAATGAGTCGACGCCGTCGGATTTTATATTATTTGATGAAAACTTAAATTTTATTTGATTTTATAAAATATTAATAAAATACTTAGAAAAAATTATTTTTTTATTATTAACTAATTAATATTTTATATTTCAAATAAAATTTAGATTTTCATACTAATTTCAATGTAAATAAATTTAAATTTTGTATAATTTTGTCAATATAAAGGCGCTATTCGGTACCAAGTCAAGTCAAGTCAAGTCGTCTGCCGGCGTTAGATATTTCGATACTTTGCCACGGCTGACAATTGTTTTTTTTTTGTGTTGCAAAAACAACAAAAACAAAAAATTTAAATTTATAAGTATATTAACGATACCTGTTAATATTTTTTAAGTTTTCTTTTCTGTACAAAATAATTCCGATGTTTCACATCTATCAAACGTCCCGCCGGCTCTTGTATTTTTTATTGAACTTTGTATGAAAATTGATAAACTTAAATTTTATTTCAATTTATAAAATATTTATAAAATTAAATATTTAGTAAATATTAATTTTTTATTATTAACTAATTAATATTTTATAGTTCAAATAAAATTTAGATTTTCATACTAATTTCAATGTTAATAAAAATCTTGTATAATTTTGTCAGTATTATTTTACCAATATAAAGGCGCTATTCGGTACCAAGGCAAGTCAAGTCGTCTGCCGGCGTTAAATATTTCGATACTTTGCCATTTTGGCTTATGATATTTCTTTTTTTTTGTGTTGCAAAAACAACAAAAACAAAAAATTTAAATTTATAAGTATTCACTTGTTTAAATCTCCAAATAGCGACTCCAATGGCGAAAAAAGGCACATACTTATGGGTGAAAACAAATGTAAACAAAAGAGTCATACTTAGTTAAATATTCAAATAGTGCCCCAGTGGCGAAAAATAGCACATACTTATGGGTGAAAAAAATTTAAATAAATGGGTTGTCAAAACAGTCAATATTAACGATACCTGTTAATTTTTTTAAAGTTTAAATAATGAGTCGACGCCGTCGCATTTTATATGATTTGATAAAATGTAAACAGTCCTTTTCGCGGCAAATAAACAGTCCCTCTCGCGGCAAATAGTAATAGTTTTTTATTGAACGTTGTATGAAAATTGATAAACTTAGAGTCACCATTTCTAAATTGAGGACGTAATTTTCTGCATTCGGTATGATCTGCTAAAATCAACTACTTATAAAATAATATTTGGCTGACTGAAATCAAAAACTTATAATAATACGTGACCGACCGAATTTTCTTACCCATTTTTGCCGCTTTTTTCTTTTCTATACAATTTTAGTTTTTGAATTCACCTACAAATTTAGTTTGTTATGGGAAATTTAAAATTTCCCTTTGCAGAATTTTAAGAAGTAAAATTGAATTTGTGAACAGCTTTAGGACAAAATTATTTCATTTTTTTAAATAACAGCAGTAAAATATTAAATCCGATTTCAATTTTTTCAATAATCACTAATAAGTGAACAGACTCTTAGTTTTAGCTTTTTGAATTTTCGATGTCAAAAAAGATCTTCGAAATTCGAAAGAACAGTCTAAAATTGCTCCTTAAAAAAGGTTTCTTTAAATGAAAAAAATGCAAAATTAGAGAAAACTGGGAAAAGTAGAAAAAAGTTTCTTTTTAAATTAATAAAATTTTGAATTGATAAAAAATGAAAATTACTTATATGGACGCTAAGGAACTACGTTCCAAACTGGTGTCCCATGACAGCTCTTTTGTTTTTTTTTTTGTCTTGTTTAGCTAAGAATCTATTGTTTATATTTAAAAATTTTTTTTTTATCTATAAACTTTACTTATGTTCTATCTTGAATAAAATTGTTATATATGACACAAGAAAAAAAATATATATATACAAAACTACTATATAAAAGAGTTTATAATGTATATCAGATACTTGGTGGTATAGTGAGAAAAATAAATAAAGATATTGCAAAAAAAAAGAAAAAACAAAAACAAAATAAAAAAGAACATTAATAAAGCAAACGGTAAGCCACAAAACACACGGTTCATCAGACTTTAATAAATATAAAAGTGACGAATGAATGTAAATATTATAGGAAAAAAAAACAACAAATAAATAGTTTTATTTACATAAAAAATATACATAATGTACGTAGGTACTATAATATTTCTAAATGGATTTGAAGCTTTTTGTACATAAAAAAAAAAATATGTTTTTTCATCTAAAAAGAAAATATAATAAAAAATATAATGCATTTTGTTTGTAGTTCTCTTCTTTTTTTTTGTTTTTTTGTGAAAACCAAACCACACAGAACACAGTGGAATGAAAATAATAGACATATTTTCCGTCTAAATGAATACCATTTAGAATAAGTGTGGTTAAAAAATATTACATGTGGAGTAAAATTATTACCTGTATGAATATACTTAGATCAAGATCGTTAAAACTATATAACTATTCCTTATTCCCATAACCAAGACAATTAGATGTTTTATGAACCGGTGATCTTCAGACAAAAAATGTAAGATGAATCAGAAGAGAATGCTATGTCTGCAAATTTAAAATTTTTTTTCTGTAAATTAATTTTGACCATCAGTCGTTAAAAAAGAGTATATAAATCAAGGAAAAATAAATCAAAAAAATATTTATGGAAACAAAAAATTAAAAGTTACGCATTTATGTTTTTTCTCTTATTTTATTAATTTATTCATCAATAGACGTTAATTTCTTATTAAAACTTAATAAATTAAAATTTCACGATAAAAGATTGTGTGGTGCTGCTGTTAAATTAGTTTTAATGTTTTATGCCAAAAGTCAAGGCCTTATAACAATTTTTGTTTTTAAATTATCACCATATATGTTATCTGCATGACGCTTTAAACTGAGAGCTATTTATTAGAAAATTTAACATAATTTAAAATGTTGCTTACAGTTTTGTGTTGTTTTAGCAAATAAATTATTTGGTTTTTTTACTTATTTTATTATTAATTTTGTCAGTTATAAACTTATATTAAAGCAACTTCCAGCCCGAGACGGGAATGAAACCACGACCGTACAAATGGTACGATTTAAACTACATACATACACTATACAGCCTCCAATTGAGCTAAATTGATTTTTATTTTTATAATTCGCTCACAATTTAGTTATATTTATTTTAATTGAGTAAAAAGATTATTTGGTGGGAATGATACCCACTACCGAGCAAACACTACCATGACGGCAGGCATAAATTTAGTTATATTCAATTTAATAATATTTAAAAAATCTATTTTCGTTGGTTTTAAGGATGTATAGACAATTGTTCAACTTTGATTTTAGCTGTGATACGAGGAAGAAAGATTCAAAATTCTTCGTTAAAAACAGTGTGGATCATTAAATTCCATTAATTTTTTTGATCATGACAGACAGCTCTTAAACTAAATAATTAAGATTTTTAAAAATTATTAACAGGGGGTGTTAATGTTGACTACATTAATTATTAGTAGTTCAATTATAAAATAAAGGCTTAGAGAAAATGTTTATGTAGTGAATGCTATAAAACACCATAGCAGCAATCTAAATTAAATTAGATTATGTGAAGACAAAATATTGTTTAATATTATATACAATTATATACGTTTTTGTTGTACAATTTTGTTTAATATGCCAAGAGAATTTTGAAATTTTCTCGTTTTGAATATTATATGCTGGCGGAAGAAGGAATTCATAAACTTATATTCTTGTACATTTATGATATTGGTTATAAAATTATTTATTATAATTTTTTAGTATTTTTTTTTGTTCAACTATATTTTAACAATAAAATTATTTTGTCACGTCTTTATTTTGGTTCTGAGAAACAGATAAAATATTGCTGCTCTCTTAAATTCTTATGCTTCCTTTGTTGTACTAATAAAATATTGTTTTCTTTTATATTCGAAAGATAATACTGAGCAGCCGGTTGCACATTTAGCATAAACATTCTGTTCTGCTGCTGTACTTCATTTTTGTGAGAAAAATGAATTTACTCATTTGAAGGTTTCTTAATAATTTTGAGAAAATGAGTTCATCTTATTAGAATAAGTATTTTCAAGCTTTTTATAATCAATATAAATATAACCTTGTTGGTACTCCTATTGTGTCATTATTTGCTGATGATCTATAACTTATTTTTTAAACTTTGGCGAATTTTAATATAATTTGTATTATAATGTACTTACAAAAACAGAATTAAACATATATGTTGTACATAAATTACAATAAGTACAAAAATGTAATTTAACTATAAATTGTACAAAAATTGTTGACTAACTTACTATATTTACGGATTGAACGTGCGTTACCATAATATCAACATAATCATTAATTTTTTGTTAATGAGCAACATTCAGTTTATATTATATGAGAAAAATTAATGAAATTTATTAATTAATAAAATTAAAAAAAAAAAATTGAACAAAAGATTTGTTTTTTTTTTGCCATTAATTAATTTTTTTTTTTTGCAATAAACTCATGTGAACTAGATTAAAAAGTCAATGTTATTGTTTTAGAAATGTTAATTTATATTTTAATATCCAAGAGACTACTAAAAAGTTTGAAAATCACACAAACCTCAGTTCAAGTTGACAATGGAAAATTTTACGAAAATTTCATTTCGATGAACCGTAACGTCTAACAATCAAGTAGAGACATTTCATTGATTACAAAAAGAACAAATTTACATGGTCAGGTCTGTTAAAAGTGACTGGTTTCAGCATTAATATCCGTATTTTAATGCCAAGTTTTCGTTGATATTTTTCTGTGGTAAATAATATTTTTGTCAGTTTTAGTGCTCATTATTAAGTGAAAAAAAAAATATAGTTCTGGTCACTGAATTACTAATGGACAATTAAAATTACTGAATTTTCTCTGTTCAACGTTATATGAAATGTATATCTAAAACAGATTGTTAGATATGTGAATTTATTGCATAAATGTCGATTCTTATTAGATCTTTGTTTTAAAAGTCATGAAATTTAAAGAAAACAAAAATGCTTTGGGCTTTTCCTTTTAACTATTTACTACAAGAAAAAAAAAACGAAAATTTTAAACTATTTCTTTTAATTTCAATTCATACGCATAAAAAGGCCAACTATTATATTTTTGTGATCATTATCTGAATATACAAAAAAAAAATTAAACCAAAGAGAATTAAAGTTACCTTCAATTTTATAAAACTAAATTTATAAGCTCTTGATAAAAACAACAAGGAAATTATTTTTTTTTTTTTTTAACTTTTAAAACTTTTTTTTATACTTTATTTTTTTATTCAGGTATTAAAAGTTTAAACTTTATAAATAGATATGTTATGTACATGTATTTTCTATATGAGTGTACAGATTTTGAGCGCCAAATTCTTATATTATGGTTTTTTTTTTTTGTTATTATTTCTATTAATTACAAAAAGGGTTCCCATGAGGTAATTTAGGAAACAATACAAATTCATCACTGCGTAATCATTAAAATAATTTTTAAACTGAATTCTGTTAAATTTATTATATTCAATGAGTTCATTTTGTTTTTGGATTACTTTTCATTCTTAATTAATATATGCGATCAATTTAATGCAATAAATTTAGTATAAGAGTAGAGATATGAAAGAAGTTAAAACTAATAACTAAGTTATTTCAAATGTTCAATTCAGATACGTCAATCTTATAGTTTCAATTGCGAGCTAAAATGAAATTTTTTATGACAAGAATGCGATTTTTCAGTTCTTTGACGTTTTGTTAGTTGTGACTTAGTCTGTATTATTGAAAGATCGGGTATTAACTACATATTGTATACTTATGTTATAAATATATTTTTTTTAAAGAAAATTTGTTATTTTACCAATTTCTATTCAATTCAAATTATTTTTTTTTGCTCAGAAAAGGTATTTAAAAAAAAAAAAAAATTGTGTGAAATTTTTTTCTGAACATAATAGTTTTTTTTTTTTATGTTTAAGTTCTGAAGAATTTTTCAGAATGATGTCATGTGCGGCTCCAAGAAGTAGCATCCCTCATTGGAGGTAAGCGAATAATATTTTAAACATTATAAATTTTATTGTTCATCATTACAAAACCAAATTTGGAATTATCACTAAAAAATAAAATAAAAAATTAATAATGTTGGTGATGATTTGTTCCAACAATAACTTTTTAGAACTTTTAAATGAGTATATTGATTAAAGGTTTATATTTTGTTATATTTTTATTCATTCAAGAAGCTGAATTCTCTATTTCAGGGGTGGCCAACTTCATTATATGTAAGATCGACTAATTTTTTATAAAATGTGTCGTGATCGACCTTATAAAATATTGATGTTAAACACATTCAATACACATACAAGTGACAACGGTGAAATTACACAAAAACATATATTGAATTTAAAAGGAAGGCTGCATGTCTTCAACCAAGCTTTCATAATTTTGCTAAATCCAGTCCGAGAGAATACTAATAAATCTTGAGTAAAGGCAGGATATCTAGTCATCTAGTCTTCCTTGTAAATGAAATTGCCCATTCAGATAAACCGTATGTACAAATATTTGTTACATTTGGTAATTTTGGATTAGTATTTATGTTCGGCAATTCCTAAAATCTTCCTCAAATTCTTTGGTATGTAGATTAAGATTACATTAGTTTTTAGAAATATGCTTTCATCCAACCTATTTTTGTTATTAAAAAATGTGACTTTAATTTTTTAGAACAAAAAATTGGTTCGGGATTGAATATTTAATGTCATAGAAAATGTTCAGCTCATCTCAATTGATCTCTCTGGATAAAGATTGTGACTGCGGCTAAAATAATATTTTTGCTGTGTTTTCTAATTTTGATTTTGAATTTTCCCGAAATTTAAAAATAGAGGCGAGTTATTTTCATATTGTTTAGTTTAATTAAAGTAAATGTTTTATAAACGTATATTGTTCATTAATCAATTTCTCACTATTTGTGGTCTAGAAATTTTGATTTGCTTTTTTCATAACCCAATTCTATACCTTTTCAACTTCAAATTGAAAATAATCATTTTCAAATTGGAAATAATCATTTTCAAAATGGAAATAATCATTTTCAAAATGGAATTAATCATTTTCAAAATGGAAATAATCATTTTCAAAATAGAATTAATCATTTTCAAAATGGAAATAATCATTTTCAAAATGGAATTAATCATTTTCAAAATGGAAATAATCATTTTCAAAATGGAAATAATCATTTTCAAATTGGAAATTAATCTTAAAATAGTAAGGTAGCAAGCCAGATACGCTCAAAAAGTGTTTCAAGCTTTTTATTAGTTGCATCTTTGCCAAAAAGTGCAATATATAAAAAAAAAAATGTTGTTTAAAAAAATGTCGTATATTAAGAAATGGGAACCTGATAATGTTAAAAAGGACTTACTATTTTAAAATTAATTTCCAATTTGAAAATGATTATTTCCATTTTGAAAATGATTATTTCCATTTTGAAAATGATTAATTCCATTTTGAAAATGATTATTTCCATTTTGAAAATGATTAATTCCATTTTGAAAATGATTAATTCCATTTTGAAAATGATTAATTCCATTTTGAAAATGATTATTTCCATTTTGAAAATGATTATTTCCAATTTGAAGTTGAAAAGGTATAGTTAATTTTCATCTTCGTGTTGCTAATAATTCCATCTTTGAATTAATAGTGCACAGTTCACACATTAAACTCGCTTTTATTTTACACCGCTTCTGATCTTCAAGATCAAATTTCTTATTCTTAATAAAATTACAATGAAGGGAATTTAAAGCATATAATATTTAAAAGAATTAATTTTTCATTGAAAAAAAATGAAATAAAAAAATGATAAATTTAAGTTGTGTATACAATGTTTTAGAAAAAGTTTAAATACTTCTTGATAAAATTTCTTACTCATATCCATCATCGTGGATGAGTTTTATTTTTTATATATAATATTTTTTTTTCGTTTTAAATTCTGGTTTAATGAACTTTTTTAAGTAATTATCAACTAATTGAGTTATTGATTGCTTAAATTTTTTGATTATAAATTTCGGAAGTGTTGAGCAAAAAAAAAAGGTATTTCTAAAGAACAATGACAGTATAGGTTTCAGTTGTACATAGATTTAGTAAAATTGGTCATTGTTATAAAAAAAATACTTTATGGATCATGGTTGATTTGTTTAAATGATTTCTTATTACATTATATATAAATGCGATAAACTTTTTCAACAACATTTATAAAGTACTTGCTTTCAATATGTCAAACCTAATCATTAAGCATATTATATTTATATAGTATTGCTCTTTATATGTCTAAATTAAATATTCAATAATTAAAATTTAACAATATGTTTTAACAACATTTTTTTTAATTTTTTATATTTAATTATTATTTTTAATGTTTTTTATACGCTTTATTAGAATACGCTTTGATTTTTCTAAAACCCATGGAGCTATTGGCAAAAGATCAATATTTATATTTAAACAAAACTATAAGCATAAATAATAATAATATTTTTAGTTGCTTACTTACTGAATTTTTTGGGCAGAAAATTATAATAACATATACAGACAACTCTGAACTAAGAATTCATCATAAAATTTTCAAAGAATTTTGAGCATATAGAAAAAATTTTCCAGAGAATTTATTGAAAGTCTCGAGGTCAAAAATATAAAAATATTAATAGCGATACTCTTTATTGTTATTATTTACTTACTATACAAACAATAATGTTGAATGTGTTTTTTGATGATAATATTATTTAAAGGCATAATTTTTGCATGTTATAAAGTTAATTCATTTCATATAATTTCATTTTAATGTGATATTCTATATAATATTCTAGTATTAATGCATTTAAGCCCTTACTAAATATCGTGATAGTATGAAATTATTATTAAAAGTGAGTTAAAATTTATTTTACTAATATGTAGTATGGGTTTCAGCACTTAAGCAATGATCTTAATTTAAATATCGAATAATCTTCTGGAAAAAAGAAATACATGAGAAATGGCTCTATTATTTCCCATTTAGTGTAGGCCTGTAGAACTTCTGCGACTATTGTAAAATATAGTAAATTAAGAAATTGGGATACTTATAAAATCTCTTGTCTTTCATTTTTTTAATTGTTCTACAAACATTATTTACTTTGATTCATATTCATTCATATTTTTTTTTTAAACTTACTTCTGGCCGAAATTCACAAATGAGCGTTTATAATTTACTATTTATAAAGTTCATTGTCATCTGAATCAATCACTAAATTTCAAAGTTGGCTGAGTATAGTTTTTATTTGTCAAAAAAAAAGTGCTTATATATTAAAGGAAACCACAAAATAGATTTAAAACTAAAAGTTACTAACTGAAAGAGACGAACTATTATGACAATAAAAAAAATAAAGGTTCTTACTCCGATATATTTAACTTATAATATCTGCTTTCTAAAACAAAAAAAAAAAACAATTACAAAATTGCAAAAAATTAAAACATGTATATACATAAAAACGTGACAGACCGAAAATTACTCAGACGTGGAAAAGTAATATAAGGGAATAATTTCCTATTGTATGTATATAATAACGAAGAAAAAGCACGGAAAGTAATATAAAACATTGTTAAATAAAATAAAAAACAAAAGACTTAAGCGACCAACTTTTTTAGTAGAATATATTAACAGAAGCTTGAATTTTGTCGTATACAAACTATAGACTTGGGATAATTATCATAATGGTGTTTGGAATAGTATTAGAATTTAGCAAATTAACAAATTATGGAGTTTTGAATAATTTATTATTGAAAATTACTCCAAAATATTGTAAATTTGTTAAGAGAGACTCTGTTGAAACAACTTAACACACCTGCAGAGTTTTGATTATAAATATCATTTTTATTTTTTTAACAATAATATCTAACTTCTGGTATGCTGTAAATTCATACTAATTCAGTAAACAACTAAGCTTAGTTAACCCAAAATTACGATATTTCTATCAAAACCGACCCATTTGATTACCTATGTTAAAAGCATAAACTTTTTTATATTCCCATCATAATAAATAAACGTATCTTAATGTTATTCATGATACTTTTTGGAGGGCTTGTGGCTATTCAATTCGTTTTTTTTTCTTTAATTTCTTATAATTTTTGAAGTCAAAATATGTTAAGAAAAAAAAGTTGAACATACTTTACATTTTAAGTTAACATGTCTGACTCAGAGTTTTTAATTGAAAAAAAAAAATACAAAAACAAAAACAAAAAAAAAGAAACTTTAAAATCTCCCATGCTCAACCGGTTGTTAGCCAGTTGTAGTAAATATAAAAGAAATATTTATTATGTTTTCAGGTGTTTTTTATTTCACCAATGATTTCACCAACTTACTTATTGGATTTCTTTAAGATATTTTATTCCGTTTTTTTTTCTTCATTTTTCTTAATTTTTTTTTCTTTTGCTTTAACTCTCCTACAATTCAACAAATACATCTGTATGTTTGAGATCATACGAGATATGGAATAAATATTTGCATTTTTATAACATTTTTTTATTAATTGTTGTACAGTTTACTTTTAATAGATTCTTCTGCATCTGAAGCTGTATATGTTTGTGATGTTTAAATATTTTCAAAAAATATTTTATTGAATTTGGAATGAATTATTTTGGAAATGCGATAAATTTGATTTTATCAACGACACTAAAGATTACGTTACACAAAATTTGTAAACATTTCAATTTGAAACTCAAAAAATAGATGTTTCGAAAATAATTTTGCTCAAAATTTAATTTGAAAAAAATATATATTTAAATAGCGTCTCTAATCGTCGCCTGAGATCAGAACTATTTTAAGTCCATTTTCTTTAAAAACTGTCTTATTTTCTTATTAGCGAGTCAGTACGGTTCCTGATGTGTGTGCAAAAACACGTGTTTGTTTAAATTGTTTTTCGTGTTCAAAACAGGTAAGTACAGCGTAATTTTTTTTTACCTGCAGAACCATTGTATGTCCACTTATTGACTTATTTGGACTTAAATTAGTTCTCAAAGCAGGGAATTCCATCTATTGCCCCTCTCAAAATGATTGAAAAAGGATATAATTGTAGAATAAACTTATTGGCATACATCACTACCTTAACAAAATAAACAGTTTTTCATGTTAAAATGGCTCTCCTATAAAATTTAATTAAATATTGGACCTAGAGTTAGAATAGTTCTGATCTCAGGCGACAAAATGATCAAAATATGAAATTTAAGAAAACCGTATGAATGTTGAGAATAAAATATGAAAATGTGGGGCCTTTATAAGAATTTGGATCATTGTATGTATAAAAAAGAAATCCAATAAAAATAAAAATCAGTTTGTAAGAACTTGAGCTCGCTTTCCTATTGGATGAATTTTTTGTTTTGTTCGTTAGGCGTGTTAAATTAATTGGACATTATTAATATTCTAACGTAAGAATTCTTTGTGGACATATTCTACAGATTTCGTTAGCTTCATAGTTATTATAAAACATGAGCAGCAAAGCAATGTTCAGCGCTCACTATTAAATCTAAGATCTAATCATATTCTATGCTGCACTTGTACATATTAATTTTTTTTTCCAACTTAGTTTATATTAACTAGGCTTTTGTTTTAACAAAGTGTTACTGTTGATTTGAAATAAAAATATTAAAGAAGAAGAAGAAGAAAAAACAATAAGTAAATAAATAAATGTTTACGTGGCCGGCATTTAATGTTATAAAATAAGAAATTTTCTTCTTATTAAAACTTGTTTTTTCTTCTTTAAGACAACTTTTTTTGTAATTGTATTTGTGAGCCGGGATTTTCGGATTTGAAATTTTAATTTTAATTTTTTTTTTTTTTTTAGTTTTTTTATACAATCACTTTTAGTGCACATTTTAAATCGAACCTATGTAGACATTATTCGCGGAGCTGTATACCGTTAAGAAATAAAAAAATTAAAAGAATTTGGGTTTCTTGTTTTTTGTTTTATATATTTTTTTTTTCTTATTTTAATTGAAAAAAGAAGTACCACCAAGTTGGATTTTCAAGGTGGACGAGAAAAAAAATTTTTTTTTTTTTATTCGCAGAACATCAACTTTCATTTCGAATGATATTTATATTTCTGTATGTGTTATTATTTTATTTATGTTTTTGTTCTTTTTTCTAATTTTAAAGCTATGCTTCTAATGGAAAATAATATATATTTATATATCAGTAACATTTTAAATTATAATAATAACAAAAATACTTAATAATAATAATAGTAATAATAATAATAGTAATAATAATAATAATATAATAATAATAATAATAATAATAATACTTAATAATAATAATAATAATAATAATAATACTTAATAATAATAATAATAATAATATTAATAACCAAGCATAAGGATAGCTTGAAAAACTAATGTTATTTTAATGAGGCAAATCATGAAAATAAATTTTTATAATATTAATTTAAATTGCTTTAAGTCTAATGGAAAATAAAAATAATTAATATTAAATCTAAGAATCAAATAAAAATTAATTTTGGTTAAAAAATTTTGCATAGTTTAAAAAAAAATCTTGCGTTATTGAAGTTGTTGACCGCAATTTGTGTTTGATTGATGTTGTCGTTGGCTCTATTTTTGAATGACTTAATTTTTATTATTATTATTATTTTGTTTTTTCCATCTCTGTTAAGGTCAAAAAATTAATTTCTCATAAATTAATATTTAAGACAAAATCACATGGTCGATGATATTGACACTAAAAAATTATTAAATTAAAAATATATTATTTTATCATGTGACGAATTTTTTTTTGCAATAATTATTTAAGCAATAATAAGATTATTGAAGTAATATTAACTTGAATAATTTGATATAAATCTTTGGTTCTAAGACACCGCCTGTAACTGTAACTCTTTAATCACCCTGCAAACTCAATATTAAAAGATTATATATTTGAAATATAAAAATTTAGTATTCTATAACAAGTAATCTATTCTTCACTACCATCCGATGGGTACGTAAATTGGCAAAGAGATTTCTTTGATTTTAATATACAAAATCATGAATGTGTGTAGAAGTTTTAATTTTCTTCGATATTTAGATATTATTGCAATGAAACGGAATTCAGAAAAAAAATTTATAAAATCATGGAATTTCCAACAATTTATGACAAAATGAATAAATATTCTTTGAAAATATAAAAAAAAAGTTTTCATATACTTAGTTTTGGTATTTTTATTTATTTTTTATTATTCATCTCATTAATGATTTGTTGATTGCGTTAAGAATATTAAATGTGTAGTAATTGATTAGTGTGACAATATTATATATAGAAATGACTTAACAGCATTTATGTAACTTTTACTAAAATAAGAGTATGAATAAATTTTTTTGTTTTTTACTTTAACTATAAAAATATTTTATATAAAATTACAATAAGGTTATTCATTGGAATTTCATTAATGGCAAAATTAAATCTGTGACTAAATTTGTATTTATATCATTTTATATTTACGAAAAGAAATATGCGGAAATGAAATGAATTTTTAATTATAACAGCGTCGTTTACGAAATATTCAAAATTTTATTAGAATTTTGCGTTGAAACGAAATGCCCAATTATTGTTATGCGTTGTTTATAGCTACCACAGTAAAGTAATTTTTGGAGGAATGTTCCGAAAACCTATTCACAGCTAATTTTATCTGAAAGTAAAAAATCAACTGCAAAAAATATAAAAAAAAAAACAAAAAAAAATTTTTGACAAGAAAGGTATCGTAAAAAAATATTCAGATAGGTAGGAAACGTAATGAAAAAGAAACAAAAAAATAATTGTGTAAAGTAATGAAATTTTTCAGATAGCAAAAAAAAAAAAAAAAATTCAATTTTCTTAATTATTTGAAAATATTTTAAAAAAATTCTTTTTACGAAAAAAAGATAAAATTAATATCTTCATTTTCAGTAAATTTGCTTAAATACAAATAGAATAATAACATAGAAAATCAGTTTTTACGATACCATTTTTTCAGATAGGTAAATTAGCTATAAACAAGGCATTAGCTATGAAACTCCTTATAGACTATAATCGCGTTTTGCCACTGGAAGCTGGTAGTTTTTATTTACTCAATAAAATAAATTCAAAACTAAAGAAAGCGATTATTTTGCAAAAAAAAAAAACTATTCAACTTTGATTGAATAATATTGATAATTATAAGCATATTTTACATTAAATAATATAACAAAATTGCATAATATTAATTAAGTATTTTTTTATTAAAAATTATGTATAATTTATTATTTATGTAAATAATCAATGGAGTAAACAGACTGATGAAATTATTTACAAAAATCAAAAGACTTAAGCCATATACATATTTGAAAAAAAAAAAAAAAAATAAAAATAAAATAAATATTTATTTTTTTATTCAATAATTTCTATTAAATTGTTAAATAATTTTCAATAATAAAATATTCAAAAATTTGTGTTATTTAACACTCCTTTAATTTAAAAAGAAAAAAAAAATAGTAATAAATTATTTCAAACATAAGATTTATTTCAGTTTTATGAGCGGAATGCTTACAGAGTTTGTCATATACATATACCATTTAAATTCATAAAATATGACGAAAATTAACGTTACTGAAGCCTATTTTTTTTAAAAATACATCAATTCACAATTGAAAAATTTTGTTTTTTGTTAATATTTCAAAGGATATTATTAATTTTGTTGAATTCAACATTCTTTTATATATTTCGAATTTCATTATTGGGGATGAATTTCTGTGTACACAATTTTCCAATGCATTCTCATATTGAACCTTTGTCTGTGGCATATCTACAACATATATGATAATATATCCAGGAATGCTTTCCTAAGGTTCGCCAGAGTTCGCGCATACCCTTTGATGCTATGGTTCGTGCGAACTGGCTATTAATTAATAATAACTTTCGAAATCAATTTTTCTACATACAATTGTGTAAATTTCTAAATTTTTAAATCACAACAAATTTATTATTTTGCAGTCCTTTAAATACTATCAAAATTCAGTTTTAAAAAAGCCCTACGACCATTAAAGCCAATATTTACGTGAATTTATTGTCTTAAAACAGTTTTGAAGTTAAATTCTCGCAATATATAAAAGAAATTTTCAATTTTATTTTTAAGGGTTAAGATCAAGAATTTTATTATATGTTTTCAATAAACCTACCCAAGACGACATAAGGTGTGGCCTCCTTTAAATATTCTATACCTTGCTCTCTATTCATCTAACTAACTATATATTCAAAGTTTATGTTAATTTTAATAAAAGAGAATAAAAATTTTTGTTTTTTGAAAACATTCCATAATAATACTTTCAATTTTTAAATTCATTTGGAAATAAAAGCCTAGCTAGTTTTGATTTTGAAAAGAATTACCATTTTATTCAAATAACAATAATAAAAAAAAAACAAAATTCTTGTATTGCTTATTATTTTTATATTTTTTGAATTTAATTTTATTCGCGCATTTTTGTAATAATAATAATATAGTTATAAATGAAAATCACACAAAAATCAGTCAGTTTCTAAGCGCGTATACGAATTAAACCATATTTAAACCTACGATTTTGGTTGAAAAAATAAAATAAAAATAAAAATTATAAATAAAAAACTTAAAATAAACTTTTAAGCAAAATTTATTCTTTTTTTTTCAGTTTTATTTTTTTATTAAAATTTTTCAAACCAAAGTATTTGAAGTTTTGTTCACTGAATCGAAACCAGTTTTTGTTTATTTTTTTTTATTTTGTTTCTCCATATTTTGTTTTTGTTTTTTTTTTTGCAAAAGAATTTTATTTTTCTGTTTTTAGTTAAATCGTTCCATTCTCTTGAACCAAAAAAAAAAAAGAAAAAAAAAAGAGTGGTTTATGCTTTTTGAACAATTTTTTTTTTTATGAATAAACTCTGTTTATATGAATTCTATTTGTTTTGTTTTTTTTTTTGCGAAAAGAGTTTTGACAGAATAATAAATTTATTTTTTTTGAATATTGATGATTCATTCTTTCAAAAATTGGAAAAAAACATAAAAAAAAATTATTATTATTTTCATTTTCAATTTGCTAAGCTTTGTTAATTTCTTGAATGCATCAAGGTTAAAATCTGTTGAAGTTTACTTGAAAAATATAAAATATATAATTGAAATTTTTGATTGCATTGATTTGAATTATTCATGAAAATAAAAATACATAGGTGGTATGCGTTATTTGATTTTCCTGCATGATGTGATGCGTCTCGTAATTCTGGTTAAAATATTCTTGGAATTGAAAATGATAAATTTTGTTTTTGTTTTTTTTTTTGTTTTATTTTCATATATACCTATCTACTTATGTAGATTGGAATATCTTATGACTGAAATTTTTATATTTACCCAACTGTGTACAATTTATGGACGTTGTATTTTCAAAATCATACTGGCGATAACTAATAATAATAATAATAATAATAATAATAATTGTTTATTTGCAATCTTATCTTCATACATAATTCTTAATTTTATTTTTACAAGCAATTCAAGAAAAATTTCATTTAACTAAACTCTAATGTAATAATTAAAAATAAAATGTAATACAAATAAAGTCCATTTCAAACAAACAAATAAAAGTACAACAATGACTAAACGTCGTCTGTTGGAAAGGATTTGGCAAGTAACTTTCTTAAAACTATATATATCTAATTTTATTCATTTATTTATTTTATTTCATTTTCCTTTCCCATGTTAATGTTTACAATTAGTAATGATTTCATCTTGTATTAAATAAACTAAAAAACGGAAAAACTAAAAATTCAGTAATTAAATTCTAATATTAAACTTCTTCGATACAGCCAACACGCTTTTAGGTAATTAGAAATTTTAACAATATTGCTTACTTCAAAATTATTTAGCAAAACTATAATTTCATCTTGCGTTAAAATAGAACTGCCCAAAAATTTATTTCGAAAATGTCTCAAGATTGGACATTTTCCAATGAAATGGTTAATATCCTCAATTTCGCGCATATTACAGAGAGAGCAAAGTTGCCTTTCAGGCTCCCTAAAGGACACCGAATTTAGAAAAATTAAGCCACCTCTAGCTTTAAAGAACCAACTTATTTTTGATCTATCATAATCATCTCTAAAGTAACTAAAAGCTTCTTCGTAATCAAGAAACTTATATAACCCATGTGAACTGCTTTTAGCCATTTGGATATCTTTTGATCTCTGTTTATTTCTTAACCGCTCCAAAAGTGCATACTTCATAACTCTAAAAGAATCTTCAAGGAATGATTCCGAAGTTAAATAAATTCCAACACTATCACATAAAACTTTCATGTCCTCGAACTGATAAGGATAACATTGTTTTCTTAATTCAATTCTGGCTAAAATAGCGGGAAGCCTATTAACCGGGTATTTGAATAAGATTTTATATAAATAATCTAAATGAAGTTCCAAACAATATAGATTTAATTCAGGTAAGCCAGTTTCTAAATTTAGTTGATAATTAGGCGTATTGTCTGGTAAGTTCAGAATTTTTTTCGGAAAAAAACGCTGCAATTTGTTACCAATATCCAAGTTAGAGCCACCCCAAACTTGCGCCCCATAGCTATAGATTGCCCTAGTCACTGCTTTAAAAATATTAAATTTCGCTGAAGAACTTATATTATTCTTAGCAAGAAAGCTGCTCCAAACACCATTTACACTATTTTTAACACATATTAATCGGTCTTCCAAATGCTACCTAAATGACAATCCCGGAGTAAATTTAACCCCCAGATATTTGTAATTATTCACAATTTCTATTTCACCGCTATTTAAAAACCATTTCTCACTTAAACCCAATCTTCCCCCCGTTCTAAAAACCATTATTTTTGATTTTTCCAAATTTATTTCCAAGTTCCACAGCTTGCAGGAAGCTTCAAGTTTGTTTATCATACGCTGCAAAATATATATATAATAACTATAATATTAATCTTTTAGATAATGCATGAATTAAATCTCATTTGTCGTGCCTTAATAGTTTTTCCAGAATAAAGTTGTTAGAGCTTTTAGCAAGGGTGGGCACGCATGAGGTCAATGAGAGCCATTTTCAGTTTTTTTTTTTTTAAAGAGCCACCATAGAGGAAAACTATACCGAAATATACGACCACCCACAATGTTGTACAAAAAAAATACTAATTGAAATTTACTAATTCAGTTTTTGTTTTGCTTGCTTCTCTCTCATTGCTTTAACAAAATAATTTTGAAGCGAACGGAATTGTGTAAAATAAAATCAAAAACAAAGTTTCGTTATTTTTTTGAAACTCTTATTAAAATACAACTGCAACTAGAAATTTTTTTTAAAACAAATCCAGCGAAAAAAATTCTGAAATAAAAAAAACGGATTGAATTTTCAACGACAGACGCATGCGGCTCTAAGAGCCGCATTTGCCCACCGTTGGCTTATAGATTCGGAAAATCACTTCTTAAGAGATGCGGCACTTTATTAACGATTTATTTCCAACACTTTTTTGATGTACTATATGACAACTCTGTCAAATAGGTGCTAAAAATCACTTCAGGACATGTTAAAATTCGTAGTTAAAAATTCTATTATTAGAAATTTTAACGAAATTAAATAAAAAAAAATGTTATACGATTAATGTGCGGTCACAATTTCAAATGGGCTTAAAAAAGACGAACTTAGATTTTGTAAAATTCATCCGATTACAATAAAATTAAAAAAAGATCAATAAAGCGACAGAGATTATAATGGGTACATTAATGTTAATCAAATTGTTTTTCCTAGTTATTTTATATTAATTATTATTCAAATTGATTGCAGACATGATACTCTATTTGCAAAATTTCATCTAATATCACAATCATATAAACAAACCTTTGATAAATTAAATAAAAATTACTATTTTTAGTGAGAAGAAAAATGAATTAAATTTTATTTTTTGAAATAAATAGTTTTTTTTTTTATTTTTTTTTTAATTTAAGCTATTTTTGCTTTGTTATAACAATATTCATGATTAACAATTTCATTTTTTTTTATTTTTTTTTTTACCACTCTTAAGGAAAATCATGAAAAAGTGGCAACAATTTTTTGCGTTTGCACCAAATGCAATTTCGTTTAAAAAAAAAAACTAAAATCAAAAAAAATTTGATATCAAAAGTGAATCTTAATTTTCTTAATATTTCTCAATAATTTATTTAATTTTTTTTTTTTTATTATTTTCAGCAATAAAATCATATAAAAATAAATAACAAAAAAAATAAAGAAAAGAAAAGAAAATATGTGCCAGAAAATTTCGAAATTAAATTAATGAAAAGAAGTTGAAAGAAAAATATATATATTTTTTTTTGTGTTAGCAATTTTTAGATAGAAAAAATTTTAATCAAAATTAAAAAAAAAATAAAAAATTTGGTAAAAAAATCATACCAAAATCAAAAAAAAAAAAATTGTGTTTAAAAAGAAATATATAGTTTTCTATGTTTATATTTCTATTTTGTTAATATAATATAAGTAAAAAAAAAAAATTACATATTTAGAATATGGGTCAATCGAAAAGAAATTTTAAAATTTCATTATTACTCGGATTTATTCTAAAAATTGGATTACTTTATGCCAATGAAGATGTTGTAGGCGGTTCAACTACTCTGAACACACTAGAAGATGGTAAGTTTTGCATATAAGTGTACTTATAATAAAAATTTTAAAATTAAATTATTTTTAATATAACTAGTTCCAAGTTTGATAGGATTGCAAACAAATAGCCTTGAAATGTTTTTTTTTTGCTTATTCCAACACTAAATGTTGTTTAATTAAATAAATAGTTTCATGAGCTGTCTGTTAAAGAATTTTAATGCGTTGGGGATCGTTATGTTGTATTTAGTGCTATAGAATTTAGAACGCTAAATGGAATATTATATGTGTCAATACACATGCAATCATTTAGATGCATCTGCGTAAATAATGAAAAAATTTAGATGCATCAGCGTATATAATGAAACAATTTAGATGCATCAGCGTAAATAATGAAATCATTTAGATGTTTCGTATTGAATATTACGTAATACCTAAACAAACATAATATCTCTCACAATATTTCAATACAGCCAAATACAAAAAAAAAATGAGAAAAAATGAGAAGAAAAAATATTCTCTCTTTGCAACTACCTCTCCCCTACGCATTAAAACAGTATACTGGATATGTAAACAAAATTTGTTATACAACTCGTTCTGTATTTACAGAAAAATACATTGACACTTGTCAATTTATATCACTCGACCTTCGGTCTCGTGATATAAGTATTGACTCGTGTCAATGTATTTTTCTGTATACAGAACTCTTAATTAATAACAAATTTAGTTTACATATTCAATAATCTACTATTATAATTTTAATTTTTTTTTTCTAGAGCTTAAAGCTAATCAGATTTGGTTCTAAAAAAATCTATGTCTATTAATAAAAAATAATAATATTTTTCATTAACAAAAAATTTTAAATCCTATACAAAAATAATGTTTTATGATCTTGTAGTTATGGTCTATAAATAGTTCAAAGATAAATATTAGAAATAGATTAGAAATATTTATGTTAGGGAAATAGAATATATATACTATATTTTCATAATCTTAAAACAAAGACCTTCGAAGTTAAATAAAAACAGATATTTAAAATGGCGCAAATGTTTAATTTTTCACAATAATGCTTTTAGGTTTGTTGCTTAAAAATATAAATGTGAAATAACTTCAACATTGACTACATGTAATTAAGCGAATAAGTGAAAAATTCCAAAATTTATTGAAAAAATATAAAATATTATTTTTCCTATTATTATTGATTTTAAATGTTAAAAACAATGTTAAATGTTTTTCTTAAGTAATATATGTATATATAGTATACAGATAGGGAAAGACCAAATTTTTCCTCTTCACTGAACATATAAATATTTATAGAAAAAAAATTATTAAATAACAGTTATTTTACACATATATTTTGCGTTTTAGGGTTCACTAGTTAAAATACAAAAAAAAATTTTTTTTAACTTTTATTAGAGCATTAATTCTTTTCCATATTGAGTAATAAGGCCTCCTACACATATTTAAAATTATGGTGGAAATTAAATATATGTGTTTTATAATGTCCATAAGTGATATATGACGTATGTTTTTAAATGGATTATATAAAAAATACAAACAGAACTTAGGAGACTGTTCACAAATTACGTAACGGCCTAGGAGGGGGGAGGTTTGAAAATGTGTTACGGTTTGTGATGGGGAGGGGGGGGGGGGGTTGTTTAAAAAATTGTTATGTAACCAAATTTCCTCCTTTTTATGAAAAGTTTTGGTTATTTATTATTATATTTTTTCAATTTTTGTTTTGTTTATTCGAATAAAAAAATTGTTCAAAAAGTAATTTAAAAAGTGTTTATCTTTTGTTACGTTATTCTTCTGCGGGGTCTTCGGAATTTGTTACGATCTGTTACTATGGGGGGGGGTTAAAAACGGCAAAAACAGCGTTACGTAATTTGTAAACAGTCCCTAGGGATAAATTATATTCTAGTATCTCGGCAATATTATATGTCTGCAAAACTAGATTTGTAAGAACGACTACTCGTTCAAAAAGTTATACAATATGATTGAAATTCTGTTGCAAGTTGATCTGTTTTATAAGGTATGTCGGCCGTCATTGTGTAGTGGAATTGTCATTATCCTACAGTGTTCGATTCCCACCTCGGGCTGAAATTTGTGTGAATTTTTGATCTAAGTGTTTGTGTTGATTTTATATAAGTCGTACCATAAACAGACCCATGATCATCTTCAGATATTTGTTCGCTTTTTCGTTCCATAGTTGTCTGTTTTTTTGTGTAGTCGAACAAACAAAAATTTTGATTGGTATTCAAAATATTTGCTAATAGCATTGGCATATTATTTGCGTTTTAGGTATTTTTTGCTGATAATAACAATTTCATAAGAAGCAGTTTTTTCAATAGAACTATGTAAATATGTTTGATAAAAAAAACCTGTTAATTGTATGCAAAATTCCACATTCAAGTACACTGTGATAAAGTGGTTTCGTTTTTAAGATAAATTATAAAATAACTTTGTAAAAAAGTATACATATACACAATAGATATTTCAACAGGTAATAATATAATCAAAGTACAAATTTTATAAATTATTGAGCTACAAAAATGAATGGTATTAAATTAATTTTTCGTTTTCTATGTAATATTTACACATATAATTTTTTTAATAGTCTAATTTTTTTCTACCGCACATTTTCTTTGTCACCCTAAACAAAAAAAAAAAAAAAACACGCCTAAAATTAAGCGCTTAAAAGTGAAATTGTCACGCTAAAAGAAAAAAAGTATAATGATTTTTTTTTCTTTTAAATAATAAACACCTTAATTTATAAATTATTAATGATTTCTATGTTTTGTTGGAATAAAATGATTACTTAATTTTCCTGAACTTACATTTTTAAATTGGACGATATAATTTTGGTTTTGAAGTCAAGAAAATGTGTACACAATATTATAATGACAGAATGAAAGTAAAAATAATAAAATTTAGATAGAAAAATATGAAAATGATAAAATTAATTAATGAAAAGTTTTTCAGTTTATTAAATATATTGTATACAGTTTGATATATATCAACAGCTTTCTTTACTCTAGAAGCCTCGCACAATAATAACATAAATTAAGACTTTCATTATTAAACAAAATAATAAATAAAAAAAAAAAATTAAAATAAAGAAGAAAGTACATAATAATGAGTAATATTATATTGTTATTATTTTTATTTTTATTTTTCATCTTAATTCACAAAAAAAAAAAAAACAAATTGACCAGTTTTGTTATTAATTTGTTCCCATATAAATAAAATATTAATTTTATTTTATTTTTTTCTTCGAATAAATATTTATATAGAAATAATCTTTTTTCTTGATCTTCACAAAAGGCTATTTTATTTACTTTAGGCTAAGAAATGGTTCATTAATGTGAATACGAATATTTTTGTAGTGGGTGTTGTATGATGTGACGTAGAACAGAAAACTAACTTATTCAGTTTTAAAAAAATTTAATAATAAATATTTTTAAATTGAATTTTTTTTTAAAATATCTATTTAGTTTTTATTATTAACAACTTAGTTGAAATTTTAAAATTTCATATAGCTACACCCAGAAAAAAAAATTGTTAAATTAAAAGAATTTATAGGTAAAATTAACAAAAAATCTTTATAGATTTTGCGCAAAAGGGTTTATAGTTAAATTAAAATTGCAAAAATTGTTAATTCAAAAGACATATTACATTGTTAAAATTAACACAAAATTGTTATATTTAAAATGTTAAGTTGTTATTATAACAATTTTAGCAGTTGAGAAAAAAATATATTGTTACGGTGCCAAACTGTTAAATTAACTATTCGAAATAATTATTTTAAAATAGTTTTTTGTTTTTTTATTTTTTTGGTTTGTTTTTGTTTTTTTTTCGCCTCTTTTTGTTTTTTTTTCGCCTTTTTTTTGTTTTTTTTTTTTGGTTTTTTTTTTGGTTTTTTTTTTGGTTTTTTTTTTTTGGTTTTTTTTGGTTCTTTTTTTTTGTTTTTTTTTTTGTTTTTTTAAATTTTTTTTTTGTTTTTTTTTTTAAATTTCTTGGTTTGTTTTTGTTTTTTTTTTTTGTTTTTTTTTCGCTTTTTTCGTCTTTTTTTGTTTTTTTATTTTTTTTTTATTGGTCACCCATCTAAGTACTATCACTATGAGACGTTGCTTAACCGCTGTGTTCAATGTGATGTAGAGTCTTCCACTGAGCTATGTCAGTAATATACAACAATGTATTAAATAGAAAATATAAATTCGGTAATATAAACATAATAAATATTTATCTTGTTAAATTAAAGAACTCCGCTCTTAACTTGTCTCGTTAAGAGCGGAGTTCTTTAATTTAACAAGATAAATATTTATTTTAAAAGTGTAGCTTTTTAAATCAACCAAAACTTTTTTTTAACAATGCCGTATTTACTTTGACAATTTTTATTGTTATATGTACCATTTTTAAATAACAACAAAAACATTATTTCAAAAGCTTTTATTGTCATATCAACAATTGAATGTGTAATTGTTATAATAACAGAAGAGTTTTTAATTTAAAAGAGAGAATAGTAAAATTTTATTTCTTTCGAAAGAAACATATTTAAAATAACAATTAATGTTGTTAAAATCACAATTTTCAGCTTTTACTAAATAACTGTTTGAAACATTTTAAAATAACAAAATCAAATGTTAAAATAAGAAGCATCTTTACTTAGATCAAATACTTATTAGTTTAATTTAAAAAATTTCTCTTTAACATCAACAATTTTTGTTTAACAGTTAAAAATTGTTAATTTAACTAGCATTTTTTTTCTGGGTGATGAAATTATATATTATTAAAAATTTACTATGCAGCCCCACACCGAAGGCGTTCCGACATCCAGTCTTTTAAATAGATTTGGGTCAAACGCTACAACATTTAATCGGAATATAACTAAATTTTTAAAACCGGATCAAATTTTTATAGTAGCCTATAACGAGTGACTAGACTACTTAATTTCAATTTTTCAATCAAATCGGTTCAGAGGCTTAGGTATTATTGAAACAAACAGAGAAACGAAGAATTTTTGTTTTTATTTATTAGATTATATAGATATTTTATTATAATTTCTTCCAATTACCGAATACTTATATAAATTACAACAAAATTCCTAGCCTGAGCGAATAAAATAGCCTGGCTGGAGTATTCAACAAAATAATTTTATATTTTAATTTTATTTTGATATTTTTTTTCTACATTATTATTATTATTATTATTATAACCTTAATTATGTTGAAATTATAATTAACCTTTGATTTTCATAGTATATGATGTTTTCTTTGAATTTCCATTAAAACTATTGTTAAGGGTATAATTTCTCATTACTTATTATTTGCTAATCTTATTTACAAATAAAAAATACCAATTTATATGTATTGCTATGAAAATGAAAATAAATAAAGATCAATTTAGCCACCATAAGAGAAATCTTCAATTTCACAAGTTGAAATAAAAAAATTATTTTTTTGACTTTTTGATTAAAATTTTACAATGATAAAACTCGTGACTTATTTTAAATAGAAATTGTTTGTTAAAAATTATAAAAATCATCATCTTTATAATTAGCATGGTTTCAATTTCGCTTTCGCAGGAGGACAAAATTAAAAATATTTGGGGTGCAGTTTAAATTTTGACACGCTGATATTCAGTCGATTTATTATGTAATGTGTAAAGTTTTATAATATTAGCGGCATACTTTTGCTTATTAATTAATAATATACAATTTTTTCAGTACTTATTCAAGTTGGAATTTAAGTTCTAGAATGATTGCCCTAAACTTTACAATCGCTTCTTTTCTCCTACGTAAAAATGCATAATTTATCATTTAAATGCGTTTGATCGTCAATTTTTGTAATAATTTCAAAATGTGATAAAACTTAAAACATAAATAAATACAAATCTAATTATATTGATGTGCATAAAATTCAATCGCTATTTGAAGAACCAAAAAAATTATTTTTCTATTTTAAGAAAATAATTTTATATTTTTAATGTTTATGCATTTTAAGACATTTCTTATATCAAAATATTATACTATACATTTAGAAATTAATCACTCTTTTTGTACATTTTGATTTTTTTATGAATCTAAAGTTTTAAACAACATTCTCGATCCTACAAAAATTTAAGGCGTATGTTTTTTATATTCAACAACTGGCTAATTGTAATTTATAACCAATAATCATATATTATCTCTAAGATAAATTTTCGAATTATATTCTTAAAAAATATAAAATTAACATAATCATTAATAATATTAATATAAAAATATATATATTTTTTTAATTTTATATTTTAGTTTTGAAATCATAAAATTAATACCTAAAAGGATGATTTAAGAATAAAAATGAGTGAATGTATACGTATTTTATATTTAGCGTTATATGGATCTACGATCATTTACTTGATAATTTTGTTGGTCAATCAGCTTTCTCAGTCTGGTTACAGCTTAAAATAGTATACGTTATTGAGTTTTATATTTTATATAATTTTTTCTTGCATTTTTTCAATCACAATCACTTATATTTTTAATGCATATAACGAAATAAAAGAATCCTGCTGAGATTCATGGTAATCATTGCGTTAAAATAATAATTTTTGTCGCACCGGAAGTAGGTAGTTGATATATGAATTTTTTTATAAATTTTTTCATTGGAATTTGAAAAACAAAATGAAATTAAATTGTATTTTTATAGTTTTTTGTGTGAAATAAATGAAAATGTTTGGCCATTTTAACAGCATGTTTGCATACCAAACGTTTAAACAATTGTAATATCATCATGCTTTACTTAAATTTAACAATAACATATTAATAAAATATTCAGTTTTTTGTTTTTGTAAAATATAAAATCAAACTTCTTGCAATGATTTTTAGTTGATTGCAAGTAAAATAGAGTATTTAATTAATATAAATCTAATATATAAAACACATTGAAACTAGAATTAAGCAAGAATGTATCTAACATAGTAGACAGAAAATATTTAATAATAATTTAATATTAATAAAAAATAATTATCGAAAAATAAGGCCATTGGACTATTCTTATTTGTTCAATTGAAGTCTCTCAATTATTTAGCAAGGTCTTTAAACTTTACGGTGAGAAATAATTTTTGTTCTCTGATTAATGATAACCTAAAATGCTGGTTATATTTATTTACTAAATAAAATTTTAGTGATTTCCGGCTTTATAACTTTTTTTTTTTAGTTTTGATCATATTTCAAAATCCGATGGAAATTAATAAAGAATTTAAAGCTAAAAAAAAAAAAATTTTTTTTCTAGGATAAATTACTTATCATATTTTATTTGAAAATTATATACATTTTTTTTGTATGAGAAATTTTTTTCAGAGCTATTATTTTTTCTTAATCAAAATCAATGTAAACAAAAGATTAAAGCGACGAACCCCTTGTTTTTTATTTCTTTGAAATTTTCTCATATTTTTTATTTCTTTATTATAAAAATGAATGCAACAAAAGAATGTTACTACTTACTAGTAAACTACTGACATGGTAACTTGAATAATAAAAGTTGATATATCTGAAAGCTTCTTATCGGGAATTTTGATATCAGGCAACTAATTTCATAAAAATCGCAAAGTCTTACTGTAGTATGATTATCTTGGCTTAAGAACTTATCTCTGTCTGAAGATGTAAAACGCCTTTGAGAAATCGTTCGATTGTTTTTCCTCCTTTCTATTTCTTGGCATATAACAGAAATATTTTCGGTGCAATATCATTAAAAAATATCAT
Source organism: Hybos culiciformis (assembly GCA_964007475.1). Taxonomy (NCBI): domain Eukaryota; kingdom Metazoa; phylum Arthropoda; class Insecta; order Diptera; family Hybotidae; genus Hybos; species Hybos culiciformis. The sequence goes on from OZ023273.1 coordinate 65,482,641, forward strand.
TTATATAAATATACTTATATATTTATGTATTATTTAGATAAAAAACTATAAACTGTATTCCTTCGAAAAAATACAATGTTTACCCATGGTATTCTTTTACTATCAAAGGTACAACTATTCAGAACTCATAATGAATGAGGACACAAATAATATTTCACATGATTTTAGTAGAGTTTACCTACCTGTCTGTTTTTTTTTTATTATTATGTTTTTATAACACAATTCATTTTATAAAAGTTGAATTTTATTTGATATCTTTTTATTATAGTGTGCTTATATTCAATATCATCGTATTGTTTTGGGTTTTTGTATTTTATGGTGCACAAAGATTTTTAGATAATATTTTTTTTCTCTGTAATATTCATATATTTAGAATTACTTTATGTACATAATTCATAATAATCATATGCAGTTGCATAATTCCAATTTAATGTGAAGTAATCAGTTTAAATATTAAATAGACTGTAAACAAAAATAATTGGTTTGATTTGTTGACATTATAATCTTTTTCACAAATTATTTTAGCTCCATATTGGATTAAGTATTTGGAGATTTTGTAATGGAGTAAACTTAATTGCGATACATGACTTGATAATTTCTTCAAACTGGCAAATGGTATTAGAGTTTTAAAAAAATTCATTTACAATTTTAGCTGATGGTATAGTAATGAATATATGAAAATTATAATGTGGTTTCTACCTATGTTTGAGCATTTCAAGCGGGTATTATTATTATATCTGACCCCTACAACATTTTTTCCTAACTATTGATCAGCTATTGTATGTCATTTAGTTTGTATAAATTTTATTCTAAAACAAGTACTCGAAAAGAAACAAGTTCTCATATTTATTGCTTTTGTTAAACCGATAACAGATTCTGGTTTTATAATATTCAAGTTTTATTTTATTTTTATTTTTTTTAAAGAAGACAGAAGATAATAAAATAATTCTTTTTATGAATGAAATTATCATAATGTTATGTCATTGCTATAAACAAAAATTTTGTAAAGATAAAGATTTTTTTTTTTGTACAAAATCATTTCAATGTAAGAATTATTATTATTTTATTCAAATAACTATAATTACGTGATAAAAAATTAAAATTGAAGAAAAAAAAATTTTTGTTTTATGATTATATTAAAAATCAAGTGCAAACCGGATAACTTAATGATATCGTTAATGTAAAGAGTTCAAATCTTCAAACAAGGATATAGAATAACTTAGGCAAATTTAAGTTCTAATCTGTAAATTTTTTAATTCTTTAAAACTACTTATACATTACTCATAATTAATATGTCTAATTTTGTTATTATTTGTGAGAATTGCAATAAAATGATCGCATCTAACTATTTGCTTCAAATGATACTTTTATCCAAAATGTCTATTGAACCTTTTTTTTTTTGTTACAAAAATATTATATTTCCATTCTTATATCTGAAATCAATTCAACATCATCAAAAATAAGTGCGCGCCATAAAATTCCTTAACTATTGTCGCAATCGATAGTTTACCAATTTTTATTTTTTTTTTAGAAATAAATTAATATAACAAAAATGCAACCACGCAATATTGTATTCAGGTAGATGTTTTTGTTTTAAGGAAAATAAATAATTTTTTCAAACCCTAAATATGTTGTTTAAAAAAAAAGGTTCAGAAACAACAACTTGTCTTGCAGTTGTCAATGCCTTATTTTTTTTGTAAGAAATTAAACTTGTTCGTTATGTTGACATGAATCAATGTAGAAAAAAAAAATTTTAAAAATATTTTCTAAGAAAGTTAATTATGTCATAATCACACTGATTTAACGGTGAAGAAATTTTTTTTTATGTGTCAACTCATTTTTCTTTTATTTTAAGATTATATTTTTTAATTTTATTTATTTATGTTTTTTTTTTTTTTTAATTTTCGTAATAAGTTTCGATTGAATTTAAAGAAAAAAAAAAAATTATAATTTATTTTTTCTCTTCTTTCATTTTTTAATTTGCGTAACTAATTTCATAGTTCGCAAATATCATTAACAATAGTGAAACGGTATAATTTTGTGCGTAGTTTTATCCAGATGTAGGCTAAATATGTCATTGATGCTTGTCAAAAAAAAAATCTTTTCTTTTAATATTATTTAACTAGACATTTTTTTTTTGTAAAGCCTACAATAATAATTGTTTGACAAATTTTGAACAGCAAAGATAAGAAATTCAAGTACAAAATTTAATTTTTTTGATCATACACATTTTTGGTAAATTTGGAAGGTTGATTTGAATTTTTTTTTATTTCGTACAAATAAGGGCAATTTTATGAATCATTGAATGATGTTCATTAGACATTTAAGAGTTTTTTTTAATTCATAAATAAAATTTTAATAATAAAGAAGTAATATGAATTATCGTTTAGGATGTGAAGTCAGAGTATTCAGAACTTCACCGTGTTATTTTGGAGAAAATATTATGTGGAAAAATTCTGAAAAAAAAAATAAAAAATACCTTTAATATATTTTTAATGTTTTTTTTTTTGGCCGAATACAATATTTTGCTTATTTCTGTTTGGAAATAATGTGCGGTAGCTTTGAACGATATATTATTGTTTATATTATTGTTAGTTTCATGAAGCAAAAAAAAAAACTGCTACTAAAGTATCTTTTATAATGGTAAAATAAATTGTATTGTATATGTGTAATCATTAAAAAAAAAAAATTGTGTTTCTTTATATTTTTTTACATTCAACCCAAATGAAATTTGACTTAATTTGACAACAATAGTTTCGTTTTTTTTTTGCTCATCATATTCATCATGAAGATAATATTGAACTTAACTGACAGTATACAATCAATTAATATTCATCAAATTTGCGATATTATTTCAAAGATATGTATTTATTATGTACAATACAAATATGATACAAAATATGAAAAAAGAAGAAAAAAAAAAAACAAAATAATTTATCTGGTACAAGTAAAATATGATAAAAATCATACTTAAAACTTAAAAGTTAAAAAAATACCTTTCCAATCTAAGTTTAATGAACTTGCTATAAAATATGGATATATATATGTATATAGTAAATTATTACTTCATTTCGTGGAATTTTTCTATATACAAAATCAAATAAAAATTTTAACACAGTCATCATACTAATTTTTTTTTTAGTATCAGAGGTAAAGTATGCGGAATAAAAAAAATTTGTTTTTAATGAAAACTACTCTAGATTCAATTTTAGTTGTTGTTGTTCTTATTTTAATATCTGATTATTATTATTAAATTATTATTATTATTATCATTATCATTATTATTATTATTATTATTTTTAACTATTATGGTTCACAAATAAAATTTTGTTATGAATCATTTACTTTTTTTTATAGCACACAAGAAATTGTAGATAAAATAAATCTAAAAAATTTAACATTAAAAATTTTATTTCAAATAAATATCTGTTTTATTGGCAATTAAACTATAACTACACATGTATTATACGAATTGAGGATTTAAATTTTATTTTTATTTTTTCAACTTTAATTTTTATTCAATCTTGTTTTGATTAAAAATAATTATGATCATTAAATATTTGGCATACAGCTAGACTGTACTATTCTAATTCGTTTGTTTTTTGTGGCGTGCTACAAATCAAAAAAGCTTTATAGTAGAGTATGTTATTGTTTCAGGAAAACTTCATCCTTACGAGGTTGAGAAGTAAATATTTAGGAAAGCTTGTAAAGAAAATTTTTCAATCCATAAATTTATAATATTTTTTTGAAGATATATGTATGACGTTAGGATAACAAAATTTAACATAGTTTCTAAAGACCATATTGTCCCGTGGCAGATTAATTAAAAAAAAGCATTATTTTTTAACCATAACACATTAGTTTAGGCACAGTAAATAAGTTTAGAACGAAAACTTTCAAATTGTAAAAAGAAAAAAATTATTTAAGAACTGATTTTATATAATATTGTTAATTGTTATACCAAATCAGAAAAATGAGATATTTGAAAGTCAAATAAGAAATATTTGGTTTAAGAAGAATACTATACTATGCGAGCATTGCTTTTTTTGTTTGTTTAAATTTTTGCATAGAAAAGTATTAATTAAGAAAAAAATAAGAATATTTATTTTATTATTATTGTAAAAAAAATTTATATTTATTATAAATGTAAAAATATAAATATTGAACGCATTTTGTACGCGTTTTATTTATTCCCTTTCAGTAATTTTCTTTTGAATTGACTTATTGAGTTCAAGAAATAATATTCAAGAAATTAATAGATTTATCTTTTATTAAATAAGCATTTTTGGTTTAAAATTAAATTGCCTATGTGTACTGACTCAGGTAAAAATATATACACATAATTATTTAATATATAGGTTATTAGCATATGAAATAATATTAACGTAGAAAGGAAAATTAAATTTAAGACATGTGACATATTCATTGAAAATGCTGAAAATATAACTGATTTAATCAACATTATGTCTGAGATTAGTAAAATAACCTTTGTCGGCATAATAGTAGGTATTTTTAACTAAATAACTATACACAAATGATTAAAGTGTGTAGTAAAAGTATAATATTGACAAGAGCTACAACCAATCTTTTTTCGTCACAATTTGATCTTAAATTTATGTTTGCACACAAAATGGCTGTCTAAACAACACTTTTTTCCAACCCCATTCGATCATCATCCCTTTAAATCTTCCACCAAATTGATCGTCTCAATTAGATTGTCGTAATTTTTTGAAGTTTGCAAACTGTAAAGTGAAAAAAGGCACAGCTCCTACAAATAAAAGATAACATTAGTGATGCCGTTTGAAAGACAAAGATTTTTGAGATTAAATTGATAACAGTCAAATTGGATGACGATCAAATTGTTGTATAGGTACCCAGCGCAGTAAGTATAGCTTTTCTAGTGCCCTGTGCAAGATTACATATTTGGGCTCTAACCCATTCCTTATTTTTTTTTTTTAAGAAATGAACATAGTTAATAAAATGTAAAAAAATATTTATTTATTATTATATTTTTTAGAAATGTTTATATTTGAATTGCACTTTTCTGGCTTTCATTTCTGCGAATTCGTTTATAACTACATAATTTTTTTTACAATGTTATATTCAATAGATATTATTGAAAGATTGAATAGCCTCTCTTGAACTATAGTGGATCTTAAATAATTCTTGATAAAACTTCTTTCACACGATGCAGTAGAAACTGGAAGAGTGAGAAATATTCGCAGAACAATATTAATGTTTGGATAAGACTCAATTAAGCGAAAATCATGAAGTGCCTGCAAAATTTCAAGTGGAGTTGCAGTTTTCATATAACGTATAAACGTCGATGCTTTAAATTGAAGCTTTGAATGTTACAGGCGGACTGGTACATATTTTTACTATGCTTAATGGCTAAATCTACAGACGACTTTTTTAGATCAAAAACGCTGGTTGATTCCAAAAACGAACCAGAAAGGCAAAATCGTTGCAGATAGTTGTCAGTTGCTGATAACGCCAATTTTATTAAGATAATAGAGTATCAAAAACATTACAAATCTGCATTTTGAACAAATTTTTTCTAGAGTTATATTACTTCCTTCATCCGTTTCCCTATAATTTTCCATTTTCCCGCATTAGAAAAATTTTCGGATCACCTATAAGTGTGAATTATCCCCGATATCCGAATTTTTTTATTTATAAAAATTTTTATTGTCGATTAATTTTTTTTCGTTAACCATTATTTCCAAGGCCTCCCAGATCCTGGGCCCTGTGCGAGTGCACCCGTTGTACCTGCCTAGTTACGGCACTGTAGGTACCGATAAAACTGTTCTTCGACCAACGTTACGACAATCAAATTGAGACAATTACTTAAGCGACGAGCAAAATTGCCACGAAAAAAACGAGTAATAAGATTGACACATAGTAAAAAAAATAATCAGCTCCACCATCGCTCTCTCAAACAATTTTTTGTATTTTTATCGATAATTAATCGTAATGGCAAAGTTTAAATCAAAAAACACTAGCGTTAAAATGTTTTAAGTTGTTGAAATAATAATATATACTCAATTATTGTAAGCAATTATTATAATATATGTAGTTCAATGAAATTTTACTTCTGTCATTAACCTTGTGTTGTCGTTTCGTAGGATGACAAACAATTATTTTACATTGAAATTTTAATTTATGTATAAACCGACAAAGTTATTAAAAAAATTATACATTTGTTCAAATTATTGGATTTTTGTTAATAAAAAAAAAAAAAATTAAATAAAAATTAAGGTATGTGAAGAAAGGTGTGGAAATTAAATATCAATTTTCTTTCAAATAATACTTCTGTCTGGAACATTTATATTAAGTTTTATAATTCCTTTTTAGGTATAAATGCGTTGGAGTATATTTTTTTTAGGATTAAATAAGTTTTTAATTATTAATTACTTTAACTTTTATTGAAGTTTTTTTTTGTATATATCTTCTAATGTCTATTCGATAGTCGTATTCGAGAATAAGGTAAGTACATTTACCGCAGCTAATTATTTAAAAAGTTTTCTTTTTATATTTACAGTCAGATTGAGAAAATATTATTTTCTAAAAATAGTTGTTTTTGTGTATAATGAAAAGTTATTGAAAAAAATTTTGATCGAAAAATTTATTATTTCAGTCCTTTTTTTTAAGTAATCGATTAAGAAAAACTTACGTAACCCTACTATAATATTAATCCTGCAAAACAAAATATTTTCAGAAAAATTGTATCACACGATTTTTATGTACGTATCATAAAAACTGTTGCATAGTTTCTATATGATATTTATTAAGCAATTTAAAAATCAAAAGTCTTCATAAATTTTTTTTTTGTAATTTTGTAAAAATTCGTTAAAGAATTTTTATCATTTACATTTACTATGGCACGTGCATTATCCAATATTGATTTTATGCATTATTTTCCTTCATTCTATATATTAATTTATTTTGCTATTTAATGGAATCTAGTTAAACAACTTTTTTTTTTCTTTACATAACCATAACAGAAGTATTACAAATCACCTACTATGCTACATAAGTATAATAATATTTATAACATTTATGTTTTCTATTAAATGTGTTCGATATATTTCTTTTAGGTTACAGTTTATCGATCAATATTATAAATATGAGCACGGTAGAAATTTTTTCTGATTCAAAGAAGTGATTGAAACAAACAATAATGATTAATTATTAATATGAAAATTTTTGATGGAATCAATAGATTCAATATTAATTTTATAATATAAATTCTTAATCATCTTTGATTCGTATAATTGAATTAAAAATACTTTTGATTATTTTATAATTTAACTTTTATTTTTATTGATATTAATTATTATGCCGATTAGTATATCGACACATTAACTGGCAAAAGTCAACTGGCCTAAGTGTTTTTAATTCGTTTTCAAATCAACGATAATAATAAATAAAAATAATTAAAAAAAAAAAAAATTAAAATATTAACTGCATTATTCGCATGTCTTGTTTCATAACAATCCGGCAAATTCAGTTCGGTATGTTAAGTTTCTTTCATTTATTCTCATCAAATCGGGGACAGCCTTACCGTATTTATTTTACAGTTTACGTCTCCAAAAAAATAAAAAAATTGACTTACATCACGGATATATAAACAGGATTGCTGACTTCTGAACAAATTTTATTAAAAAAAAGTTCCTAAAAAGTATCGGTAGTTTCAATCACCACCGTTAGGAATAAGTTAGGAATAAGGAACCGATACGAAACTGTAGAATCCCTTATTCAAGTTAATACTTTTAGCCGAAATGACCGACGAGCCGCAGAATAATCCCTTATTCAAGTTAATAATTTTAGTTTATAAAATAATTATTTTTTTAGTACTATAAAATAATTATTCTAAAATAAAAACTTTATAACCAATTATAAAATAAAAGTCTTTAACCAAAGAAAGATTAATTGATTTCCTAGCAGCAACAAAATAAAAAGAAATATTTAAAAAGCAAACATTTAATGAAAATTTTATTTTACAAGCTTGTTAATTTGGCAGCTCGCTGGCTTTGCTTAAAATTTATAAATATAATCAAATTTTATTATTGTTCGACTTCGGAAGTAAACAATTAAATGTCAGTTTATAAAATAAAATTTAATTTTAAGTTAATTTAAAAAAAAAAAAATTAGAGCATTTTTTGATGCGTTTTTTGAAAAAATATCGTGTAAAAAAATTTAAAGAAATATAATCAGTGTTTAATTCCTTTTTTAAAGCGATTATGCCGGAAAAACTTAAGCTTAAATCGGAAAATATTTTTGGAAAAATTGGAATATTTTAAATTAATAAATGTAAACAACATAAGGGACTAATCTAGCGGTGGTAAGTGATACTATGGATATTTTTTGGGAACGAAAATTTTGTATGAGTTAAACATCCTGTTTATTTATCCATGACTTACATATACGTTTAAGATTAAAAAATATAAAATTGTCTAATTATAATCTTTTTTATTCGAGTTTTTTTCAATTTTCCAATAGCATTAATTAATAAAGTATAGGAGAAAGAAAAAACTCAATGAAACTATAATGTATGTATATACCTGACGGTTTAACATGCACAAACACACATGTTTAGTGATTTTTGCAAAATGTTTTGCCACCACGTAAAAACTGAAAATAATATAAGCTTAATGTATTCGTGTAAAATCGCATTTAAAAGCAATGAAGAAAAAAAAAAAAAATCAAGTTTTAAAAAAATAAAATAAATTTATTATTGCTTTTAAAATCATACAAATATTATATGCGATTAAAAATATGGATTGATTAAAGCTACTTGTTCAATAAAATCTTATTTAAGATAAAATCAATTGATTTTTTTCTTTTTTTTTTTTTTGAAAAGTTTTTATAAATGAAAATTTTATATGAAAATTATGTATAAAATATATATATATATATATATATATATATGTATATGTATATACTTTTTTTTACTTTGCAATTTAAAAATAAAGTATTTATAATTTTAGCGTGTGCTTTTGGTTCATTCTATTTTAAAATATTATCTATATATCTATATAATGTTATATGTACTTACATTTTATGTGCAATATAAATCGTATAACAACCGAATCAATATATTGCGTGAAAGTAATTTAATATGTGTGTACCTATGTAGATGTTAAATTATAATGTTTTTTTGGTTTTAAAAGAAAATCATATGACCTGTAAAATATATTATGGTAAAATAAGGTATACATATATGCAAATTATTATTATTATTAGTACACAGACTTTGTCACATTTGAATGAGTGTTTACCTGAATTTTTTATATAACCATTGTTTTGGTGAAAGATAATAATATATTACTTGAAAATTTTATCTATATTATAAAAGATAATAATTACTTATGTATATTTATATTTTCAATATAATATATATTGCTTTGGTAGTTTGTTGTTTGTTTTTGGGGCTTTTTTTTGTAAACAAGTCAAAATGAAAAATTGAAGAGCTTTTTTGTAGTGCTTCTTTTTTTCCAGATCCTTTGTATAAAATTAAAGAGAAATTAAAAAAAAAATTAAATACTTGAGAGCCCTTTATTGAATTTAAAGTTTTTCTTAGTGAAAAATTTTTTAGAAAAAGTCATTAAATCAAATTCAAAAAATTTCATTCAAAGAGTCAACTTTAAGGTAAATAAAAAGATATAAATAAACATATTGTCACTACAATCGTAATGCGATAAACATTATAAATGTTTTAAGAGGGGAAAAAAAATCCGAATACCTTCAACCTGGTCAACACAATTTGAAATGACAGAAATTGTATATTTTTTGTATCCTTGTAGTTATTTGGATAGGATAAGTTATAGCACAATTTAAAGTACTATATTTGTATATGTATATTTATATTTATCTGAAAGACCTTATTTTTATTTTTATATATATTCTTTATTTAATTTGAAGCTAAAACTACATTGTCTGAAACGTTGTCTGAATCTAATTATAAAAATTGCTTTCTATTTATAGTAATAATTTGTAAATTTTACTTGAATTATTTTAATATAATTGAAGTTGATTTTCTTGGCTGTGTTGTACATGTGATATTTTAATTTAGTTGGTTGAATCAGCCTTATTATGTTTTTAAATAAAACAACTAATTTAAATTTTTTTACTACATTTAATTTATTTATATCGTTCGAAAATTAATTTATGATTAATATATGTTAAATTATATTTTGTTATATATATTATATGTTGTTTCGTCTAGGTCTTGACATTATACCAAAAACAAGTTCGATCGATAGAAATAAATGTACTAAAAAATTAAAATTAGTTGTTTTATTTAAAAACATGATTGCTTCAACCAAATAAATTAGAATGAAATTATTTCAAAAGAATATTTATTTTCGTATTATCAAGCATATAGAATTGTAGATGTATATATATAATTTCTGCGACTACAAGCTTTTGCTAATTCAAAGTGTTAAGCAAAAAAAAAAAAGCAAATTTTCTCTTGAATGGTAAATCTTAGTTTCATTATTATGTTAAAAAAAAAATTGACATTCCACTAACACGAATCTTTTTTTTTGTGCGGAATTCCAACATAATATTCTGTATACACATAAATTGAATCAAAAGCAAAAAAAAAACAAAATATTATGTCAGTACTAATATTTTATTTTTTTTTTTAATTTAAAGTGTGAAATTTATTTAATGTTAAAAATTTAACTCAATTTTTCAACTAAAAAAAAAAAGGAAAAAAAAGAAAAAGGGAAAAGTATATATACGTTTTTTTTATGCTTTTTAGCTGCAGGATTTTTCATTCACGTAAATTTTTGTTAATGGGTTTGCAGAGTATTTACTAAAACAAAACAGCAACAACGAAAAAAAAAAAACAAAAAACAAGAAAGTATACTTTAAAAATATATACTTTTTTTTTTATTTACTACTGTATAGAATTTTTGTACAGTTTTCTATTTTAATTTTTTTTGCTCTCAGGAAAATTGTAATCTTTTTTTTTTTCTGTTTTTTCCTTTTTGCATACTAACTAATAGATTTTTTTTTGTGAAGAAAATAAGCACTCAAAGCAAAATTCGAAATTTCAAAAATACATGTTAGCTAGGTACTACTATGATATTATTGTTAACGAAAAATAAGGAATTAATTCCTGGTAAAATTTTTTAACGCTTGACCTGGGATGACAAACAAATTAACAAAAAAAAAAAAAAACATTACAAAAAACTTTTTCTTTTTTTTATTTTTTATTCATATTGTGCCTTCCAGATTTTTTATTTTTTGTTTTTATATTCAATTTTTTAGTTCAAACCAAAAAACAAAGAAAAACAAAAAAATGAAAAAAAAAAATAAATAAATAAATAAACGAAACTTGAAATAAAATTAATGTCCCTGGCCTGTATTCTGACATATTGTTAACACCAACACACTCTGTATGGTTGCAAAAAAAAAAACAAAAAATCTGAAGAAAAAAAATACAAAATGCTGTGGAAACAAATAAATTCATTGAATTGAATTATGTTGTTTGTTTTTGAACCAAAAAAACACGAAATTCTTTTTTTTCTGCATTTTCAAGAATGGTAAAAGCTTCAATGGAAAAATGATTTAAGCTTAATTGATGAATGAATTATTTTTTTTTTCATGTGAATCACCTTTTTTTTTTTATTTTGTTTCATGTGAATCACATTTTGAAGTAGTATTAATTTTTTATGTGCATACAATATGTACAATGTTAGATCAAAAAAAATTATTTTCTTTGAAAAATTTTTCTATAGGTAAATATCGTTTGTTTTTTTTTTAAATGTAAAATTTTTCTTTCATTACAATTTTCAAATAGAGTTAGTTATGTTTAATTTTAGGTTCACTTCAAACTAAACAAAATATAAGAATGCGTATATCATATAACTTGAAATTGTATATCGAAGAAAGTGAATTCAAAATTTGTGCAACATTAATGAAAATATAAAAGAAAATATTGTATTTTTTGCAAAATTTTATTGGAAAATTTGACGTACTTTTAATTTTAAAGAGCGACCTTGGGAATAATTTTTGTACAAGTAAAATTATAGGCTTATGGCTCGATCACAGCTAATACCGCAAAGCAATTAAGAGGTACCGTAAAAACCGATTTTCTGTGTTATTTCTTATTTATTTTAAATATAAATTATAAAAAACGCAAAATATTAATTTTATTGATTTTTTGTAAAAAGAATTTCTTAAAATTATTTCTTAATTAATTAGAAAACTGAATTTATTTGTTTTGCTCCTGAAAGAATTGACTACATCACAAAATAGTTATTTTGTTTCTTTTTCACTGCGTTTGTTTTGTATCGAAATTTGGTTTTGCGGCATTTTTCTGTCACAATCATATTATAAAAAAACAAAAGCAGTTGTTTGCAGTTGTTTTTTTTGCTTTCACGTAAAATTAGCTGTGAACATATTACCGGAACATTCCTTTCAAAAATTGCTTTGCGGTATTACCTGTGATCGGGCCATTACAGTGAAAGTAGAACTACACTTGATAATCATCAATGCAAACTAAAGACAAGTTATATATTCTTTAGAAATTTTATTCTATTTAAATAAGATATTTTCATTTGAAATTCGAAATTTTTAAATAAGTTTAATTATGCGTCAAAACTAGGAGTTGTCTTTTTTTTTATATTTATATTATAATTTTATTTAATCTTGTTTTTGTCCTTCTTGGCACTATACCATTCAGTTGGCAGCGAATTTATGTTAAATTTATTTTTCTGATAATAAAATGGGCAAAATGTTTAATATATAATTTCAATAAAATTATTATTTTTTTTTTAACATTTTTATCTTTTGAGACAATATGCTTGAAGTAATTTTAAATGGGTAAATATTTTAGCCTTTAGCAGAATTCGAGAATGAATGATAAGTTATTATAAATGAAATTTATTTATAATTATGATTAAAAATAAAATCAGCTTATAATAATTATCTTTTAATACCATTTTGCCACATGAATGCCACAAATAATATTTTAAAAATTTTATTTATATATTTAAGTTTTAATAAATTCAAATAAATTCTTCTACTTTAGCTTTTAAGAATGATTATACTTACTTAATTCAATAAAATCATCTTTTAATAAAGTCACCTTTTAGAAAATTTTATCAAACTTTTTCTTTCTTATTATTTTATTTTAACAACATTGAATAATATATATAGTAAACTGTAATTATAGTAAACATAAGTTCTATAGGATACATATAAATTGATAAAGAAATGTCAATAACTTTTAAATTGGTCAAGCACAGTAATTTATAAGTAAATATATACATTTAAAAAATATTATATTTTTTTTGTAGAAAAGAAAATATAACAAAATGTTAGGTAAATATTTTCATCTGTTTTTCTATTTTTTTTTATTTTTATTAAAAAGACAGAAGAGTTTTTTTTTTTTTTTTACAATATTCTCTAACTAAATACCTACTGTTTTTTTTTTCTGTTATAATAAAAAATATTTATTTTGAGAAGACAAAATTTAATTTAAAATATAAATTAATAGAAAAGTTTTTCTTTGATGATGATGATGATGATGATGATACACGAAACACATTTTGGGAGATCAGTTTACTTACAGATGATTCCAATTTTGTATAGACAAAAAAAAAATAGAAAGAAAATATAATATTTTTTCTATTTATTTATTTAACTACAATATGTGTTTAATGTCCAGTTGGAGAATTTAAAGTTCTACAATTTCACAAAAATAAAAAAAAACACAATTTTTAAAAAGAAATAAATACAATTTTTTAATAGAATAACAGTTTAGGTTTGTCAATATTATTTATAGCTTTTCAGAATTCGATTGACATTTCTGTGACAACATAATATGATAATAGTTTAAGAAATGAAAAATAAATACTTTTACAAATACTTTTGCAAAAAAAGCAAACGATATCACAAAAAGTATGGATATCACATCTCGTTAAATATATCTAAAACAAATGTATGGGCCCCTTCCTCAATGTTTGTTTCGTGTACAATATAAATAAGTCTCAGGAGCAAAGTCTAAAGCTGGCCGGATTGGACTAGGTTAGTTTTACATGGCCTGCTCGATAGTTAGCTCACCGAGTAGCCACTACCAGCTGGAAAATCCAAAAATGTAGTAATCATATAGTCTATATATATATTTTAAGAACAAAAAATATCGGTGTTGTTCCATTTCGTTAAATGCATCGATAAGGAACATCGATAAAAATACCGATAGTTTGAGGAAAATATTGATATCCATTATCATCATCATAACGTATAGATTGAATGATATTGGCGATAATTTTAATAATTTATGCATAACTTTTTTTCAACCCAGTTTAATTCAAGTTGAAATTGTTTCTTTTTAGTCATTCTTTAAATTTGCTAGGGACGATTCTTTTTAAAATTTAAAATTTTGTTCACTAATGATTTAATTAATAACAATTTAATATTTAACTTTCGTGTCAAAAATAATGTCAAATATAGTTAGAGTGTATATTAAATTTGATTGAACAACTTTAGTTTTCTGACAGATTGACTGTTTTATGTCAAACGTAAATAAATTAAAAGTATAATATTAAAATTACTGCTCAAACTTACAAACCATTTACAATTTTTAGCAAATTGAACACTAGATTGTATTGGAAGAATATGTTGATTATTAATTAAATGTTTATAAAAAAAGTGAGATCAGGCGTTAATTCAATAAAAACCATATTTAATTAAACTATCCAACCATACTATTATATAGAGATAAGAAATAATTTAAACTGAAAATCATAAAATCTATAAACAAAAGTGTTAAAATGAATAAATTTGCAAATATTATTTTATTAACAATCGCTAATTTATTGTTAATTGCTGTATAAAAATGAAAGTTTAAATTGTTTTTTATATATATATGTTTCTATATAACTATTAATTGCGTTTAACATTTTTTTTCTTTTCATTTCAATCTTTGCATGATTTCATAATAAACATAAAAAAACATTTAAAAAATTTAATATATTTATTCAAATATATATTCTAATCACATAATAAAAATTGTATTTTGCTTATGGAATTCATATATGTAAACTTATACAAAAAAATAATAATGATTATGAATTCCCTCTAAGCATTGCTCACCATTTAGATGAAATTTTGAACAAAGATTTAAGAACAAAAAATAAGTACATCATAATGGGTTCATTTAAATTTAGAGATTTTATGAAATTTTTTTTTGCACATAGTTTCTATTATAATCCTTTATATGAAAGGCCTCGGTTTCTCATTGCCAATTCATTTTTTTTTTTGACTATACATTCAATCACTGAACCAAAAGAGGAAGTGAATTTGAAGAAAAACGATATTAATGTGAAGAAACAGTGATCAAATAGGGGTCAACCACTCTTCACATTAGATATGAAGAAATTTATTCAATCAAATTATTTTCATTCTATCTTTGTCATTTTTAATAAAATAATTTCAAAATATATTCAAATAGAAAAAAAAATTAACAAAACGCTATTTAAAGTGAAGAAATGAGGTGTTAAATATTTAATAAAATTTTTATTCAAAATCACTACAGTTTTTTTTTTTCAGTGATTGAATCATTTATGTCACACAAGTACTAAATTAAATTTAAGATATAACGAAAATCGTTTCATCTTAATTTTTTATGCATTTCACAAATTTCGACTGTAAAAGCTTCTCGTCCTCCCAATTACCTTAATCCGATAAAGAGCATTATCATCAACTCCGAGACTAAAGTCGTTCATAAAATAAACTTGTTCGAGAAATAAAAATTCAAATGGGTTTTATGGATAGTTTTAAGCAGGGCTTTTTTTGGAAAAAAATATTTACCGGAACGCTATATTATTTTTAATTCTATAGAAGGAAAACTGATACATGTGACAAAAAAAATAGTTTTGAAGAGATTCCGATTCCAAAAAGTTTTATACCCTTTTAAAGTATCAAACAGTTCGGAGGTTGTGAATGAAATGTTTTTTCTAAATTAAAAAAAATTTGGGACAAAAAAATCAAAACTGGTACCAAGACCCCTTAATAGGCGGATTAGGCGTTCGAACATTGCAAGAAACTTTCTATGCGTTACATACCTCGCCTCCTCTAAGTTTTTTTGGTAGGGTATTAAAATAACTATTATTTTCATATTCTTAGGATATATTTAAAAACTTTATTATAAGTGACACTTTGAAAAATAAATTTAAATTCTTAACTTCCTAAAATCTTCAAAGTAACGTAGAATAATTAGTAATCGCAGAATAGGTAACTCGACAAAAAATCTAGAAAAAAAATAGCAATCGGAAACCTAGTTATGGCAAATCTATGATTTAAAATTTTTATTAGATAAAAATTATCGTTAATTACGAATTTTTCTCATGAGAAAAATAACGACAAGTTTTTAAATCTAATAAGAATTGGTTTTTTATTTTTTATTTTATTTATTTTTACCGGAGCTGCGCTCCGGTGAGCTCCGGTACAAAAAAAGCCCTGGTTTTAAGAACATTTGCAAACCAATGGATGTGAAGCCTCTGGATTTTTTAAAATAGGTATTGAAAGCAATTACCTATTGTGGAAATGGAAAGCAAAAGAGGTTCCAAAAAGAAATTTATTTTTTAAATCATTATCTTTAAATTGAAAATAATTTTTTTTTGCTGTATTTTTTTTTATTAAATAATAGATTAAAAAAAAATTGTAGCAAATTTCCTCTCTTAAAATACCTATTTTTATCTATTGTTTCTTCTGAAAATTTTCTTAAAATTATCCGCATAAATACCATTGTTAGCGCCCAATTTATCGAAAAACACGTTTTATATACTTTCATTTAAGATAAAATATTTAGAACGCATTTAAAAATTATTATTTATATATTACTTACATTTTTTACGTATATACTACCTCTTTCTATTTGAAATCAATTTATATTTTCATTTAATAATGTTTGGAATAGCAAAAAAAAAATAAATAAAAAATATAAATAATATACGAATACATTAAGAAGATACTGTTTTTATGCATTGCTGTTAATGTTTTTTTAATTTGCACATTATACTTATTTGAAAATAGAATCATTGACCGCATCAGAAAAAAAAAATTTTACACGTTATTTTCATAAATATATCTCTAGGGGTGTAAAGTAAAATTTATTATAGCATTACAATTACATCAAAATAATGAGTAAATAAATATACTATAATATACCCAGACACCCGTTGTATTGGACACAATTTCGCTTACCTGCATGGTTTAGTTTAAAATTTAAAAAAAATTTAAATTTTTGATAACGTTAATGGCTATTTTGTATTTTATACATGTTATAATAAATCAATAATTTTTACATGAAAGCTTTAAGGATGAAACATTTTCATAATTTCTTTTTACGTTTATTGTAAAAACGGATATCCCCTATGATACAAGTAATTTTTTTTTTACTTTGGATTAGCCAAATGAATAATATAGAAATACTAGTTCTTAAATAGTTGACGTTTAAAAATAAACGCAATAAAAATTATACAAAAAGTTTGATCAATTTCACATTGGATAAAAAGGTTACATACAACATTATGCAACGTTCTATCATTCATATGCATACGAAATGGTAATTGTAAAGCTAAACTCTATATTTAATTGTGGCTAAAGAACTAAGCGCGAAAATAATTTTTAATTTACATTGAAACTGGTTTTCTGATTTTGCTCTTGACTAATTATTTATTCTTTTATTTTCAGAAACAACTTTAATGTTCGACTTAGCATCATCATCTGTAGTACCAAAAATAGTAACAAATTCAACTTCTTTACTTAATACAACGACAAAGTTGGAATCGAATACAACTGAACCACATTTGGCAGTTATTCCATTAAAAAGTATTTTACAAACAGATAATGTAATTAAAGACGAAGAAAATTCAATAAAAACGTCTACAAGCTCAACAGACGATCAGCATGGAAATGAGGGTTTTTGGGATTTCTCACCAAGACAACGAATTATTGAAAATAATGTAGATGACCAAGAACCAGATCATGAACATCATGAACATAATCACGACCATCAATATTATAAACAGTTGTCAGAAAAAACCGAAACAACTACAGAAACTATTCGAAAAACAACAATTCATGACTCTAATAGCATAGATCTAATGATTACCTCTGAAAGAACAGTACCTATCACTACACAAAACATCTTAAACCAAACCATTGTAAATATCACAAATAAAACAAAAGAAGAAACTGAAATAACGACAATGCCATCATTAGCTTCAGAACTTACCGAATCGTTTGAATCACATAAAAATTCAAACGATTCAAATTTACATCACGATGACACAACTGTTGAACCAGCTGTTTTATTGGTGACGACTACAACATTTCTAGATGCTCGTATGGATGAGAAAAATAAAACACAAGTTGATGAAAAAGGAGGCTTAGATGAATCTAAAACTTATATTTCAAACGAAACAGTTTCTAATTTATACTTAACCTCAACAACCGAATCAGCAACAACATTACCAACATCGTCAAGCACAGAATCTTTTCTGCTATCACAATCGTCATCTACTGAAGGAGTAAATTCAACAGAATCAGTTCTAATAGTACCATCATTAATTGAAAAATCAGTTCTGGTAAATGAAACAAAACTTAATGAATCCAAAACAACTGAAACAAATCTTTCAACAGAAGCTGAAAAAAACCATACATTTGTTGAGTTGCAATTGAATTCATCGACTAAGGCATCATCTGAAAATGTTTCATCATCAACGCCTACCGTATTTCTAGTAGGTGCAGTTTCTCCTGAATCAAAAGGTCGAGCCCTGAATTTTACTGAAACCAATTCGACACATGGCCTAGAAGAAGAAAAGGAAGAAATTGAAAATCGGCAACAACAATTTTATGGAGAAGGGAGATCAATAGCTGAAGCAGATCCAATGGCAGAAGAAGATCCCTATCATCCGCATTTGAATTTTGTTACAACAGAACGAAACAGTCATAGTTTTGACACAGAAACAAAAGATAAAATCACAAAAGAATTAAGTGATGTTAGCATGGATGATAGCGATGAAATGGATATGATGCATATTAATCATATGTTGATGGAAAATGTAACATATGGAGGTCAAAAGAATGATAATAATAAAACAAATATTAGTTCTACAACGGAACAGGATGCTATAGGAAGACAATCACTAGATGGTATTAGTATAATAGCAGCATCCACTGTAACAGAATGTAATTTTAATGGAAAAAGTTATAAGGTGAGCTTTTAAATATTATTATTTTTTTTTAATCTTTGAAAATGAAAACATACATGTATTCATATAAATTTTACACTGAAAGAATGCTGATGGTCTTGTTTTCATATTATAAATATTATAAATATTGTTGGCGTTATTGATGACAATTTGGGTTTTTTCTTTTTAAATATTATATTCCTTTATATCCAAAAGACACAAATTGAAATCTGATTTTGATTTAAATATGAGATAATTTTTTGTAATGTTTTTTTTTCTTGATATTCAGTCAAATGACAAATTGTAAAAAGAATTCGATGAAATTAACAGTCACTGTCGGTCAGGGCCGGCTCCAGCGCTGGTGCAGAAGATGCACCGCATCGGGGCGCCACGAAAAAAAGGGCGTTAAGATCGAAAATTTTCCATTTAATTTTTTTTTAAATGTATAAAATTATTCGATTTGCAATTTAATTTTATATCTTTGTTTATCAATGTAGACGCGAAGATAGAAATTGGGATTACAAAATTTTTTAATTCAAAATTGTTTTCAGTTTTATGTATCTCACTTTTGTTTATACATTTTAACATATAGTGCATTAAAAAATATATAATAAATAAAATTCAGTAAAACTAATCAGTGAAAAGTTATAAATTTGTTCACTATATATTTCTAAATTTGGTAATTTCTTTGCCAATACTATTAACTTTACCAGTTTTAGTAGCAAGTGGGAAAAGATTATTTTCCAGACTTAAACTAATTAAGTCTTATTTACGGTCAACCATTTCTCATGAGAGATAAGTTGGCCTGGCAATGATTGCTATTAAGCGATGTTTTAGATAAATTTGTCATCATCAAAGCAAGAAAATAAAATTTTGAATTTAATATTTCGCAATTTATTAACATAAGATTTATTTTTCTATTAATATTTATTTCAAATTATATCATCGAATATACTATTTAATAACTATAACATATACTGTTTTATTTGTGTTTTCTGACTTTCTACAAAGGTGCTCAACAAAAGTTGCATCGGGGCGTTAGCACCGCTAGAGCCGGGCGTGCGTGTCGCTATCTGAGCTTATAGTTAGAAAATGAAAATATTTCTTTGTTAAGCAAAATTTTTGACTTTCAATTCTTAATTTTGTTTTTTCAGTGAGTATTTTTTTAAGGACTTTTTAGCAGTTATTTGATATAAAAAAGCAAAATTATAGGAAAATTGCATTAAAAAAATTTTTTTTTTTTGCATAAAGTATTCTATACTGATATTTTGTAAAAAGTATGGGAAAGAAAAAAAAAATAAAAATAGCTACAAACATAAATACTTTTCAACATGATGTATTCTAATTTGTAACACACTTTTAGGTGTTCATCATATTGAAAACAAGAAGCGAAAATAAAAACATCATAATAGAAGCAAAACAAAAAAAATTTATTTTTTTTTTTTATAATAAAATGTTGAAATGCTGTTATGAACTTTTTGAACATGCATGGCTTGCGACTTTAATTAACTTTCAGAAGTTTTAATTTTTGTTTTGTTTTTTTTTTCTTTTAATTTTTTTTTTTTTTACTGCAATAAAATATAAATAAAGCTCTTGTATTTTGTACCCATAATGTTTATGCACTTGTTCTATATTTTATTAATGCTGTAAATAAAACCTCTGATTCACAAAATAAGTTATCTTTTTGACATAGAGACAATAATGTTTAGATAGTAGTTGTGTTTGTTTATATGTAAAATTCTTTGTAAAGAATTTTAAAATGAATTTATTACTAACTTTAATTTATAAAAAAAAACGATCCAGAATAGATATTTGTAGTTCGAAATTATTATATACCTGTACAAAGGAATTGGGAATAAGATAATGGGTGGGAACTATATGAATATGATTTATAAATATATTTAATTTGTAGATATTTGGTAATATTGGTATAAGGTTATTATTATTTGTAGAATATCGTTAAAATGTAAACTTAATTTCATCGGGTAAATTTTTAATAAAAAATATAATTTTACTATCTTTTTTATCATATATAAATTGATAATGAAATCTTCTTTCTTCTTATATATAAAAATGAAAATTCTCTGTCCTCTGTCCTCAATCACGCCTAAACCGCTGCACCGATTTGGCTGAAATTTTGAACTTAAGTATCATTGGGGCCCGGGATGGCTATAGGGTACTAGAAATATTGATCCGAGGTCCCGACCGGGGACTTTAGAAGCCGGTTTTGAAATTTAGTTATATTCCGGAAAAATGTTCTAGCGTTGGACCCGAATCGACTATTTAGAAGACTGGATGTGTTAAGGCACCGGGGAAGTGGCTATTTAGCAAATTTTGAAATTCTGTTTTTCTTAGTGCACAAAATGCAATTTAGATATATTCCGATAAAATATTATAGCGTTCGACCCGTATTGACTAAATAGTCTAAATAAAAAACTAAATAGTGCCTTAACACATCCAGTCTTCTAAATAGAAGATAGGATATGTTAAGGCACCGGGGCTATTTACCAAATTTTGAAATTCTGTTTTTTTAGTGCACAAAATCTGGATTAAAGTGTTTTGATATTAATATAAGTTCGGGACTACCGTGCGAAGCCGGGTATTTCGTCTAGTATAATATAAAACAAAAAAATTTTAATATTTCTTAATTAAGTTTTCAATAAAATAATAATGTTAGATATTGAATTCAAATGAAATACCAAAATTTGCTTTATTAGAAAAGAACAATATATTATAGAGATGTGATTCTAAAAAATAAGTTAAAAGGATTTTTGAGGAAAAAATATTTCATTATTTCCTTTCTATATTGATTATTGTGGCTGTAAACATTTTATTTTTCTTCAATTATTTTTTTTTTACAAAAATATATGTTTTTTTGTTTGTAAAAACTAAATTGCAAGTAAATTGTATACACTATTTTTGTTTTCAGTGTCACAAGGCTAAATGATATTGTTCTCTATATTATTAACGAAAAAAAAAGAAGTGCTTTAAGCATTGATTGTAAAATTTCAATGACCTTATTTGATTTTTAAATTGGAATTTACAAACATGTCAAAGGATTATCAAGCTAAATGTAAATAAATATAGAAAGCAATATGGTATTTTATGCTATGCATAAACAAATATAGTTTCATAACTTCTAACTGACATTTTAATTAACAAAATTTTAATATATAATGTCATTATATATACATCTATTATATATAAAAATAACAAAGTCAAAATAATCGTGGATTTTAATTAGCACCCAATAATAATGAGAAGAATTTTATTTTATGATATACACTCTGTACTATGAAAAAGGAGCCAATTCTTTTGTTTTAATTTTTTGGGCACAAAAAATATTCAGTTTTGGTAGTCAGTTATAAAGAGATTTATTAGTTTTTGGTTTTATAAATTATAACGAAATCGTAGAAATTATAGACATAAAAATTGAAATTATATCGCCTATTTAATGCCTGAATTCATATTGTCCATGCCTTAATATAAAAGAACTATCAAAGACTTTGTATAAATCGATAGCTCTTTCGAAACATTATAAATGCTTGAATCATCTTATAGTAGATTATAATATATGCTAACTAAACTTGTTATTAAGTACGAGTTGTGTATACACAAAAACACATGGACACGCGTCAATATAATATTGACAAGTGTCCATGTGTTTTTGTGTAAATACACGAGTTGTTATAAGAAATTTTGTTGACATTTCTTATATACTGCTTTAATGTGCATGTGAGAGGTAGTTGCAATCTATACATTTCCAATGCAAAAAAAAACAAATTTTTTTTTAATTTTTTTTTTGGTATTTGTCTGTATTGAAATATAGTGAGTGATATTATTTTTGTTTAGGTATTACGCAATATTCAATATGAAGCATCTAAATGATTTCATTATTCAATATGAAGCATCTAAATGATTGCATGTGTATTGACACATATATTATTCCATTTAGTGATCTAAATTCTATGGTACTAAATACAACATACCGATCACATGTACATTAAAATTATTAACAGTACATATTATGTAATGTATGATAAATTACATAAATGTATGTATATCATCTTAAAAAAAAATATTTGGCCCATACATAAATTCTTCTTTGACTTACATGTATGGTATGTTTTTTCCATAACGATTATAAGTATTATATTATACATATCTAGTTGATTTCAAGTTATTAATTCTAATTTTTTGTTGTAAAGTGTGTCGGACATTGGTTTACAAGTACAACATAGTTTTAGTGATTCCTAACAGATAACAGAAATTTCAAGTAAATCGATACTTTAAGTACAATCCTCACACCAAATCATTAAATTAATTAATAAAAAATTAATTTTCTTAAGTTCACGATTTTCTTCTTTTTTTTTATTCAGTTAAAATTTTAAAATTTTTAAATTTATTCTAACCAACTTAATCTAATTCTATTTAAAAATAAAAAAAATTAAAATTTCTAAAATTAAATTTATATTCATTTTAAAATACAAAAATTTGTTTACCCTCAAAGGCTGAATTTGTAATTTCAGTAAAATAATAATGATATTTGAATTGATAATGTGCACCGCACGGCTTTTATTATAATTTTCCATATAACTATATAAACACTAGTCTTTTTCCTCTGTCTATAACTTTATTATGTATACAACATATGAATACATATATTTGTATTTATAATGGATATATATATGGATGTTAAAAATTTTAAATTTGATTTCTACCTCTAGATATCTAAAAGAGAATAAAAAAAAATAAAAAAACAAAAAAATTGTGATATTTATTATTGCAGATTCTTTTTCTATTGTTAGTAGGAAAATAAAATATTCTAATATTTAAGTCACGTAAATTTATGTAAATTTGTTGTTAGTTTAAAATTTAAGTTTTTCATGTTATAATTTTTTTTTTTCCCCTAAAATATTTCCATACACTCATAGTTATAGAGTTTTTCTAGTTAGTTAAATTTTATAGTTTTTGTTTTTTGTTTTTTTTTTTTGTTATTTTTGTTTTCTTGAATAAAATGTTAATGATGATGATAACGACCCCGTGAATAAGCGCTGATATTATTATTATATTTTTTCTGCATAGAAACTAACCCACCAAATAGTTAGTGGTAGTGCGTTTTTTTAAATGTTTTACAATATTTTTCAAATGTAATTTTATAGTAAAATCTCAATATATTTTTGACCAAAGTAAAATGCAAGAATTTTTTAAAGTATTGATTTGATGTTCTTGTCCTTTCAATTAAGATTTACCATCGAAACTTTACTTCGAATATTTTGTGTTTCAGTTTCTAAATGTATAGGAAAATATTAGATACATACAAATTGAAAGATAGATAAAACTTTGCTATCCTTCCAATATTCCCATTTATCGTATATAATATGAATCTTCTCCGCATGAATTTGTGTCTGATCCGTATAAAATGTACACGAAATGATAGATGTTGATAATTAAAAACTTTAAATGAATTTCTTAAATCATTTTAATTTTTTTCATATGATGGTACATATAAGAAAAATTAAACCAAAAATTACTTATTCTATACGGTAAAATATTAAATCGACGGATATGCAATATTTTTGTATTTTTATATATATTTAAAAATGGTGTATGCAATAAAACGTGAAAATATTTAGCAGCAAATACTTAGTCACCCATCATCATCACCGGTCACCGGATACTTTATTGTTATGTTATGCGATAAAAAAAAAAAATAATAATAATTTTTATAATATCATTTTGTTTAGTTTAACAACAATATATGTTATTAAGTTGTGGTGACATAAAAGTTTAATGCCACTGGTATAAAAATTGTTTCGGATATTCATGTCACATATTTCACTTTTATTTTAATATATTTTACGAACTGAGATAAATTTGGTCAGTTACATATAGTTGGAGTGGTTCATCAGCAGAAAGTTATAAAAACTAATTTATTATAATTATATACTGAATATATACTGATTGCTGTACCTTTGAAAGCGAGGAATTGGTTTAATCCAGTATAGTATTATTAAAAATATGAAATAATGAAAATTTGAAGTATGTCAATACTAGTCAACATCGATTTGAATTTGTTGTGTAATTAATATTTATAAAGATGATGATTTTAAATAATAAGAAAATATTATAATAACTAGTCTTAATCGCTCAAAAATACTCTTTATTTGATTTTTAATATGATGAACCGTATTTGTAATTGTAAATATTAAAATTTAATGATTATTTTATTCAAACCACTCAAAATAAAATGGTTAACTACTTAATACTGATTCATAATTTAAAATGCATTAATTTGTATTACAAAATATTTTTATTGAAATGTTTTTTTTTAATTTTTGATTCTTTTAAAATACATACCTACATATATTATTTTATTGACATTAATGATCAAAAATATTATTTTCCAACAACTAATTAGGTGCTAATTTCTGAAACTCACATAGAGGTTTCTTAATAGTGTTTAAAATAAATACTAATTTCTGTGAATTCAAAAATATATATCGTATACACATTTTACTGAAAGTTTGACAAAGCTATCAAAAATTTGAGTTTTTATTATAGGTATTCAATTCTACAAAAACTATAGCACTGACAAAATTGTATTTTGAAATTTGATTGCAGCAAAATAAATCCTTTTCAAAAATTACTAATTCTATTTCTGCTATGTTGATGCTTTTAAGACAAAAAAAAAACATTTTACCATTAACTAAAATTTGTTTTAAAAAGTATAGTGTTAACATTGGGAAACAGAATCAGTAATTTTGAAAAAGAATTTATTTTGCTGCAATCAAAATTTTGTTAGTGAATAAGAGTGTCATTTACTTTTCGCTTTAAATAGCATAATTATTTTTTTTAAATTTTCATGATTCGTTAACAATAAGAGAGTGTCTCCTTATAGGATAACTATATTTATTATATTCATTAAATAGGCTTTGATTATTATTCGAGCATTGCATAAATACCTTCTAATTTGAGGCGTACAAGAATTGTAAAGAGGAAGGATGAGCTGTATCGACTACAACTATTTTTTAAAATTCAATATAAAAATAAAATAAATACCTATACGTAAATAATAAAAAAAGGGTTAATTCAGTATAGCATAATAAACTTTTACATAAACAATTATTAATAAATAATTACTAGTCGAACCCCATGAAATATTCACGGAAGAATTTTTGAAATACATTTTTTAATAATAAAACTTTTACTTTGTCTTGACTTCTAATTTCTAATTTTGATTTTTTGTCAATCAGTCAATCAATCATATAGAAATTACACGGCTTTTGAAAAAAAAAAAAAATACGTACATAGATACATGGTCGATTGCTTATTGATATTATGATATATCCTTATTAATGAAAATATATTAAAGTTTGGTAAATAATCGTTATTTAAGTGTTAAAATGAAGTAAATTTTTTCACCATCTCATATATTATCCCATACTTCAATATATTGCACTAAACCCGATTTATTACAACATTTGCTGCAGCCAACAGCCAACAGTAGATTGGTTTGGTGATGACACTGAAATGTTTTCGACGCAACTGAATTTTATGACATACAAAAATGTTAATGAGATAAGCAGCAAATTTTGTATATTATTGTTTCTTATTTTAGATAAAAAAAAAAGGAATTAATTTCGATTAAAAATTCTATGTCAAGTTGCTTACTGATCTGACAATCACAAAGACAACATTTATACTTTCTTTTTCGTAGATTTGAACCACGTATCTAACATTTTGAAAAAATATTTGTAACCATTGTTTTCCGTATTAGCATAATTTTGAATAATGTCATATTGATCGAAATTTTATTTACAAAATCGTATATTAAAAACAAAAAAAAATTTACTCCCTTCGGATTTAAATACGTTATTTTAATAGTTTAAGTGAAACTATTAAAACGGTCTTATTTACTTATATATATTATGTAAGTATGCAATTATCATGTTTCATAATTTATAGATGTAGGTATCTTATCTACCCACGTGTAATGTAATTACACATTTAATAAGTATTCAAAATGTGTAGGGTAAAGAACAGATAATTAATTAGCTTTATTTGTGGTAAGTACTTGAAATGAAATTAGAAAAGACTCTGAAAATTATATAAAGTAAAAAAAAAAACATATATTTTTAATCGATATGAAGAAGGCGCAACAGCTTTATAAAAATACTGTAGTTTTGATATCCAACCTTTCAAAAAATCATATTAAAATTTTTTAAAACTTTCGGAATTTTTCTGTCGATAAAAAAAATTTGTTTCAAATATAATACATTTACAAAAAAAGAATAAAATTACAATTGTATTAATCTTTTGGAAAATTTTTGTTTAATTAATAACAATATCTATAAGGTAATAATAATAACAATAACAGATAATTGAATCTTGTAATGTTAGTTAGAATTTGAAATAGCTTCAGCACCTATCCCAATTTACCCCAAATAAGTAAACATAAATTTATGTTCTAAAAAGATTTATGTGTTTTATTATTATTTCATATTTAGTTATTTATTCATGAATTTATAAATATATATATAAAATATAATTATATCACTTTTATTCACAATTATAAATATTTACATACACTATAAATTAATGTTTATGTATAAATTGTATGTACATTAATGTTTGTCTGTATAGATGTAATATTCAGTTATCGATATATTGGACCGTTAAATTTTATATTTCAAATTAATGTGACAATTTAAATTGTATTTTTGTCATTACCACTCCTTTAACATGTTATCACAATAATAACAATATTAAATTTATGTATATATCATTTTTATTATTATTTATATATTTTTTTTGGTAGGTAGAAAATTTTAATTGTTAGCTACATGGATTATTGGAAAATAGTAGTAGGTACATTATTTAAGTATGTAAAAATAAAATTAATGATTTTTATTAAGTGAAATAATTTGATTCTTAATGAAACTTAGGGTTAAGTACATAATAATTTACAGTACATTAAGGGTATATTGCGACAAGAAAATAATTCTTTATTACGATGACTTATAGGATGTACAAATCAATTATGTAATTTTTATTAACAGATTTATAGCTATTCAGATAATAAAAAAAATATATATAATATATATGTATACAGAAGAATAAATATTCTAAATCTGAAACCAAAAGAAATATTTAGAAAGGTATACGGGGTGTGTTTTAAACTAACAAAATAAGACTCTACGTCATTTCACATGAAGCTGATCTTCTTTTTTCCTGATCTTTTTATCTTCAAAAACATATTAAAAATTCACGAAATTCATGCAATTAACGGAAAATCTTAATAACAACTTTTTACAATTTTCATTTGAAATTATTGACTTGCATTATTTATTTCTATAACAATTTTAAAGAACTTTTGTGTTTAAATCTATTTCCCAAGAGATCAATTTATTTCGTTTTGAACAATATGAATTTAAGGACAAAATAAATTTCTAAAACTTTTGTAAATTGGAATTACTTGAGGTAACTTTGTAATGCAAAGATAAATATACATTTATTTACTCATTTAGGTAATTATGTAGAATTTGCTTATTCATTAAATTTTTGGCTTTAAATTTTACTTAAAATAAAAATTATTTACAACAACTTATCCGATACCGCACAGTTGTGGTCCTTTTTGTCCCATATTTGTTATACCATTATTGTTTATAATTATTGTATTTATTGTATAATTGCAAGTTAAATTGAATATGTGAAATCCTAGCTAACTATATCTACTATGTATTTAGTTTAGAATTAAGAATCAATAAACTTAACAGAATGGGGCTAGTTAACAAGTAAAGATAAGAAATTTTAAATCTACACTTTCTTCAAATTTAAATTTACACCTTTGAAGTATACTATCTTGTTTAAGTGTAGATATAGAATTTTTGAGTAGCAAATTTTAGTTATTAGATTTATTTTTAGTCGCATTGGGTATATTAGCGTTTGTGAACCAGATGTGTGCTAGACTGGTTCAAAGATTTTTTTTATTGTAACCGCCCTTGCAGATTATTCTGAGAACATATCTCAAGAAACCAAAAAATACATTCTCCTGAGACTTTGGAAATTTTGTTTCCCCGTCAAGAGCAACTCTACTTTTCTGTAATTTTTCGGAACTTTTAGTCACCAAAATTATTCACTTTTAGAAAACAAATTACATATGAACAAACAAAAAAAAAAACAAAAACAAATTTCAAATAAATTAATCTGACACTTAATATAAAAAATTGTTATAATATTCATAATTTCATAATTTTTTGAAACAAAAAATAACAGTGATTCAATTTTGTGGTCAATTAATTGCTATCATAAAATAATTTTTAATTGCAAATAATTCAACAAGGAAATAAATTTAACGTATATTTATCAGTTACTTTTTTTTATTTTTATTATTTAATAATAATAAAAATTTGTTAAATAAATATTCATTGTTTGCAAGGAATAAAAATTATTATAATTATATAGAAATAGAAATAGATCTATTTCAGCTTCAGGGCTATTTAAGCTCAAAATTTTATATTATTGCATTGCGATAAGAAGGAATGTAAATTTGAAAATTTTGAAGAAAGAAAATGTTAAAAAATATTTTGATCTTCAGAAACAAAAATAAGTTATATTAATCTTCTAAACTAAATGAAAAAAGTTAAATGAATCTTCTAAAAGAGAAAACTGAATTAATTTTAACAGAAATATTTTATATTGATTTTTTTAATTCAATTTTCGTGTCCCAATGTTTGGAATGCAGAGTTTTAAATATGTATGTACCAGCGCTGAGTTAACCTGGAGCGGAATGAGTTATTTGCCGTGAGTCCCGCAGTCTTGAGCGTCTCCGTTCGTCTCCGTCTGACGTATTAGTGACAAATAACGATAGGAAAAGTATCGGAACAGCAATATCGGTTATTTGCAGTGTAACATTCGGAAATCCATTAGTTTGCATCAAGATCATTTCATAAAATAATGTTATTTTTCGGCAGTTAAAAAACATTTTTGTTTTATTAATAACACAAAAAAATATATACTTTTCCTTTAGGCTCTTTGTATTGCTTAATGCCTTATGTTCGAGTTTTCATTATTTAATAAAGAAAATTCAATAAAAGTGTAATTGAAAAAGTGAACAAAACTTATCACTTTTCGAGTCGACAAGCTGACAGACCTACATTTTTCTTTAGCTAAAAAAAAAGTAGCAAAACGGAAAATCATTGGCTGTGAAAAAGTCAATGGGCTCCCAAAACTATTTTGCATCAGACCCCCGAATACATTAACTCGGCACTGTTGTGTATACATAACATAAGTCTGTGTACTTAATTCTAATAAATTTATCTGAAAATCAAAACCTTCATCATTTGCAATTTTTTATTATTCCAAAATATCAAATAATTTTAATTTATCATTTTGATAGTCAAATGAAATGTTCTGGAAATACTCTATGTTTTTATTAAACATACATATTTATGTATATGCATACAGAGCACACAATTTATTATAAATAACAAAATAACAAAATAAAATAAAAAAAAAACCCCTT
Organism: Hybos culiciformis; assembly: GCA_964007475.1. Lineage (NCBI taxonomy): Eukaryota > Metazoa > Arthropoda > Insecta > Diptera > Hybotidae > Hybos > Hybos culiciformis. The sequence goes on from OZ023273.1 coordinate 65,513,382, forward strand.
CACGTCATATTTTACATGAGAGCAAAGTAAACAAAAAAAAAATTTACATGAAATGTGTGAATCGTGTAAAATTAACGTGACATTAAATTTTATTATTTGATAAATAATAATAAAATTGCGTTAAATGAACACAATAACTAATATTTTTATGAAGCCCGTGACCATTTCTTCTTTTACCTTCAAATTTTTAGTTTTTAACCTGTGTTCAATTTTAATGCTCATTGTTATGTGAATATTAAAGTTTCACATTTATATAAAAAACATTAACAAAAAAAAATTTTATAAGCATATTTGTTGTTGAATTTTATGTATTTTATTTCCGTATATTTATTATTTATGGTGCACATAATGTCATTTGAATATAATATTCAGCTGTAAATCATAATTTAGTTTTTTTCAAAATTTTTTTTTAGAGGTTTAATTTTTAGTTTATTTTTAAAGCAACATTATATATATATATTTAGAAATGAACATTGAACATTAATAGATATGATGCAATAAATAATAAGTGCATTACATAGCGAACACTAGATTTTAAGAGTGAAATTCAAAATATTTTAGATTAAAATTTAATTTACGGTTACAGGTTTACAATTTTAATTGTAATGTTGAGAAAATAATCAATTTGAAAGTATGAAAATTTTATTGTATCAAATTTTTATTTATACGTATAGTATCTAATATCTAATCAATTTGAATATTATTGTAAAAAAAAGCAGCAATCATAATTTTAGTTTTGTTTTTGTGGCATGTCTACCTTTAATAAAAATCTTCATCAAAATCAATATAAAAATTATTGTTTAACAAAATTTAATTAAAAATTTCTTATGAAAAATGTTTCAATTAGTTAAGTATCAATTGCTGTTGGAGTCGGGGTTGGACATTGTACATATGTTTTCAATAACGATCATTGAAATTTTATGGTAAATTTTTATGTTAAAAAAATCAGTAAATGTATTAAACAGTCGCAATTGCTTCCCTTTGTTGAATCTGAGGGTGTTAAAATTTTCGTAATCTGAAAACTAAATTCGGTCCAAAAACTGTATTATTTCTGCAATGGAAAACAATTTGTTAAAATTTCCATTAAAATAAACTTTATTTTTGGATTTAGGTTGATTTTTTTTTTTTAAGTTCAAAACCTTATTGCTGCTGAATAATAAAAGTTTTAAATTGTTTGCAGACGAGGAATCTGTTTTTTAACGAAAATACTAAAGGAATATAACTAACTATATATGTATAGATATTATAAAAAAAATAAATTGTTTGTTTTCTAGAAGTTTCACAAGTAAAAATTTAATTAAAAAAATCTATATGTAAATTTATATATATAGTATGCTTTATTTTTTTTTAAATAAGCTTTACCAATAAAGAAAATTCAGAACAGATTTATTCTACACATATATTTTTTTTTTATATATATTTCGAAAAATTTTAAAATTCTTCCATCCTAAATTTCATATACGATTGTATATGGGTATACTCTTGTTATAAAAATAACTTATCACAGGATACTAAAAAACTAACTTCTTGAATTATTCAATTTTCAAAAAAAAAAAAAAAAAGTAGAAAATAAAATAAAAAGTGAAATTTACATAAATCTACGCAAAAATACATTCATTTTTTTGATTCTAGAATATTGTTGGGTTGTGTAGTTTTCATTGAAGAAAAATTAGAGAAAAATAATTCTAAAATTTTTACCTATAAATTTACTCTTTTTTTTTTTTCTATAACTTTACTTTAGTAAATTTTATTATAAGGTTTTTATAAATTTAAAAATTCAATAAAACTTTTATAAAAAGAAAACTTTTTTATTAAAAACTACTATCTCTAAAATATTATAAATGCAAATTTTATGCATAAAAATTAACTATTAGTTTTTTTTAGAAATTTATTTATGTATACATTTAAAAATAAAAAATAAAAATTTTTCTTTTTTATTTTTTAACATATATTTGCTATGTCTAGAAATGTATAGTTTTTATATATATAGGATTTTCATCAAGAGTATAGAAACATAATGATAAATATTATATATTTATATATATATTATTGTTTTTTTTGTAGATTTCTCTAAATATTTTAAGTTAAAGTGGTAAATAATTTTCATTAACTTTCATAATTTGAGATTTTGAAATATTTAAAGACTTGAAATTATTAAAAGCTAGTTAAAAATAAAAGGTAAAAACACCACAAACACTCTAATTAGAAAAAAAAAACAGAAAATTGTAACAGCGAATCATGCGGTAGAAAAACTAAACGCATATAATTGCATGCACCATTTCATTTATGTAGAATAGAAAAGTTATCTTTTGTTGTATTTTTGTGTTAGAGATTGAGTAATAAATTTTTTAATTCTATCTGAAGCGCGTTTTGTGTGCAGCAAGAGTTAAAAACTTTGAAGTTTGAAAGAGTTTGCTGAGCAAAACAAAAAGGAAATTGTGAGAGGGAAGGTTTTTTTTTTTGAATGCATAATAGTTTCGAAATCACTTGGTGGGAGACCTTTTGAACTTGAACACTATGGATTTGATGGTGTGGACAGGAAGTTTGAACGGCAGTAAAAACTAGGACAGTCGGGACAGCCGAAAAAAGTATTCTTAAAGTGGTACATCAAACATCTATCAGCGATCGGAAACAATTTTGGGAGGTGCGAAATAAAAACGAACCCCTAAAGCTGGTACCATCTGGCAATTTCTATGAATTCATGCAAATATTTTAACTTAATTTATAAACTGAAAAATTATTATTGCATAGTTAGATAGATAAATAATTTTTAAAATAACTATGTAGAATAAAAAAAAACTTTTGTAATTGTATTAAATTAGCATGAAATTGATTTAAAAATAACACAAATAGGTATAATACAGAAAAAAAATATATATTCATTGATTAACATCAGTAAGTACCTGTACTGTATATTTCAAAATCTGTTGATTCCAATTAAAACTGAACTTTAAATTACCTTTAAAAGAAACGTTTATATAACATTATTTTCTTCATATATACAATATTGGTTTTTTTTTTTTTTTTATTAATTTCGACCTTCAAAGTTATATAATAAACTTTTTGAAATAATATTATAAGAATTCTGTTAAATTCAATTCTCTCAAGTGCTTGTACATAATAATATGTATATCTTGAGTAGATAATATATTATACATTCGTATTCAATTCAGATTATTGTATATAAAAGTACACACGTTTTGATTTGATTAAGAATAAAATAAGGATGAGAAACAGAAGCTGAAGAATTCGTGTTTTATAAACAAATAAAATAATAATTTTTGTTTCGTTTTTATTTTTAAATTGTTGAAAATAAAGTTTGGAATTTTAAAGTATATGTATGTATTGAACGTATTTAATGCTTCCGTAGAAATAATTTTAATATATAACAAAAAAAAGCATAGGTTAAAATTTAAATAATGCATTCAGACCGTGCATTCAATAGAAATTACCCCTATATTACGTTTTATTTACAATACATATTTTCTTCTATATGGTTTCTAATATTAAGAAGAATGCAAAATTCATTATTATGATTATAAAATATTTCCCATTCAAAGAGAATTTTGGTATAGATGTCGCTTTTCAATACTGAAATTCTCTTCTTATGGTAAAATTTTTGAAATCATTATTTTTTGTATAGAATTTTTAACGGCTAAATTTCATAGCAGGCGTTAACTAAATTTCAATGAAGCAAATAATGATTTTAAATTATGCATTCTCAATAAGGTGAAAGGGATAAGAATAAAATTCCCTTTAATATCAGAGACACTAAATTTACCGTCTAAAAACATTAGGAAAGGGAATTATGTATAAGAATAAGAATAATGTGTGAAGGAAATTCATTATTTGCGCTGAAAAGTATACTAATTTGATTTTTTTTGGTGATTTCAAGACACAATAAGACGATATTATAATTTTTAAATATTCAAATAATTCAAATTAAATTTTTTTTCTAAAGTAAAAAACATTCGTATCAATAATTAACATTAAATGTACCTAATTTAACTTTAAAAAAAATAAAATGAACCTATGTATTTCAGAGCATTTCAATGTCTTGCCTTATTTAATATTGTGTTATTTCCAAGTCTAAAAAATATTAAATTCTATTAGTGTGCTTCTGATATTGAAAAACTCACGCTTCGTGCCTGGTATGTAGGTACTTGATTTGTAATTCAGTGTTATTCATTCACTATTCTATATAAATATAATTATATAGTAAGTATAATAGAAATATTATATGCATTTCGATTTATATAAATTTTTGTTGTTGACTGACATAATCTATACATATTTATTGATATACAATTCAATTTTATTTATTTTTATTTTATCTATATCGATTATTTTTGTAAATTGAAACCAAAATTTTTTTTGAGTGAACAAGAAAAAAGAAGAAGAATACGACCAGAAAAATGCACAGTTTATGGGGACCTTAATATGTATAATATGTAAAATCCGACTATTTTTGAAGCGTAAACAAACTTTTATTTACAAATGCGGATATTTTGGTTCTCTTTTGTTTTAAGACACAAATTAATTTTTATTTTATCAAACAGTTTTTTTTTTTTGCTTTTTATCAAATTAAAAAAAAACTTAATTATACCATGATTTCAATCAGAGACTAAAATGTATTTATATGTAACTTAAAAAAAAAAAGAAGAAAATAAAAGTATTTTTCAGGTGAAACAAGTTTTATTTTTTTATTTTAATTTTTTAATATCGCATATTTTTTTTTTTTATTTTATTTTCTTATGCAAATTTCTAAAAAAAAATTATATAAAAATAAAATTATATAAAAAAAAATAAATAAAAAAAATTAGCAATTGAAATGTTGTTTATAATTAATTCATAACGATTTTGTCATCCCAGTATTAACTTTCAGTTTCATTTTTTAAATATATATAATATTTTTTTATTAAAGAAATATAATCTTTGAATATAAAATATAAGAAGAAGTAAAAATTAATACACCAAAGCAATGAAATTTGAAGCATAAAAAAAAAAAAATGTTTTATATGTTCATAAAAAAAAGAAAAAAAAAAAATGTTTATATTTAAAAATCAGCGAAAGTTTTGAAACCCACAATGTCGTGTATAGTTGTGATTTGTGAATGAGACTTGATTTTTTTTAAAGAAAATATATATAACAAGATATTTGTAATACGCAAACAATAATAATAATAACAACATAAAAACATAATTTTTTTTTTATATCAAATAACGCATCGATTAAAATCTTAAAAAACAAAAATATATATAGTACATTTTTTTTATTTCTTAATAAAAAGAAATTGAAATAAAATATTTTCCGGTTTAAGGCGGGCGGCGCGACGCGTTAGTGTTTCAAAGCGTATATTATTTTGCAATTTTAATTTAAAATAAAAACAAATTTTTATTGGCATTTAAATTTAATATTATTCAATATTCAATGTTAATGTTCCTAAAAATAAAATTATTTTTTTTTTTTTAGTTATTTTATTAAAACATTTTATAATTTTCGTGTTGCGTGGGTTTATATAAATTAATATTGACATTAAATGGTTTCGATTTTCGTTGCTTTAACGAAATTTTATTTTATTTCTGTCTTAAAAGATCTTCAGAGGAAATGTTTTTATATGTCATTTTATTAGAACTATATATAATCAATATCTTATTGTCTCTGGAATTTTTAGTTGATTTACAACTTATATTATTCATCGAAACCATATAAAAAATTGAAAGTCAAATTTTGATATGGAATGGAATTTATTAATTAAAGGTTTAAAACATTCGTAATACATAACAAATATAAAAGTTTTGATATTAAAGATATTCTATTCTATCTATAATCTTGTAAAATTAGTATTAAAGCTACGTTTCCACGATCCAAGTACAATTTGTCCAAGTCGACTTGGATGCTCTTTTTGATCATGTAAACAGGGTGTCAAAGTCAACTTGGATCAAAGTAATTTGTTTGATCAAATTAATTTGGTACCAAGTTACTTTGATCTTGAAACCCGGGCTTAATAAAACATAAAAAAAAAATAGTAAGATATTCAAAAAAAAATCTAAACTATTCCCGTAGTAGATTTTTAAGTATTATTTTCTTAAGTTCATAATACAGTTATCTTAATTAGTGTTTTATATTTAAAAAAAAAACAATTTTCATTTACTTTAATTATAATAATTTTTTTAACCTCTGAACTTTATATATACTACTATACTAAAAATTATTGCAGTTAAATTTGTTTAATTATTCATCTTACATAAAATGTAGAAAAAGAAAAAAAAAATTTTTTTTTTTATAAAAATAAACAAGAAAATTCCTTTTAAACACATCATAATATAAAATAAATTCTGTGTTCAGAGTTATATTAATATCGCACCAATATTACCTTTATATTCATGTCAAATTTATTATTTTGTTATACATACATTTTATGAGATAACATTATTTTTGATACATACTGAGATTCTATATAAATATAATTTTTTTATTTTTTTTTAAATCCCCTTATGTAGAAACATGATATGAACCAGAAAAAAAAGGAAAAAATAAAATAAAATAAAACAATGAAAAAATAGAAATAATTTGCAGGAATAATTTCTTTGACAAATAATTTTTTTTTTTTTATCAAATAATTGTCGGTGAGACTAAGTTTATAGATAAAAAAACACACTTTTAATGTAAATTAAACTTTAAAAAAGATGATTCAAAATAATATAGTTATAATAACGATACTTTTGTAACTATTATATATATAGAGGTACTTATTTAAAATCGACTATAGTAAATAATAATAACTGCCAAAACAGTTGGTTTCATAAAAACCTATACCGTCTTCAATTTCAAAGTCTTTAGTGAAATATAACATTTTCATAATATGAATTTACTACAAAAACGAACTAAATTTAATTTATGAATAAATTTATATATTAGTCTACCACCCTTAAATTTAATGAGATCAAGAGATTTTGATAAATTAATATGTGTTATATATATGGCATAATCTATGACATTTTAATTTACTATGCATAATTCATTTATAAAAAAAAAAAAATATTAATCATTTAACTTTTTCATTGAAATTTCGCAAAGCAAAAAAGATAATATTTTAGTTTAAAAGAAATTTGAGGAGATAACTTCCAGTTATTATTAAAAAGATTTGATATGATTTAGATTTGAAGCCTGTTAAACGTTAATAGTAAATTATAAATAAAGTATAAGTATATATATAATAAATAACGTCATAAAACATATATATACCAATTACAGGTTTATAAAAATTAAATACAAAGAAATAATAGAGAGATTAAGCACTTTTATATATTATTACATATTTTATTTTCTTATTTTACAAAAATTAAATGAAACCTGAACAATCTGAATAAATTTATATTAACAATATAAAAATGAAAACTTTTATATACGAAAAATTCTTATATTTTGGTAAGATGATTAAAATTTTTATTAAGAAATCATTTATTTAAAATTTCTCAGAACATTTTAAGATATATTTGTAGGAGCATATGAAGATACTCATTAAGCTTGTTAGTGTTATGCATAGTTCAATTGACGATTTCTTTAAATTAATGATAAATTTAAATTTGGTTAATTTTTAATTTGATTTATTTATTTCGGAGTTATAGTTTATATATTTTAAGTTTCTTTATTCCAAGAAATTATTAATTGATTGAATCAAAAATTGTTATAATTATTTTAGTTGAAATAAAATGATTAGTATTTGCTTCGTGCAGCTTATTTCTAAGTATATGTTCTTGTAATATAAAATAACAAAAAAAAAACCTATATTAATGTCTCTGCTTTATTTGTGGTTAGAGCAGGGTTGGACTGGCTATAAAAATTAAACCGGGAAGTTTTGGACTACCGGCCCATTTCTCTATATAAAAAAATACATTGCTTATGCACTTCTCTATATAAAAAAATGCAATGCTTATTTAGAATATAGGCCCAAATAAATACGCATTTCTACAAACACTAGGTTCCCTAATTTTTTTAATTCAATACTATATAAAAAAAAAATATAGGAACTGAACGAAAAATTTTAAGAATTATTGTTAATTAAATTAGAATATTGGGAATAAATTAAATTCAGTATTTGTAAATCATGAACCCATCCGTCTATTTTCACTCTAATGGAAAGATATATTCTTTAGCTGTTTTAACGATCCAATCAAGTTACAATAGCTCCTTAACAAATTTCTAAATTTTCTGATATCATAAATGTTGCTTTTAATTTTAAAGTTTCTGCGAACTCAACTAACACTATTCAAATATAAATGTTTATGAAATCTTTTTTAATTGATTTCCAATATGGGTTTTGAGCTTTAAATTTTAATAACACTTTTTGAATAAATAATCTATATTCGATTTTCTTTCCAAACATGACGATTATAAACTAAAATTTTGGAATTGAAAACAATATTTAAATTATTTAAATCTAAGTCAAATGAGTTGTAGGCCACGGAAATCTCATTTCATATATTTTAGCACAAAAGAGGACTAGAGACTTAGAATCTCATGGAATCAATTAACAAATATTTTTTTTACCCTGTTTTCTTTTTTAATTAACATATTTTTCTGAATATAACTTTCCTGTTTACAGCATTTTCAAAGGTTGATTGTTCAGCACTAAATACAGTACTTTCGAATTATCATTTCCAATCAAAATATATTTAAATCAGATTCCATTGTATCTTAAATAATTAGTAATAAAAAGTTTTAATTTATTGGCCCAAATATTACCAGCCCACCGGGAAATGTCCCGGTGGGCCAGTCCAACCCTGGGTTAGAGTAACTTAGAAATATAAAACTGTCTTGTGAATATCTTATAAATATTAAATTGTTCTCTCTTTAATTAAAAAGAACTTATAAAATTACTTAATTAATCCTGAAAACATATAATTCCTAAAAGCCAATTTAACTTATTAAATTCGTTCCGGCACTTTGTTTCTTAATTTTATTTAATATTATAAATTTACTTAAATTTGTATTTATGTTATGTATGTATACATTATTATATGTATGTTATATTATTTAAAATTATATAATAGCATTATACCTTTCATAATATTACCAATTCGGTCGTACATAATTTTTAATAAATAATTAATATAATAATTTAAATTCTTCGGATTTATAAAAGCTATCAATTAATTAATTATTGAAATAAACTTCCGTCAGTTAATATATAGGTGTATATATGTATAACTAAATATATATAAATTTGGCAATACAACTCTTTTGATCTAACAGCTCGTACATTGTATGTTGGATGAATATAGGTTGAACGAGAATAAAATTATTTCAATAAGTAAAAAAATAGCAAAACTTAATATTAGATTTAATGATAAGTTCAGACTTTATTAATATCGAATTTACTATAATATCTAAAATAATATGAAGTGTATTATTCAATTATTCTATTCTATAATCGAGTGAAAATTGATATTAATATATTGTTGAACTTCATTAAAATATATTGGGTGAATAACTTTATTATCACTTCAAAGTGAATTCGGGAATATTTGTCTCGATATTTTATTTTTATTATTTATTTTGTCAAAGTAAGAACTACTTTTTCAATGATTCAATGATTAAAATTGTTTGAGCATAACTTGAAACATTAGATATAATAAAAATGTTGGTTGATTTTTGATTTGATCTTGATAAATGTAGTTGCTATAAAAACTATTAAATTCAAATATTGCAAAAAATGTTAATCTTATTTTATTACATATAATACTTATACCTTGTTCGCATTATAATTTAAATTCCCTTTGTATTCTAGAAAACAAATTGCCGTTCGCATTACAAAATTTGATGAGAACTGGAATTTGATGATGTAAAAAAAAATTGAGAAAGAGAAAAAGTTTTTGTTGTTGAAAATTTAGACTTTTTATCTCGCTTTTTATCAATTTTTTTGTTTTTTTTTTCATTTTGACTCGAATTTGACAAGAATATTGTTGCCAACTATAACAAAATTTCAAAAAATGAGTGAAAATAACTATAAATGTAGAATTCTAACCCTGACAAACTAGAATATGAAAGTAGAATATACAAATTCCGGAATATTTTTTTATATGAAAAATCCAGTTCAAATTCCTGAAATATTCCGGATAACAGCATATTCCACTAATATTCTCCTAATGCGAACACCATATTACTCAAACTATATATTTATACTTATAGAAGCTTTACAAATTTCTGAATACCTTTAAATTATATATAATAGAAGTAAGGCTTCTTATCTCGTAGAACTTTTTTGTTTTCCCGCGAATCCCTACTTAAGGACATGCATATCAGAAGTTGGCATCACTTCATAAATTTTAAATCTCCAGTACACCTATAATGCGTAATGTAAGAATATTTCTATGTTTATGAATTTCAATATAACTACACGTATTTGTTTTATTTATTTTAATTGCTAGAACAGATTATTTAATCTGACAATATTAAAGTTTTCCACTTAATTAAATTTTTTTTTTGACGGGGAAACTAAAATAAAAAAAATAAACCATAAATTAATAATGATTGCAAAAAAATGTCTATTAATTACAAATTAAATGGGGTTTCTTTTAATATTATTGTTATTATTATTATTATTTTTATTATTAAATTAATTAAATATATGGTAATTTTTTTTTGTTTCTGTTTTTAATAATTTTTTTTTTTTTTCAAATAAAATAAAAATATTATTAAATTTATTAAAACAAAAACAAAATTATTAAATCTTTTGTGCGTATATGCGTTTATTTTGTGATTTCAAAATCTGTACACATATTTGTTTAATTTATAAATGGAATAAAAGAAAAACCTCAAAATAAATATATACATATATATAATAAAAATAAAACAAATAGAGAATCGCGGTGCTAGGTATTTTTTTTTATTATTTATTTTTTCGATTTTGCAGGTAGCATCTGATTAATATAAAAAATTTTTTCCAATTATTTTAATTTATTATTCATTTAATTAATCCACAATGAATAATATAAGATAAAATTTCGATATTTTTATTTTTACAGAGAATAAAAATAAAAAATAAAAAAAAAAAATTAATGGCCGTCAACAATATGAATTTTATTTTTCCAATGCATGTTCGAATAAATTACTTTTTTTTTTATTTCTTTTTTTCATTAATTAAAAATAAATAAAATTATCATATGCTACCTTCCAATTAATGAAAGAAAAAAAAAATATATTAAATTTACTTGTGAAAATATAGTTTTGATTTTTTTATTTTTTTTTTTTAAACATCGCTTATTGACACATGAAATCAATTTAAAAAAAATATTGTCGGACTATACTACTCACTTGTAAAATAGGGAGTTATTTTCGCGCGCGAATTGAAAATCTAGTTGTTTATATATTATACATGGACTTTTAAGTTGACAGCATGGGCGCCGGCAGTATGGTGCAAGGTGGTGCAACTGCACCACCTTTGTTTGATAAAAATGTTATTAAAATTTTGATAAAATTTGAAAAAAAAAAAAAAAAAAGTTAAAAAAATCGTGGAGAAAAGTTTAAGGAAAATATTTTTTTCTGAGGAAAATTTGAAGAAATTCATAAATATTGTGCTAACTTTGGCAGTCAACAATATTTAAAATTTCAGAATCGTAAATTTTTTTTACCCTAATGATTTTAAGAAATTAATATCATTACGATATTCTTCTACGTACGTTGAACTCAAAATCCATTGTTGAAACTAAACTTTTTGATTTACAACATATAAGTATGGCATAAAATCTGAACACATTAAAAATTTGAGAAAATCTTGCAAAAATAAGCTGTTTTTGTGGAAAAACGGCAGTGAGTAAAACCGTTAAACAATTTTTTTTCTATTTTAGGGCAAAAAAGTATTTAGTACAAAAAAATATAAAAAAATAATTTCAGGAATTTTTTTAAAAAAGTGTCTATTTTGGGGAAATTTCTTAAAAATTTGAGTAAATTTCATTTATTCCATCTGGCAGCCCTGGTGAGAGATAATCTTAAAAAGTTCTGAGCATCGCATCAGCATACTGAGATGAATTTTGTCGTGAATTCAAAATATTGTTTTGCAACTGATTTTTCCTAAAATCAAAATTTAATTTAAAATAAGGTTGTTGGAAATTGTAACTTAGTGATGAACCCGCAATATGTCAAAGATTTGGTAAAATCAAAATAATAATTTTTACATGCACCACCTTATAAAAAATCCTGACGGCGCCCATGGTTGACAGTGAGAAGTAACTTATTATTATTATTATTATTATATAATTTTTCAATTCAATATTGAATTAAAAATATATAAAAAATTTATTTTCATATAAATTTTATCGTACAGTATTGCGCGCTAGAATGGAATTAATTAACATTAATTATAATTTTTTAGTAGTAAATAGCTGTACATGTAACATGTACGATGTACCTACAGATTAATGAAAAATTGTTTCCTTTGATTACAAATTCTGTTCTGCATGTTCGTTGCTTAACCATATCTCTCTGAAGAAGGATGACCACCTTTTTTTGATAACAATTATATAAATAACTTCCTTAATAAAAGTTTGCATAATAAATGAATTATTCTTGATTGAATAATAATATTCATTTTACAAAATTGATTAATGAGTTTTTTTTTTTTTTTTGCATTTACATATGGGAAAATCTAACTATAAACATGATTTCCTTAGACTTTGAATAGTAATTCATTTAATAAATTGTAATGATTGATGAACATTATTTGCAAAAAAGCAAAAAAAAAATAAACATTTCTTTATGGCGCTTCCTTATTTCTAAAATGTTTACTACATATTTTAGGTTTGTTCGCTTCTTCATGTGGAAGGTCAGTTGCCTTTGAAATTATATTTCTATAATGAGTCTCCTAATTTGTATATTTATGCTTCATAATACGATTTTTGAATTACATTGATCAAATTTTCGAGTAATAAAATTGAAACCTTGACAGTAAAGCTTATAATTAGAATTTACTTTTACCGAAAATATTTGGGCTGAAAATAAATTTGTTTCGTAGACTGCTTTATATTTGTAAACAAAATGTTTGTTGCTGATAAATCTTAAAAAGCTTTGTTTGCATTTATTTGCATAACCAAAGCTTCCGAAATGTTCACTAAAAAAAAAAAGTATGTAAAAATAAATCCGCCAGAACATAAAAAATACAGACAATAAAATAATCTGGATGATATGATGGGAATATTAATTATGATTGAGAAAAGAACACAAAAATATAATAAACGGTATAGTATCAAGTATCAATTTAATTAAAAATTGAGTAAAATTTATATTTGACCATGTTATATGTCATGTTTTATCTGAAATTTATTAACATTTTATTACTGAAAATTTTTTTTACTTATTCACCTATATAAATATGTAATGTTGATCAAAGACAACAACGATATTCCATTATGGTGAATTTATATGGAATAATATTGTTTTTTTTTATTGCATTGCAGTAAGGAGAACTTAAATTTTCTTTTTCGATTAATTATAACGGTGTGTGGTTCACAAGTTATCCATTAAGTCATAAAAGGAAGATGATAAGAAACAAAGTATACAGAATAAGGTCTTTTAAATTACATAAATTCGGTTTAGATAGTCAAGTTTAAGTAAATTTTTTTAATTTTTGTGGTTCGTATTAATACGAAGCTTAAAAATTAAATATTTCATCAATCTAATGAAGTTTTATAATAATTTTCTTTAAACCAAGAATATTTCATAAGCCCATTAGATCTTGTATGAGGTGAAAATTAACCATTCATTCTATAAATAACTTTTAAACTGATGCATATTTCCTCTTGATGGAATCTTTAAGAATAGGAAATGATTAGAAAAATATAATATTAATGCAAGAATTCTTTTCCTGTCCCATAATTGGGCAATCGGGAAAATTAATGAAATTATGTTACAAAAAAAACCCTGACTTTAAGAATATAATATACATACTTATATATGTATATAATAAAAATTTTGTTTTTAAATATTAAACATTATACCTGTATACTACACAAAGCAAAAGATCTAAACAAAATTAAAATTTTAAATACTGTTATAGCACATAGGTACTACATACTATGGAGGAAATAATTTAATATTGAATTTTTTTTTTGACATTAAAATTATTAAAGCATATAGCATAGAAGGAATATATATATGTTTGTATTTTAGTTTTAATTAAGGTTTTTCCACAATAGGTGAAGAAAAAATATAAAATTCATATTTTTTGAAGGAAAATTTTTTAATTAAAACTAAAAATTTACATAAAACAACATACATTTATATTATAAAAAGAGTGGTAACTGCGGTAAAAAAAATGATTGTTTTGAAAGTATAGTATGTTAATAAAAAAAAAAGGTTCATTTATGGAATGTATACTGAGTAACACAGAAAATAATTTTAATAGATTTAGTTTAAAGGCTTATAGTTATTTGATTGGCTAATATTATTAATCAAAATATTAGTGAGTAATAGTTTCCTTATAAACAACTTGACTCTGTAAATTGTTTGTATAATTTAATATACAACATGGATTGAATTTATATCTTTAATGGTGAAAAAATTCAAATAAAAAAAGTATTTATTTCAAAAAGAAAAAAGCATTCGAGAAACCACAAACCATTATTAATTTATTAACTTTAACCATAGATTAAGAATACAGAAAGATTGGAAGCTTCATACAACATTTTTTCAGTCTTTTTTGGTATTTTATTGTGAAGGTGTTAGTAAAACTAAATAAAATTCTTTTCATACATTGATAATTATCACGTATTTTATTTTGTTTTACTAACACATTGACTTAAAAATACCAAAAATAATGTTATATGAAGCTTTCCATCTTTCTGTATTCTTAATCTATGCTTTAACTTAGCTTACAATCTACAATTTAGTTTTTCAAATTTCTAGCATTTTTTTGTCTTGGTTCAAAGAATTTTTTGAATTTTATCGATAAATTTTTAAAGTGTGATTAAATTTAATATATTTTTTTTGTGATGTTCAGATAAAATATTGTACAGCTACTATTTTTTTTTGTTGCGCATAAATTAATAAAATAAATTTTGATACCTACATCCAATTACATAATTAAACGTTTAGCATAATTATAAATTCCAATTTATATTACATTTTGTAAATACATTATTCTTATACTTTACAAAAATTAAACTGTAACTTTACTCAAAATTTCTCTGAATAAGTAAGAATTGAGAACTACTATTATGTTGAATGTATGATTTGTTCTCAAATTTGAAGCGAAATGCAATTTCTACCGACACTTTAATCTAGGCCTGTGGGCACATGTCCAATTTACTAATTCCAAGGCCGGATGGGTTCGACGAAAACGCTTAATAAAGATTTTTTAAAAACTCTATACAATAACTTCATAACTTTGAACAATACTAACATTTAAATTAAATAAAATTATTTATTGTTTATAGATTGAAGTCATAAAAAAAATTTCTAAATAAGCACTCCCATAATCTTCTTCTGAATGGTGTCTTATGCGTTAATTGAGCTTTTATGTTTTTTTTAAATACCTATTTATGTACTGTTTGAATATTGAAGCATAATATTTTTTATTATTAATTACAATATTCTGCTTTGAGAGTATATAATCATGAGAATTTATAAACAAAGTTGCATTTTTATCAAGATTAAAGATTAAGTATAGAAGAATTTTATTTTATTTTTTATAAAATATTATTTAATGCTGTGCAAATTTGTTCTAAAAGGCTATTTTTATAATGTACAAAAGGAAATATATATTTTTGAGTTTTGCCAGTACGATGATGACACCGAAAAAAATCTAAATTGAAAAATAATTAAATTTTTTGCTTCTTATTACGCGTATATGGCTTTAATATAATGTTAAGGAATAAATTCTGGACAGCATGTAGTTAAGATGAATTTATTTTCTGGAACTTTTCGATGCATAGAAAATAAATGATTTTTTTTGAAATTGAAAGTTTTTCATAATTCGATTTCAAAAGAAATGACTCTTGTTTTGAAAATAAAAAATCTTTTTTTAATATGTTTCAGTGGGAAAAATTATTCTTATTGCAATAATTTAACTATCATATTTTTTATGTGCGCTTATTTAAACGATTTTTTTTTTTAACTTTCATAAAAGAAAATGATCATAATTTATGAATTTTATATATATTAAAAGTGCATTAAACTATAATTTTAAATATAAAATTATGTGAAAATATGTTTCTTTTGAATTTCCTTAGAATTTTGTTTTTTTTTTCTTAATGCAAAGTGAATGAAAAAAAATTATTATTATTTTTTTTTTTCATATTTTTAATAATTTTATTAATATTATTATTATCATTGCTAATATTCTTAAGAGCATTCACATACATATAATTTTGTTCTCAAAAAGGAAAAAAAAACTAGATAATATGTAGAACGGTTTCATGTGCGTTCGGTCTATAATTTAAAAATTTTCACTACACACAAGTATATATAGAATATAGGTATATTTAATTGAAGTGTTAAATGTTGGAAAAATATATAGTTCTAAGAATAAAAATGTTAATGGGAAATTTAAATCACAGTTTTCACATTACTGTTATTTTAAACAGTGCTTTTTAAAAGTTATTTTTTCCTGCTTTATTGAATAAATTTTTTGCAATTTGACTCAAAAGTTTAATACCAAAGCTTATGCTTCTTTTTTATTTCATGTTTGTTAAGTGTTTTAAACAACATTATCAGGTCTAGATATATTGATTTTCCAGGTATAGGCAACAAGGTCTAAGTAATGTGACTACACATAGGTAGTTGCATTCCATCATTCATTGATTACTTTTGTACTTAAAGTCTGTGCACAAAAGAACAATCCAAGAAATGGTCCAAGCAAAAATTTTAAGATATTATGATTTAATTGATTTATTTCAAAATAAATATTTTTTAATATAAAAAAAAATGTTCATATAATGTTTCTTATTTGGAGCTTTCGAAATTAAGTTTTTCTTTTATGTACACATATAAACAAAGTATAGAAGTAATAATTTGATAATGAAATTTTAATTTATTTAGTTTTATTTATTTTTCTTCTTTTTTTCTCATTTCATGTTATTATTATCAATCAAAATTAAAATATAAAGAACGGTGAAATAATGAATCGTGACTGTGATGAAAAATGCACTTGTAATAACAGTGAATGGTTATGTGAACCAAGATGTATTGGTGTTTATTTCAAGCGTGGTCGCACCCTTACCGACCCAACATGCCATGAGAAATTATCCCAAGAAGATGAATGCTGTGCAGTAATGATTTGTACTGATTTAAATGAAGATAATATGAATAAAACAGTATCAAATAATAATACAAATGGTATGAAGAAATAACAAAAAAAAAAAATAGATAAATAAATCTAATTTAATGTATATACACAAAAGCATAATCTTTCCTAGCTTTTTTTAGCTTAGTTTTCTTTATGTTGTTTAATGGAAAAAAAACTAATATATTATATCATTATATCATTTTGTGTAATTCTTTATATAATAGGGATAGAGCCGAGAATTTATGTATTTTTCCCGAATTTACAGATTAGCTTTGAATAGATCACATTTTTTTTTATGAAAAGTATTTTAATAGTAAAAACTATTTTTTATTGATAAGTTGTCCTATAAGCATAGATAGAAAGTTTTATTAATACAACTCTGCAAACTAAATTTGTTTCTGCAAATACATGTAGGCTCTATGTTTAAAATACATATTTTGTATAGTTTTGTGCACAATTTAAAGTTGTTTTACATAGAAAACTAAAAACACATTGAAACTGCATAATAAATAATTTTAAAATTTATTTTATATACAATTTACAAACATATAGAATCAGAAATTCAGCCTCTTCTTCCCACCCTACTGCCAGCATTAAAACCTGGTTGCTTATATAATGGTACAATGTATAGACAACGTGAACGTCTTGAAATTGGTTGTGAACAAGTATGTTTTTGTGAATCTAATGGCATGATGAATTGTCGTGAACGTTGTCCACCACGTAATCTTACAAGACAAGAAAAATGTGTTATTGTCAAAGATCCAAAAGATATATGCTGTCATTTAGAATTTTGTGATGTTACACTTGATGATCATGAACAAACTCAGTCACCACATTTGTCTCAAACGTCGTCGTTAGATAATAATGATATTAAAAATGAAAATGTAACAACGTCAGCTTGTGAGCATAAAGGAAAATTCTATAAATTTGGTGAACAATTTCATGATGGTTGTGAAGCATTATGTATATGCACACCGGAAGGAGTTCATTGTGCAAAATTAGAATGTCCATCGAACTTTGGTTTAGATGTACTCGATCCGCATTGCATTAAATGGGAACCTGAGCCAGCAAGTTTTCGTGCTATTGCACCGAAATGTTGTCCTGAACGAATGCGATGCATAGATAATGGTACTTGTGAATACAAGGGCAAAAGATTTGATAATTGGTCTGAGATTCCCAGTAATCTAACAGGTAAAAAAAAAAAAATATATTTATATATTTATATACTTATCTGTGATAGTTATGGTCATAAATTTTAAAATAACTTTCATTTCAGGTTGTGAACAGCATTGTTATTGTGAAAATAGTAAAGTTGATTGCCGACCAGCATGTCCACCGGTGCCTGCTCTGCCGCCACAACATTTGAGTTGTCACATTAGTAATGCACGTTTATTGCCTATTCCTGGTGATGATTGCTGTAAACATTGGACATGCTTGAAAGAACAAGATGCTCATGTTGCACACATCAACAATGTGAACGGTAAGAATATTCTTGAAATTATTAAAATAAAATTTCGATTTTTTTTTTTGTATTTGAGAGCATATTTCAATTTTTGAAGATAACTTTTGAAGCATTTGATCGGTTTGAAAAACTAAATCACGATTTGAAATTTGCACTATATTCATTGAAAATTTACATTTTTTTCGCTTTTATTTTTATATGCAAAACTTAATTTGCATTCTAATTTTAATTTTATGGCTTTCGAAATTTTAACCAAAAATACAGCATGTCTATATTTAAAACTAAAAAAAAAAATAAAGCAAAAAAAAATTCAACACTTAGTCATTCATTTATTATAATGAAGCCATTAATATGCATGACATTTAGACATTAATAATGATATAGTCAATGAATTAGTATATTAGCGAATCGAATCGAATGACAACCGAACTGATAAGATTTCGATTGAAAAGCATTGAAAATATAAATTCAAACATTTTAAGTTTCTCTTACATCACAGAGGGATAAGTACGAATTCCAAAACTATTATATTATTTGCTAAAATCAACGTCATTTTCAATCAAAACTGTTTGCCGAGGTAGATACTTTAATTTCGGTTGAATAGAGTCCTTCCCGCTAAATAAGTAATATTATAATATAATATTATATTGATATTAAAAACTAAGACTTATATACTTTTGCTGCGGAAAACTCATTATATTTAATATTCTTGGAATCAAAAATATTATAACCTCAATATCTAAAATTCTAAAATTTATTTTTTCACGCCTATATATCAAAGAGAACGATAATTTATTCTGCACAAATTTAGTTAAATACCTTCCATAATATCTATTTTAAAATGAAAATATCATAACCTTTGATTTGATTGCTCTTTCAAAGCAAATTTATATAAATAGAAAAAAAAAGGATTTTTCTGAACACTTTTCTGACTTTTTTCACTTTCAAAAAAAAAACTACCTAATAGTTAGAATTTTCATTAAAAAATTTATGAATCGAATAAAAAAAAAACCGAAAAATTATTGAAAATGCAATATAAAAAAAAATTTTTTTTTTTTACTTCACTCTAAAAATTCATTAAAATTGCATGTTCATTATGAATTCATTTTTACAAAAATTACCATTTATATACTTTTTCTCTTTTTTTTTTTTTAATATTTTTCTTTATTTTAAATATTTCCTTTTTTTTTCATTTTAATTTTGAAATTTCGCATTTTTCATTTAAAAGCATAAAAAATAACTAAAAAAAAAAAATGAAAAAATTATAAAAATCTCTATAAAATATTAGATCGCAGGGATATGAGAAGAATTTTCATTATTTTTTTTTGTAAAAACAAAAAATGAAAATGGAAAATAAAAAATAAAAAATCCTTTTTAGTAATATTTGGATGAATTTTTAGTCTCTCTGACCGAGAGCAAAAAATAAAAAATAAAAATAAACAATCAACTAAAAAAAAGTGCAGTAGAATAAAAAATTCTAATTGAAACGTTATCAAATATTACAATTTAATCAACAAAATATTTCATTCATTAAATGAATTAAAATAGATTAAAAGCAATGGTCAATATTATTAGAGAGAGAGAGAGAGAGATAAAGTTTAATTTATAAATATGTAGAACAAAATTCCAGGTACAATTTTGGAATAAATTATTTCTAACTACCAATCTATATAATTATATTTATAATATACCTACCTACTACTTAAAATATATAATATGTATATTGTTAAATTTTATTTTAATTTATATTTTGAAAAATTAAATACCTTAAGTGAATTGAAATAGTTTCGTTGTATTTTCATCATCGAGATTTTCATATTTTTTTGTTTAACATTTCAACATTTTAGCTGAATTTTAAATAAAAAAGACCAATTCTTGATACAATTTTATTTATAATACTAGACTTCAACCCGTGCTTAACAATCAACTCTGACTGATTTACTTTTGGGGAAAGTATTTAAGGGGAATTACGATTTCTCATTTTTACTTATTCAACACACAAATTATATGAAATCGAATGAACTTATAATATCCTCCCCTTAAACAGGTTTAAGAACCAAACCAAATTTGTGTTTTTAATCATTTCCTCATTTTATGAACCAAATTTGAATGAAATCGGAAGAACTTTTGCAGTCCCCTTCGGGAGATGTCTCTGGTTAGGGAACCATTCAAATTTTAAAATATCCTATAACGACCCCTGACCTGAGACAAAGATACGGTGTAAGTTTCGAAACGATCGGTTGAGTGGTTTAGTTTTTATTATTCGTAATAAAGAAATTGATTTCTATATATTCGAAGCCAGATTTTATTATCGGCGCTCAAGGTTACAGCAAGTACCAGTTAAAAAAATTATTTTTATCGTTTTTCTTTTTGTTTAAGAAATTTGAATTGATATAATGACCTACATCTACCTACATTCTCACAATTCGAGGTACCTAACACAGGGCCGGCCCTAGGGCCGAGCCAGTAAGGCCATGGCTCGGGGCGAACGGCTGATTGGGGCGCCAAATATATATAAAAAAATTAAATCAATCCTTCGCAAGATATTATTTGCGTAATAAGAAAAAAAAAAATGTGTAAAATTCTTTCTTTTTTCGTAGATAAAGAAAATCCGCCAACATTATACAGAGTGCATCATTTAGTCAGTATATTACATATATTAAATTTTATTTATCTATTAATATTTTATATATTAAAATAAAAATAAAATTGGAAGTTTAATATAAAAATACTAAATAAAAAAGTTTTAAAAACGACGTTTTCAATTGACTACAAAGAAGAAAATAAAAATGAGAATGATCCGTGATTACAACAAACCATATCTAGAAAAGTGGGGCGCATTTTTTAGGTAAAACTATGTGTCGTAAAATTTTTGCCTGCGCACCTGCATACCTCTATTACTACATACCTCAAAAATAGGCCCTACGTTTCTAGATATAGATTGTTGTAATCAGTGAATGACCCGGAGAAAAATTTTTATTTTCTTCTTTTTAGTCAATTGAAAACGTGGTTTTTAAAATTTTTTTATTTATAGTATATATATTTTCTTTTTGTCAATTAGCCGTCAACCCGTGCTAAGCTACGTACTCTGACTGATTTATTTTTTGTTACGAAATTTGTGTTATTTATTATGTCCTCTTTTAATGTACCAAATTTGAATGAAATCTGACAAACTTTTGAAGTCCTTCCCCAAAGGTGATCGCTAGGTAGGATTTCAACAATTTTTTTCAATTCAATTCAATTATTTATTTTGTCCACAGAATATTTATAAACATACTTAAACAAACTTAAATCTAAGAGATAAGGATGGTGGAAATCCTATAAAACTAATTAATCTCTACATACACAGAAAAAAATTTGCTCGTACTAATAACTAAGAAAATCGTTGAAAATCAACGAAAAATTCGTTATTTTGGCTACAACGAACATTTCGTTGAAAAAAACTAAAAGTTCGTTAAAAAAGTTCGTTATACCCAAAAACCAAAAACCTTTCAAATTCTTCAGCAAAAACACCGCAAATACAAACAAAAAATTTACTAGACTAAATTTTTTATTTATTTATTTTTTTTTATTAATTTTTTTTTAAATTTTTTAAATTTTTTTTTTATTTTATTTTTATTTTTTTATTATTTTTTTTTAATTAATTTTTTTTTTATTTTTTTATTTATTTTTTTATTTTATTTATTAATTTTTTTTATTTATGTTTCTATTTTTTTTATTTATTTTTTAAATTTTTTTATTTTATTTTTTTTTAATAATTTTTTTTATGCCCGCTTGTAGCTTCGAACCACTGTCCTAAACATTGCAATCCATCAACTCTGCCACTGAGGTATGAACGAAATTTACGGCAATGTGTAAAATGGAAAAGTTCTGTATGGATTGAAATTTTTGTTTCCCGTATTTAAGATTAACGAACTTTTTTAACGAGTACTAAAAATGAAAAAAATTTTCGTAATAATAAAATAAACGAAATTTACGTTACAAAAACGGAATTATTCATTATATTTCGTTATCTTAACGAGAATGTCATTAACGAACTTTTTTGACGTAATGAGTACGGGCAAATTTTTTTCTGTATAAATGTCATCGACGAATGCTATACACAATTTTGGGCAATTTTATTATTTAAGGGAAATGTGGAATGAAAAACCCTTCTTGTTTCCCCCCCCCCCGCCTTTTTTTTTGTTTTTATGTTTTTTTTTTACATTTATATAATTAAAATAAAACTTATTTATATCTAAACTAAACTTAAACTAGATAAACTATGAGTTTCTAAGAGTTATCACTAGGCTTGTGAATTTTAGTTCCTTAAAAACCTTGTTTAGACACCTAAAAAGTTCCTAAAAAAACAAAAAAAAGTCGCTAAAAAAGACACTAAAAAAGTCGCTAAAAAAATAGTTAAAAAAAATAGTTAAAAAAAATTTCCGAAAAATTTACAGAAATTTAGATTTTGATACAAAAATTTCAAATCTACGAATGATAAAAAAGATAATAATTTTGGATTTTCATATTATTTATTGTGCGAATATATTAATATAGCAATTTCATTTAAAAGTTAAAAAAAAATATAAATTTCATTGCACAAAAAACTTAAAAAATGAACATGGATTTTGAAATAAAAATGTAAAAACGAGTTTATTAATTATTGATTGATTTATTGCAATAAATTACAAAATGCTTTCGTAAATTTTCGAATTCAAATTTTTGTCGGTTAGATCTGAAAAGATGTTTATGTATAGAAAATGATCTTTCAACTTCTGTCGAAGTAATAGGGCCATACTTAAAGGGAATTATTTCCTGAACGTTGTATTGCTCGCAAATATCATTCTTCTGCCAGATATTATGTTTGAAATTTTTTTCAAAATTGAAAAATCCATGTTTTTCATTATGACGGCCTTTAATGTAAGAACAAAATTGGTAAAATAGTTCCTAAAAAAGTCAAAAATGTTTAAAAAGGTCAGTAAAAGTCAAAAAAGTCGAAATAGTCGCTAAAACATGAAATAGGTAGAAAAAGTCGCTAACATATTGGGCTCAAATTACAGCAAATTTTTCGAAACGTGGAGATATTTTAATAAAAATCTGTTATTACGCACGACTGAAAAAAGGTAATTACCTAAAAATCACAACCCTAGTTATCACTAAGATCTCTAATCAATTGATTTTTGGAGTAATAACATTTGGAAACGAAGTTGTTTTTGTTATTCTTTGTATCATTGTACTCGTATTAGATTTTTCGTGAACGTAATTTCCCAGACAGGACAACCGAGGGTTAAAATATTTTGGATTATTGATTTAAAGAGTAGTATTTTGTTCTCTAGACACAAGCTGGAATTTCTGTTTATCAGTGTGTTTTTAATTATTTCCTCTTTTTGTGTGCTAAATTTGAATGAAATCTGACGAACTTTTGGTTGTGAAAATTTGATTGCAAAATTTCGTGGACAGACAAGCAGACAAGAAAGTGACTTAATAAAAATGTTGTAAAATAAAAATATTTTTTTAATAATTCATAATTTAGGTTAAACAAAATAAAGTTTTTAGCTATTCTTTTTTTTAATGGTTAATAAATGGGGCACGATTTAAACCCTTGGCCTAGGGCGCCATAAATGCTCGGGCCGGCACTGACCTAACATTAAAAAAAAGAAAATATAATTTCAAGCCTAATCGTTTTATTCAAACTGTTTTTTGTTTCTCTTGACTTAAAAGTAAAGTAATTATCAGCTTTTCATTTTTTTTTATTGAAAAAAAATTGCGAAAAATTAAAAAATTATCGTGAAAAACTCTTGAAGAAACAAAAAAAAAAAGTAGACACTAATAAGGCTGTCACACTTCGGCTTTTTAATGGCTTTTTGAAAAAGTCATCATCGTTGTGGCTATTTTGTGGCTGTTTGTAGAAAAAAATAAACTAAAAATTTCTATTTGGAAATTCCCAAACTGTTTATTTTTGTCAAAAAAAAAAAAAAAAATATGTGACAAGGAATGTGTAAAAAAAAATAAACAACAATAATTTCATAAAAAAATTTACCTCAAAATTTGGAAATTTTATTTTTAAAATTTTTAGTTTGTTTACTTATTTTTTTTTTCTTTTTCAACGTCAAACTATAAAAGTGTGAACACATTTAAAATAGCCACCTAAAAAGTGGCTATTTCATTGTAGTGCGACTCGCTTGTAACCCACTAAATAATTTTAAAAGAAACTTAAAAACATATATATATTTTAAATTCTTATTAAAAAATTTAATCAGTGATAAAAAGATTTAATTGATTTAAGGCCTGTTTTTACGATCCAAGTACACTTTGTCCAAGTTTCTTTGAACCAACTTTTACTTTGATGAATAGAAAAAATTTGCTTCATACAGTTCCATGAACTGGATGTTTTCCCGATCATCACTTTCTTTTTCTTTTATTAATTAATTTTTTAATCATTTTTTTATTATTTTAAATTAAAATTTTAAATAATTTAAAAAAAATTGTCAGAATAATTTTTTTTTTTTTTTACAAACACACTACTTTGATCAAAGTAAGTAGAGCAGTGTCCCACTCAACTTTGATGTGGCTACTTTGTCCAAGTTGACTTTGACACCCTGTTAACACGATCAAAAAGAGTGTCCAAGTCGACTTGGACAAAGTGTACTTGGATCGTGAAAGCCGGCCTTTATAGTATTTTTATTGCAAACATTTCGATAATAATCGGTAGGTATATAGTTTTATAGTTTGATAAAACTTTATTAAGATACTTTTTAAAGCTGACAAATACCTATTCTTAAAGGTAAAATATATTCTTACGAAAATTCGATAATCAAATTTTTGTAAAAACTTTGTGAAATCTTCAAAACCTTCACAAAGATTATTATTAGTGTTTACATAATGTTTATAATTTATATATTTCAGCAAAACGAAAAAAAAAAATTAGTAAAAAATATAGTTTATTGAATAATTACAAACAAAATAATAGCTTTTTTTAATATGATAAAATAATAAAATAATCGAAGTATACATTTAGTCATAAAAATATAGATTATTTTTGTTAATAATACATGAGCAGTATAAAGCTATAGATCGTCGTGAACGTGAACATGAAATTGTTAATTTTTCCACGGTGAATAACTGTGTGAATTTTTTGTGTGTTGAAATTGAAATTCACGTTCGCAGTCGTATTTACAGTTGTAGTGAACACGTACGTGTGACATTTTTAAATTCAATTCATTTATTTTTATTTTATCGAAAACCTAATTTTTATGAATTTTTTTAATTTGCTTATTTGATTTTCTAAGAAAATTAGCTGACCCGGATGTCTGCCACCCCTCCCTTCTACCCTTCCCTTCTGCCCCTCCTGTCTGTGCTTACCGTCTTCCCCTACTGTCTGCCCTCTTGTCTGTCCTTCTCATCTGCCCCCATGTCTTCCCCTCCCGTCTGCACCTCTCGCCTGCCCCTCCCCCCTGCACTTCGGTGTATAAAAAATGGCTACATGACATAACCGCGTATGTCATAACCACGAAACTTTTTTGTCATAACCGCGAAATAAAAAATAAAAGTGTCATAACCGCGAAAAATGTCTTATATTTTTTTTGTTATAACCGCGAAAAAATATGGCAAAAAATTGAAAAATTTTCTTTTCGCGGTTACAACACAATTTTTTGTTATAACCACGAAACACAAAAAATCAATTTTTATCATTTCGCGGTTATAACAAAAATTTTTGTTATAACCGCGAAACACAAAAATTCGATTTTTTTCATTTCGCGGTTATAACAAAAATTTTTGTTATAACCGCGAAATGAAAAAAATCGAATTTTTGTGTTTCGCGGTTATTACAAAAATGTTTGTTATAACCGCGAAACTCATACAAATTCTAGTTTCGCGGTTACGACAAAAATTTTTCGCGGTTATGTCAGTTCACCATAAAAAATAGTTTACATCCTATTTTCAGACCTACTCAATACACACACAAAATTTCATAAAAATCGGTCTAGCCGTTTCGGAGGAGTTTGAGGACTAACACAAAAACCATGAGAAAAATACGAGAATTTTATATATACAGATTTTTGATTTAAAAAAACATTTTTTTTGTTCACGGTGAAAATGTTTTCAGATTGATAAATGTTATCGAACGTGAACAGCCATTGTGAACAATAAATTCACCATTTTTCATGTTCACGTTCACATTGTGCGTTTACACTTCCTGTTCACTATGGTGAATTTCATTTCACGATGAACTCGATTCAATCATCGGGGACTTTAAAAAAAACACCAAAAAATAATTATTTTGTTCTTTTTAACAGTTAAATTTAAAATTATTTTTTATTCTCCAAGTTTTACGATATTTTTTTTTTTTGTTTTTAATTATTTTATGCTGTTTTTTTGCAGTTTTATTTTTTTCATGTTCACGTTCACGACGAAGTGTATATACAGCTTAAGTGTGAATTTTATTAACTATTTATTTTTTTTATAAATTTTATAAATAAAGAATTGAAACTAGATTTAATTAATAAATGTTTGTTCACTTAATTGTAAAAAGTATTAAATTAATTAATTGCAGAGTTTTTCAAAGACAAACAGTTTGTATAAGCATTGGAAAAATATGTTTAAACTTAAAAAAAAAACAAGTTTAAATTAAACATAAAAAAAGATAATAGAAATACACATATGTAAAAAACAATGAAATTTTGTTTTAAAAATAAAATTGTATATTACAATCAAAATTATTTAAATCAAACAGTGTTCCCTATCCTGATTCTTGGGGAAAAAAAATTTTTTTTTTTAATCTTAATTACATCGATTTATCCTAAATTTGATTTGGGCATTCTAAATTTAAAAATTGTATATCTTCGCACTCAATTTTATTTTTCACTAAAGAATCAGGTATTATATCTAAACTTTCACTAAATGTCAAATCTAGATTTGTTTTTTTAACTCTGTATGTAGAATGTCTATTATTGTATTGATCAAAAATGTAATTTCTTACGAAGCAATTTAACAACGAATTATTATACGAAAAGCCAACGGGATGATAGTTGCTATTACAGACTAAAGAAGTTATATTGTTTTGACTAATAAAAGGATTCCGAATGTCATAAGTACTTAGAAACCAATTTCTATTAAAATAGTCATAAAAATAGCTCACACAATATATGTTTTGGTTCTGATTAAAAATGTATTTAACTTCTGATAGCGGTTGGCAATTTCTATTCACAATTTCCCAATTATTTTCTCGTGGATCAAATCGTTGAACTATAGTACTTGGATTAAATTGAGATTGTTTATATCCACCCAATGTAAATAAACTTCCGTTACTTTCAGCAATTCCAAAATCGTAATTCTGACCTCTTTGCATTTTTGCTATTGAAAACCATTCATTTCTAAGCGGTTCAAAATATTCAACTGTACTAGTGTTAATTCCACCACACACATAAATTTTATTTTGGTATCCAATTAAATCATAACATTGTCGTTTTTCAATCATCGGTGGAATTTTAGACATTTTCTCTGTAGAAATTGAGAACATTTTATTATTAATTCCTTTATCATTATCAAAAAACAATATCGAATTCAAATTAAATGGTTTGACTTTAAGTGAAAAGGAAACTTTTTTCTCATTTCCGTAATCAATTTCGAAAATTGGTGTTAATTTTGGAGTATTGTGATCATACAATAAAACTTGTTGTGAAGAAACACCGAAAATCATTTCTTGTTTTCCTTCGACAATAATCTTTCCTTCTTCGACAATAATCTTTTCTTCTTCGATAATATTTTTTTCTTCATTCGTACATAAAATTTTTTCTGAGAAAATTTTATTAAATTTTTCACTTTTCATTGATGTTAAATCGGCAAAAATAGTTTGTTTAAATTTATCAGTAATTTTCGTGTAATCGACAAGATTTAATAATTTTTTTAAAAATTTTTCACGACCACGAAAATCAGCTTTAATCCATTTGATTAAATTTGAATATGAAATATCAGCTGAACAAAGAGCGGTTGAAAAAATTTCCTCAATTTCTTTGAAATTTAAATCAAATAAATACTTTTCAAGAAAACATTCAAAATTATTAAACATGAATTCAAGAGATTTCTTTTCCAGTTTCTCATTACTGAAAAGATATCCATTTCTCCAAAATTTCAAACAATTTTCCAAGTTCAGCATGTGCACTAAGAATTCTGAACATTTTCCTTTCAGTTCTCTCAGCTGTAAGAAACCTGCCATTTTATCTATAATTTCGCCATTTTGAAATGTAATTTTTATCTTTCCAGTGTAAATATATTCCAGAATTTCTTCAAAAAATTCACTAGAAATTTCTTCGTTTAATTCGACTTCATTTTGTAGATTTTCTTTTAATCCGGAACTAAATAGTCCACCAAAATATGGACACCTTGTTGCAATAATAATTTTATGAGCTGGAAACTTAATGCCATCTTTGGTGCAAATAACAACATCAATAAAATTTCCATTTTTTCGATGTTCATTTTCCTCACCTTGATGATTGAATTTAGTTTCAATAATTTCTTGTAATTCGATAGACATTATTAAAATTTGATTATTTTCGATCAACAAAATTCTTGAATCTTATCGGGACTTTTTTTTTGACATTAGATGCGATAAATTTAAAACTGCTGCGTCAACCAATCACTGATTGATTACACATTTACGTCAAAATAAGATTGCGTCGTTGTTGCTAATTATTATTTCATCAAAATATGAGTTTTTATTATAATTTGTATTCAAATGTCAACTAAGACTAATTCTTCAGACTAATTCTTCATACTAATATTCATTTTCTTTTATACTTTTATTATTAACATGTTTCAATTACTTCTAGGAATATCCTTGGTTATACCTAAATAAAAGGAAAGTTGAATTATGTAACTAAAAGTTGGTCTACCCTTAATTAAAATGTGATTAGGATAAACTGTGAATTAAGGATTAATTTTCAATAATGATTATATAATTACATGAGTGTAATTAATAAAAACTTGAATTTAAATTAATTATGAAATATAGTTGATTATAAACTTACTAGCCGGCTTAGCTACGGACTGTGACTGATTTACTTTTGTAAGTGGAATTTTTGGTATCCGTTTGATAGACAATTATATTAAATGTATATTTATTGTATGAAATCGAATAAACTTATGATATCCTCCTCTTTAACAGGCTTCCAATCCAAACCAAATTTGTATTTTTAATCATTTCCTCTTTTAATTGACCAAATTTGAATGAAATCGGACGTACTTTTGCAGCCCCATAGGGAGAGGTTTCTGGGTAGGATACATTCAAATTTTAAAATAACCTATATCTATAACGACACCGACACAATAAGGCGGTGTAAATTTCGAAACGATCGGTTGAGTGGTTTAGTTTTTAATATTTTGTAGTTATCCGTAATAAACAAATTGATTTCTATATATTCGTAGAGCTAGAGGGGGCCAAATTTTTTGTTACGAAATTTGTGTCTTTAATTATTTTTATATACCAAATTTGAATGAAATCGGACAAACTTTTGAAGTCCTCTCCTAGGGAGCAGGTCAATAAATTTTTTGTTACGAAATTTGTGTGTAATCATTTCCTCTTTTTACATACGAAATTTGAATGAACTCGTCTCCGAAATTTACCAGTAATGCAATTTGAAAAGCTATAGATATTTTTAACTTTTCGAACTAAGCTGTTCGGATGAAATATGTGTCAAGAACAATCTTCATTGAAAAACCGTTTTTTATTTTGCATTTTTACGCTGTTGTGAGCTTTTTATGAATAAAATTTTGACTCATTTAATTACATCGTAGACGCTAAATTTAAAATGGTACATTTGCTTTTCCAATGGCATTACTAGGATTACTACGCGACACTAAAAAAATTAAAATTTAATAATTACATAACAAAATTTTTATTCTAAATAACAAAAAAAGTTGTATTAATAGTTTCTCAAAATGAGAAAAATATAA
Organism: Hybos culiciformis; assembly: GCA_964007475.1. Lineage (NCBI taxonomy): Eukaryota > Metazoa > Arthropoda > Insecta > Diptera > Hybotidae > Hybos > Hybos culiciformis. The sequence continues at coordinate 65,544,062 of OZ023273.1, forward strand.
AAATTTTCTAAAAATGTAAAAAAAATTTATTTCGAGACTATTTCATTTTCTCAAAATATTTTAAAAATAAAATTGGACGTATTTTATTTATAGCCAAATCTTAGTTTTAAATAACTACATATTTATTTTTCTACATTTTTGAGAATAATTCAGACTCAATCAGAAGTACAGTAAAACGTTTGTGTGTCCCTTTGAATTAAATTTATGTATGATTTAAATAACAAATAGAGCAGTTGCTTACTAAGATTACAACTCAAGCTTCTTGGACTAGCAAGCTTGTTCTTCTAATTGATATTACATTGATATTTCGATTTATTAATTAAAATATTTTTTTAGACATTAGTTATGCAAACAATATTTGATATAAACCAAGTTTTTAAATTAAAATTGTTATTCAAAATATTTATTCATTCCTATTATTCTATACCACTTGATTTTGGAAGTTTAGCTTTTCCATTAATATAGTTATCGTGGTAGCGAACAATTAAAAAATATATTTCGAATAGTTGAAATCTTGAAACATTATTGTAAAATCTGAATATTACAATGACGAATCTACGTATATATATATATAATATACATGATGGTGATTTTCGTAAAAAAAAATTGTTATTATTTAATTATGCTCCAATAGAGAACTTTTTTTTTGCTTTCTTACTATATCTGTACTGCATCATCAAATGATGCATACTATGAAATTCATATATCTCATTTTATATAAATTAAAAAAACCAAAATGAAAATGAAAGAAAAACAGAAAACATTCTTTACATAAAATTTGTAGGAGGACAAAAAGATATAACTAAATCAAAACCATCTATTGGAAATGATGATGATAATGGTAAAGATACTAATTCAGTTGGACCATTTTATCCAACCATCGATGGTAAACCACCGAAAATGCAACCAAATGATAAACCTTTAAAGAAATTAAATAAAGAACAAGTTAATAATATTAAGTATGAACAAAATTTTATACCAATTACAAATCCACCACCATCATCATCATCATCGTCAACAACATCTGGTACAAAATTTAATAATGATAATAACAATAACAACAATAATGGAAATAACAATTATAATTTAGAGTATTATAATCCAGTTGACATCAATAATAAGAATCAATATGATAACTTTAATCCATATGGACAAGAACATAATGTTATTATAGCTGGCGTTCATAATAACGGTGTTCTACCCGGCAAAAAGCCTAGTCAATCAGAGTTATATAATATACTTGGACAAAATAGTAATAGTGGTCAAGTCCAACCAAATCCAAATAATATACCGCCTCATGTTCGAATTGAACACTTATTACAGCACCTGCAACCAAATATAGATCCAAATTCACAACAACCAATTATCCATATTGTAGATGACAGTAATCATCATCAACAATCAGATGGTTTTTCATTTGAAGCTTATCCAATACATCAAATAAGTGGACTAGGTTCTGCTGGTAATGGTGGTGGTGGAACTAGTAATGGAGTGCCAGCGAATGATCAACATCATGGAATCACAGCACAAAGACCATTACTAACAGGTTCTTACTCATATGACTCTCTTCTCTTATCGTAATCTTTTATTTTCGTTCAACTAATAACATTTTTATATTTTCAAAAATTAAAAGAAAATTAATAACAATCAGTTCATTCATTATTTCATGAAAAAATCATTCTATTAATTAAATGGTGTTGGTAATATAATTTCGTTCTAGATATTTTGTAAAATAATTATTTGCTGTTTTGTGAATATGGATGAAAAATAATAATTTCACGATTGTTTCAAATTTTCTTTAATCAATAAATTCTACTTCGTACTTTTCTCCGTGGTTTAGTAAAAATATATGTCACGTTTTAAGTATAAACAATTAATTAAAAACACCGGAGAAAATCATCTAATTATACTGGAAAGCAAATTTGATATGAGAGAGAATAATATTAACAATATTAAGAAAATAGTGAAAATATGATTCGAATTTGCTTACTTTAATTTTTACAATAAAAATTTCAGGTGCTAAAGCTTTCAATGAAAATTGACAATTACGAAATTATTATTATTCGGTAATTCACTCACTTATATATCCTAATAATTTGTGTTTTACAGTGATGTGAAGTATCTTTAATTGATTGATGTCATTTTATTTGTAGGTCATCCATTTGAGAGCAATACGCAACCAAATCTACAAGTTCTGTTATTAGAAGCCATTGATCCCCGATCAATTCGCATTGTTTTCACCGTACCACAAGTTTATGTCAATTTGCATGGACGAGTCGAGCTGAGATATACAAACGGAGCCTCCAACGATACATCATTGTGGGAAGCACAGATATTTGCCCCACCAGAAGATCTAATTGCAACTTCACAATTAGAATTCGGATTACAGGATTTGGAACCAAACTCAGAATACAGAATTAAAATAACTTTAATACTACGTGATTTAAATTCTCAGCCATCTAGTGAAGTGTACAAAGTTCGAACACCACCAGAGGGTGCTATAACACCTCCACCACCACCAACAGATTATAGACCAGATTTTGAAGATATTTTCAAAAATGTTGAGGATCCTGAATTAAATGCTGGTGAAACTAATTCAACATGGTTGCATTTGAACTGGAAGAAATTGCCGGATAATGATTTAGAATATGTTGATGGTATTCAGCTCCGTTATAAAGAACTTACAGGCATGATATATGATGCGACACCACTATTGCATAGAACTTTGACGACTTACACAATTGAAAACCTGCAGCCAGACACGGCTTATGAAATTGGATTATATTATATTCCTTTCCCAGGGCACGGTGCCGAGCAAAAAGCTGGTGATATGATTAAAATTCGTACAGCAGCTAAAGATGATGTTTTCGGATTTGATGTGAATGTTAATGTCACCAAAGTCAAAACACAAAGTGTTGAGATTTCATGGAATGGTGTGCCTTATCCGGAAGATAAATACGTTAATATTTATCGAGTTATTTACCAAAGTGATGCTGGCAAAGAAGACTCGAGTGTGTTTAAGGTTGCAAAACGTGACTCAACAACTGGTACGTTAATTATGGATTTGAAACCTGGAACAAGATACAGACTGTGGCTGGAAATGTATTTAACAAATGGAAAAATCAAGAAAAGCAACGTTGTTAACTTCTTGACCAAACCTGGTGGACCAGCCACACCGGGCAAAACAGGTAATTGTTTTATTATAAGAAATATTATTTAACTTTTAGCTTTACATTTTATATAAAGCTAATACTTTAGCCCGGTCATATCGAACATCTTATTATCTTTAAATTAATCAACTTTTAGAACTTACCCAATTTAGGTATGCGTTTCGTCGCTTGAGCTTTCAAATTTAAAATTATTAGTTGAAATTGAGAACATGACCTACTTCCGCACTTGCATATAATAATTTTTACAATTTTGTCTTTAATATGGTATTTTGATGATAAGGCTTATTTTGTTTTTCTCAGTCTGTAAAAGTTATTAAAAATGTAAGGATAAGGAAATTTATTTTATTTATGCATTATGTATTAATGTACTCTTATAAACTTATAAAGTAGTGTAATAAGGCTTTCATGTTCCTAAATTCCAAATACTTTTGTAGGAAAACTATTAACAGCTGGAGAAAGCCAATCAAGCGGTGATTATTACGGACCTTTGGTAGTAGTAGCAGTTATTGCGGCTTTAGCTGTAATGTCAACTTTAATTTTATTATTAATATTAACAAGAAGAAGAGTTCATCAAACAGCGTCTATAACACCACCTCGTAAAAGTGATGCAGCTTATGATAATCCTAGTTATAAAGTTGAAATTCAACAAGAAACAATGAGTAAGTATGGTAGCATGCCTAGAACAAATTTTTAAAAAAAGTTATGCTAGGAAAATAGAAATATCTGGTACAATAATAGAACTAATAATAATAATAAATTCTTATTTTTTTTTTTTAAATACAAAATAAAAACACAAACATAAGCTTGCCATTTGAATGATGCCAAATGAATTTGTCTTGAAGCCGTTATTATTCAACTTCACCAAATCAATCTTTCTTTAAATTTTTTCTTATTTTGTATTCAAATTTTTGGTTATATTTGTTAACAAATTTTTATCAGCTTGTACCAGAAATTTCCATAATTGGATTATATGTCTTGATAGAAACTAATTTTTTTACTACTTTTTCCTTTTTCTTTCAGATCTGTGACAACTTTAATGGTTGATAAAATTTGTTAATAAATATTCCGAAAATTGCTGTAAATACAAAATTGCTATAATAATAATGTATAATGCCTTTAATGTAAAAATATCACAAAACAATATAAATATTAGTTAAATATATGAAAGTTTCTATAAAATCCATTAAAAAAAAATTAAAGAGGATGGCTTAAAATTAATGAATTTATATTATATCTAACAATAATTTTTTTTTTTAATAGCAAAAATTAAATTTAAAAATTTTTATCTGAATATCTGAAAATCGTATACAAATTTAATGTAGATATTTATAGTAAATTCTGAAATTTTTGAGAGCGTCCTATTGATATATACATAGTTATTATTCAAATCATATTCATTTGTTTTGATATTTTGAAATCAGGGTTGGTTCCTAAGTGTTAATTTTAAAGCCATAAAATCATCCTTCAATTTTTTCGGAATACGTTTACTTCTCTATGGTTGTATCGATCATGTCTTACAAAGTATTGACACTAGAATTGATTATTATTCTATAATATAAAGCATTCTATTCTAAGATGTTTTAAAAACCCTTGTATCCACTATTAATTTCTTCAAATTTTTAGTCACTATAATTAAATGATCAATATAAAAAAGAATATTGATTGCAACAACTTCAATGTTTCGAATATGTTATTTTAATATACAATTTGAAACTATCCTAATTTCATCAATAAAATACTTTTTCACATTAACCAATAATCATTATTTGATGAAGTGATACAAAAAAAATTATGTGGAAATATGAAATAAATTTATTATTAAATTTTAATATTCTTCCTTTTTTGTTTTACCAAAATATACATATAACACATACATGGAAATATGATGTTAATTAAAATCCAAGGTTCAATTTTTTTTTAAAAATTAAATATTGAAATATTGATTTAATGTATACTGTGAACTTTTATTTAATACAAAATAATAATGAAAATTATTTCAAATTTTGAAGATCATGTAACATAGTAATTAGAGTACCTATAATTTTTTTTTGCAGCAATATTAAAATAATTTCATTTTAGATCTAGGCATCTAGGGTATTAATAAAACAAACTATCTGTTAAAAAAATAATCTTATATTTTGCACTGAAATTACAATTAAATTGGAGAAAAAAAATTAAAAAAAATACAGAATCCTTAATAGACATCCTAAAAATTGTTTCCATAAATTTTTACAGTATGCATAAATGTATAAATGAAATTATGTTTTATGTAAATATTAGTTTGATAAAATTAATTTAGGATTATGTTGAAATGAAGGAAATTATAAATAAAACCTGTAATTATTTTAAAAATATAAATTTAATTTAAATATAATTATAATAATGATTATAAATTTTTTTTTTAAATACATTATGTAATAAGGTTAAATAATGTTAAAAATAAATATATAATATGTATACATAATAATGAACAAAAACTTTTTTTAAATAAAAAAATTTCTAGAACTGAATATTAATTGCATTTCTGAAGAAAATCTTCATTATTATAAATATAAATATTGAAAATAAATATATACATCTGTTATTGAGTTCGGGTTTTGTTTTTAAGACATTGCATCTGCCTTTCTAATTTCTTTTAAAGAGGAACAAATTAATTTTAAATATTTTTCTCTGACATTCATTGGAAATATTTCTATAAAGTTTGAAATTGACTTTGTGTCGAAAAATTTTGAATAACTTTTGTTATTTATCAGATTTTTTGTTATTTTTATATTTCAAAAATATCATACAAAGATTTTTCCTATAGTTTATTTTTATTTATCTTAAATCGTGTGAAAAATCTTTAAATTAATTAAATTATTGTTAATTTTCATTTATTTATCTAAAAATTAACTGCAATTCAAACATTTCAAGAATGTGTTCTTTTTTCTATTTTCGGTGAGATAAACATTGTTTTGTTAAGGAATAGGAAAAAAAATTCTATTTTACATCGAAATGCGATTATTTTCATTTCTTAGAAATTGATACCATTTTTAATTTAAGAAAATCTACTTATACTAAGAAAATGTTTTTGTAAAGAAAAGTCATACCTATATTTTTTAAGGCAAAGTTCTAAAAGAATTTGCTTGCTTTTAAAAATGAGAGGACAAAACTATGCTTTGGTTAGCAGCTTTTGTTAAAAAAAATTATAACAAATACATTATTATAAATATTTTTTTTTTTTTTTTAATTTAAAAAATATAATTTTTAAAATTTCTTTCATAAAAAAAAAAAAACAAATAAACGAATTTTAGATAATTTATTTAAAATTAATAATGTAATATTTTTAATGTATGTAATAAATTTTTACATTGAAAATAAACATATTAAAATAATAAATTTATTGCGTTTTACTTAAGATTCTAATTTTTTGCTTTTCATCCACCTTTCATCCAACTGAAACCATATATATATATATTTGACTTGTTTTCAGACTTCAAAGACAGTCAGTTTCAGGTTCAGCTGTATGCGACAACAGGGCTTTAATAAATTTTAATTCGGGGTTATAAAAAAAAATTTGTTGCAAACAAAAAAAAAAAGAATGCATTTTATCACAAATATTTTTATTATTACATTTTAATATATTCTATAAGTATATTGAACTCCAATCACATTATGATTTGTAAAATTAAATAAAATCCTTAACGTTTTCATAAATGTCACGTCTCGGTCGAATAAGATAAAAAATTTTTTATAAAAATCATTAATGGTCACTGGTCAGTAATTTTTTTTATACAATTCTACTAATATGGTTTGTTACTTTGGGTGTGCTTTAATATATTTTATTTTCGAATAAAATCAGTTGATAGTAGGTATTTGATTTTATAAATTAAAATTTTATTACAGAGAATATTCATTTTACTAACTTATTATGCATTATGCAAACATTATTATTTTTGGTCAGAAAAAATCAAAATGTCATAATTTTGCGTGATGACTTTTCTACAGCTGCGAACATATTTTCAATATAATATGTTTCAAAAGCATATATAGGATTGAAACCATCATTTAATTCAATAGTCTCGACAATTATTATAAAAATGAAACATAATTTTGTAACAACAATTAATGAAAAAAGAACTAAATATGTAATGAAAAACCCAAATTTATCAATAAATGTGTTTAAGAGCAGAAATGCAGTCGAACTGTCGAAGTAAGTATTGGCATTATTTGTAACCATAATGAAAGGATATTCAATTATTCTATCGACTAATATAAAATCATCATTATACCTTCCATGTAACGTTGATTGATACAAAAATATTGAATTGTGTTTCTAGGATTACCGTTTCTAATCTTTCTATCCTAGTTCTTTATCCAACATTTTTGTTTTGACATTGAAACGATTTTATTTAGTGAAAAACAAGAATAACCTGCCTTAACCTTAAGACACATTCTTATAAACATTTCAGTATCGGTCGGACAGACAAACGTAACATGAAAAGGCATATTTACTTTTTTTAATTTTTAATAAAAAATAGGCTAAAAAATATAAAAGAGACAAAAAAAATAATTTTTTGTTTAACTATAATAAATGTAGGTACATAATTGTGAAGATTATAATTGTATTATACTTTCAAAGATATCCTTCTTCATTATGTTTATGTACATGTAATAATTATGTAATGTACTTAATAACAGAAAGGGACGAACATTTTAATCTAATGTTACTTTAAAAATAGGAAAGTTAACATATTTTTTGTTCAAGAGTTTTGTTTTTTTTTTTTGCTCCAACGACCAACAACATATAAAAACTAAAGAAAGAAATACTGAAATCCGGAAATTTTCTACAAGAAATAAAAACAAAAATTAAATTTTTAATTGTTTTACGATAGTAATAAAATGAAAAAAAGTAGCACAGAAATATAAAAAAAAAGGAAGAATGTTTGCTACAATTTTCCTGGTCATATAATTGCGATTATCTTCCATTAGCACTTGTATAAAAGTGATTTATGTCTCCTTAAAGTTTTTCAATAAAGTATAATGAAAAAATATTATACCAAAGTAATATTATTATATAAAGACAAAGTTATTACAATTATTTTTTTTTTTTTTTTTTTTTTTTTTATTTCATTTATTTAGTTCGTAAACTATTTAACATGATTATCTTACAAATCTTAATATATTACATTATATGTTTTAAAATTTATTCCTTATATATTTTACTAAATTTTGTTTAAAACGACACAAATTTTCTTCATTTTTTAAATTGTTTGGTAATTCATTGAACAATTTTAAGCCGTTATACAGTAACATATTTTGAGTTCTACTATTTCTAAATAAATCTAGTCTAAAATCTGAAAAATTTCTTAGAGTTCGACTGTGAATATCTGTGTTAAAAATCAGCCTCTCACTTAAATATTTAGGGCACATATGATTTTTAATTTTGAATATTGTTAGCAATACATTGAAATTGATTTTTTGCTTAACATTCAACCATTTTAAAGCTTCTAACATAAATTTAATTGAAGAAAATCTATTAACCTTCAAAATCAAACGCATTCCCCTATTCTGCAGTTTCTGAAGTCTTTCTATCATACTATTATTGCACATATAAAGAATAGATGAACAATATTCTAGATGTGGTTTAATTAACACATTGTATATCCTCACCGCATTATTAAAGCTTAATCTATTTCTTATTTTGGAAAAAAAATATATCTTTTTTGCTACTTTTTTACAAACATAACTAATATGATTTTTAAAACTGAGTTTATTATCAATAAATACTCCTAGATATTTTAATTCCTGAACACATTCTATAATTTCATTATCCACTTTAATGTGCACCCTATCTATTTTATCATTTATAATCATACATTTACTTTTACTTATATTTAATTTTAATTTATTCATTTTAAACCAGTCCTCCAAGGTTGCCAAATCGAGTTTAATCTTTCTCAAGCATTCATCAATTGTATCTTCAACCACAAACAAAAGTGCATCATCCGCAAAAAGTACCAATTTGGCAAACTTAACCGCCTTTTCCATATCATTGATATAAAGTAAAAAAAGTAGAACCCCCAAAATTGAACCTTGTGGAACTCCCAGCAAAACGTCTATAGCATCAGATAAGATTCCATTCACTTTTGTCCTCTGTTTCCGATTGTTCAAGTAAGACTTGAACCATTGTAATTCAATGCCATTAATACCATAGCTTTTCAATTTTTCCAGTAGAATGTTGCGATCAATTGTTTCAAAAGCTCTTTTCAAGTCTAGAAATATTGCAATTATTACCTTTCCATCATGAGTGGCCACCTTCCAATTTGTTATAACTAAATTTATTAATGACTCACAGCTATGCTCTTTTCTAAACCCAGATTGGTAATTGTACAACAAATTATTTTTTTCCAAATATTTCGTTAACTGGTTGTTCACTAATTTTTCAAAAATCTTGGCCTCTGTCAGAATCATATTAACCGGTCTAAACTCACTTAATAATTTTGTGTTTTTAATTTTTTCAACGGGAATTACAACACTTTCCTTCCAGCAATCTGGAAAGATTCCTGATCTTAAAGAATTATTTAATATTGATATAAAATTTTCTCCAATTAAATCAATAGAGTCTAGAATCATTTTTACATTAATTAAATTCAAGTCTTTTTTATTATTCATTAATTTAAGTATGTTTTTTAAGTCACTTACATTAACCTCAATAAATTTAAAAGAACATTCAATTTTTTCAATTCTAATATTATATGGCACATTACGAATACTTTCGTAAATTTCATCAACACTTTTTATAAAATATTCATTAAATTTATTAGCCAATATTATACTGTCATATATTATTTCGTTATTAAAGATTATTTCCTTGATTTCACTTCTGTTTTCATTTAGTACATAACATTTTATATTTTGCCACATTTTTACCTGATCTCTACAATTTTCAATTTTATTTCTAATAAATTTATTTTTTTCTAGTTTTACTTTGTTTTTGTAACTATTTCTTAGTTTTTTATATTTTAGCCATTCAAAATTATTACTATTATTCCATGAGGCAATTTTGTTTTGCCGATTTTTTTCTTTTCTTAGTAAATTAAGTTCATTAGTATACCAATTATTTTTATTTATATTAACACTTTTTTCTACAGTAAGTTTATTTGCTATTTTTTTTAAACTAGAACTAAATCTAGCAGCCTTCTGATTACACTCACTAAAATAAACTGTCAATATATCACTTCTACACATTAATGATCTAAATTTTAATCTATCGTATTTTAAATATTTAATAACTTTTATTTCATCAGCGCACTTATTATTTTCTATTTTAATTTCAATTTTTATAGTTTCATGATCACTGATCTTTAAATTTTTATCTATTTTGGCTTTAATATTTCTGTATTTATTTGTAATCACAAAGTCAATTAATGTTTTTGAGTTTATTGTTATTCTTGTAAAATCACTTACTATTTGTTTAAAAGCATTTTCTTCAATTATATCTTTAATTTTACTTTTTTGAACACTATTATGTAACCAATTAATATTGAAGTCACCCATAACTATAACTTGTTCATTATATTCAATAAGTTCTTCAAATAATCGTTCCATTTGGCCAAAGAATTCAGAATTAGCACTTAAACCTCTTGGTGATCTGTAAAGTCCACATAAGTAAAAAGTAATATTATTTCTTTCAACTTTCACTGTTAACCACCATAATTCTTTTCTTACACTTAGAGTTTTTACTACACTATATGTCCAACTTTTTCTAATATAAAAAACAACGCCTCCAGTATGTCTTGATTGACTGTCTATCCTCACTAAGTTGTAATTATCTAGTTGTATTAAAGAATTCTCATCCTCCTCTTTTAAGTGCGTTTCAGTCAAGCATATAAAATCAATATCTTTGTTCTCAAATAGTACGCCTTCCAAATCTTCAAAATTATTATATAATCCTTGTATGTTCAAGTATACAATATTCACATTTTTATTTTTCAATTCTTTACCATTATCTAGTTGCTAAAAAAATTTTTTCTTTTCAATTGCTAATTTTCTCTTATATACACTACATACATCAATATCAAAAGCACTATGATCTACACATATATCAATCTTTGTTTCATTTCTAATCTTCAAACAATTACAGCATTTATATTCCGATGTTTTACAAACATGGTTTTCTAACCGTTCCTCCGCACAATAAGCGCAGATCACTTTTTCATTACATTCCGATGATTTATGTCCATAACCCAGACACTTTCCACACCGCCTAATAAACAAACCATCATACACATTACATTTGTCCCATTCAACATTCACCGTTCCAGCATTCATAATAGTATTGTATGTTTCAGTATTAACCTCAATTACTGCTATATATGGCTTATATTTCTTTTTGGTTTTAAAAACAGCTTTAACTTCTATATTACTATCTTTCAAAAACTCATTTTGCAACCTTAGCGCGTTAATAATCTCTGAATCATTCAATTTTTCAGAAATACTTACTATTTTTATTCTTAGATTACGTTCACCCGTAATTTCAATTTTATAATTTTCTTTCAATTTTTCTTCAGCCAATTTTTTAAGCTTATCAACTGATTCTACATTATCACAACTCACTATTATTGAACCACTTTTAGACATTGATAGATTTGATATTTTAAGCTCACTTTCGCTAGGATTTATCTTAGATTTAATATCTTTAAATGTTTCAGTACTATTTTTAGATATTTTAGGTTTAATTACAATGCTTGGGGTTTTTTTTGCTATCTCTGCAAAAGTGGGCTTTTTTTCTTCCCACCCACAAGATTTTTTTATTTCTTTTGCAATAATTTTACTATTTTTAAGTTCATTTTTTTCAAATTCTTCAATCATTCCCTTCATTATATTTTTTTCTTGTTCACTGCAAACATTTTTTAAATCTTCCAAAGAGTCTTGAATAGCCTCAATGTGAACTTTTATATTACTTATATTATTATTTTTATCTTGACAATGTAAACACATCACCACTATAAAAGAATTTGATAACAATAATTGCTCATCAGATGTTTTTAGTTTCAAACATTTTGTATGAAACGCACCACCACAACCACCTTTACATACTACAATTGTATCATTGTTATTTCTAAAAGTTTTTTTGCACAATATACAATTTTCAGACATTTTTTATTCTTTTTTTTATTTATTTTTTTTTTTCATATCAATTTATCTAGAAAATAAATAACAATTTGTAATTTTTAATAAATCGATAGAAAATTTTACTATAATATTATTTTCAAATAATAGCTTATTTTTCTAAATAACTTTAGTTTAATATTTTTAATATATATTTTTTTTTTTTTTTTTTCTATGGAATAATTCTAAAACGCGTGTACTCTTCTCAAACTCTCAACAAATTATTTTCAAATTATTATATATATATGGAATCAGGCTTTTCCCAAAATACATAAAACATTCAATTATCTTGTAGATAAGTTTGAAATATTTTCTATTTTATCAATCTATTAGTTATTTATTTGCAAATACTATTATCTAGAATACATGTTTTACAAATAAATTTTTTTGATAGTGAAGTTTTGAAGTATCTATCTGTAATAAGAAAATTAGGAAATTCCGTTTATTCTAGTGTATCATCAGAATGTGTGTAAGTTAGTAACTTAGTCATAATAATTAATAAGTTATTAATTTAATATTAATAACTATAATTTATTACAAAACGAGTTAATATATTAAAAATATTTCAAAAATACATAAACATCATAAAAAACAAATGTATTAACATAAGAAATCTAAGGAAATGTATATACCAAAATAAGTTTAAGTAAAATTATGCAACTATTATGTTTATTCTCTGGATAAACTTTCAATGAGTTTGAGAACGTAGCTTTAAAATAATAATAATACGGTAAATAGTAAAGCAAATTAAAAAAAAACAGATGGACGAAGTCATTAAAACTTTTGCATTATTTTAAGGGTTTATTCATTCAGACAATATAAAATGTGGATTGGTTTTCTATATTTTTCATGAATTTTACTACATATTGCTTATTTAAAATGTTAAAGGATAAACAAATATCTTTATAAATTAAAAAAAAAAAACTATCAAAGGCAATTGATATTAATAATTTATTTGAAAATAATTTCAAACAGCATAGGAGGATTCTGATATTAAACCTTTTACATTTAAAATGATTTTCCGTAGACTCCGTTTAGAAGTTATAAATGTGTAAATTTAAAGTAAATGGCATTTGACAAGAGAAAAATAATTCACGAATTAATTGCTGTAAAAATTTGCGATTTTGAAATAGAATCTGCCTGTGAAGTATCATAACGCGAATCAACGGCTTTTCATTTTCTGAATAAAAATCTAATTGCAAAATAGTTCGAAACTCAATATTTATGAAAAAAAAAAAATAATTTTTTTAAGAAATTTCAGAAATTTACAACCTATCTAATTTAACGCACTACATAGTTGTAATAAAAACAATAAATAAATGAATAAAGCATATATATGTAGTACATAGAAACTTTTAACCGTAGAAACCTTACATCTCCAATTTCGATTAAAAAAAAAAAAAAATGGAAAAGTTCTTAAATTTTATTTTCTGTTACATATTATTTTCCTCTCTCCACATAATGGGTGTCTATTTCAGCTTTTCCCACAAAAGTTTTTTGTAATAATTTCATTAAATTTAATGTAAGATTAAATGGTATTAAAAAAAATTCTCTTTTTTTTTTTCTGTATATACAAAATGTTAGAGATCATAAATAACGAAAGCTTAATGCATTTTTGTGGTGGAAGATAACTTTTTTTTTTTGCTTTTTTTGAATTTTTAAATAATTTAAGTACCTACCTAAATAAAATATATATATATATATATAGAAAAAAAATTGGAATACCTAGACATAGGATCAGATTAAAAAATATATGAGGATTTTAAGGGATAGAGTATTTAAAAGACATTGTTGTCATAATTTGTTTGAGAAAAGCTCTTTTTTTTTTAAGTTTAAAAGGCTAATGTGTATTTTGAAGTAATAAAAAATTGTAATTTAAACTTCTGTACAAGATTTGTTAGAGACGATGAAAGTTATATAATTTTAATTTTTTTTTTTGCAAATTCGAAATACCTCAACAGTGTTATTATAATAGAAAAGTATTTATAATCTATAATGAAAGGTAAAAATATTTAAAATAATTTTACTGTTGATTATTTTTATTACCTTTTTGTGATTTTAAACGTATAGTTTTCTTATGTAGACTATAATATTTCTGACGGAGTAAATTGTTTTGCTCTAAAATGTTGAAAAAAAATAAATAACCTTAGCGTTTACTTTAAGAAAACGTAAAATAAAATAATATATTATTTTCAGAACTTAAACAAATTGGATAATATTCAGTAATCGAAAAAAATTAACTACTGCTACCTCCACTCTTATGTATACACATCAATCAACCCAATTATTTGGTTATAGAAAATACATATTAATAAAAATAAAATATAAATAAAACATTTACAGCAACGTAAATGATAAGTTCGACATGTTGGTGTATTAGACATACAAGCAAAAAAAAAAAGTATTTTTCCAATACAACATCTTATACGGCGTTCAAACAGGCCCAAAATTATATAGTTTGTGAAATCAATTATTTGTAATAATTCATAGCATAATTTATGTAGATAAAGTCGGGCAAAATAAAATATGTGGTGAAAAACTAAAAAAAAAAATTCTACTCATACAAAAAAATCATAATAAAAAATATAAATAATAACAATAAAAATAAAAATTTTAGTTGACAAAATAACACTAGTTTAATTTTATTTTATGTTTGAACAGTTTGCTTAAACTATAAAATTTTATAGTTCAAATTTTCATGTTTGAACATAATATTACACTTTATTATCTGTAATAGATAGTGTTGTCAGAAATTACCTATTGTCAGAAAAACCTATTGCTTACTATATTTTTTTTTTTTACTTTTAATTGTCAAAATTTAATTTGGTGTTAATAAATATTATTTTATGCATATTGTTTTTTGTTTATTTGCTGATTATGTGATAATACCTAGAATTCACTTTAAAAAACAATATAGAAGTTTCTTTTACTTTTTCCTATATAATAAAAATTGAACATATCATATGAGAAAGAAATTATCTCTTATATCTTTGTATGGAAAATGAAAAAAAAAAAATATATAAAATTTATTAGAAAAGTTTATCAGGTTAAATTTTTAATTTAAAATAATATCATTTGCTATTAAATAAAGGATAAAATTAAATTTTAAAATGTTTTAAAACTTTTTTTTAAGTTCAAAAGGACAAAAATTGTTTTCGATTGGATGAAAACTAACATAGTGTTGCCAAAAAATTATGTTTCATTTAAAAAAAATTTAACTTAAAAATTACTCTTTTAACTGGCTTGCAACATTGTATAAAAGCGAACCAATGATGCGAGTACACCTGTATAATAACTGGATATTTTAATATTTTTCTTTATAACCTTTTTTATCGATTTTCAATTAATTATAATTTATTAATAAACTTTCAATAAAAATTAATTTAATTCACCAAATTACCTAAATATAAGATAAATTTTAAAGTATAATCGATATATAAATATAATATAAATTAAATTAAAAAAGAG
Source organism: Hybos culiciformis (assembly GCA_964007475.1). NCBI lineage: Eukaryota > Metazoa > Arthropoda > Insecta > Diptera > Hybotidae > Hybos > Hybos culiciformis. The sequence goes on from OZ023273.1 coordinate 65,559,853, forward strand.
ACAAAATCATTTCTCAGTTTCGGAAAACTAGACTTAGTTAGCTGAAAACCCTGTTACACATTTATTATTGTCTAAAACTCTAAAATTAAAAATATTATACTGCTTTTGAGCTCGATATATAAAATATGAACTCTAAAGTTTGAATTATATACGATTTGTTTTAATGATTTTATTAACCCTTTCGATAAATTAAATTTTATTTTCCCATCATAATTTTTTTTTTCACAAAATACGACTTAAATACTTAAATGTTACATTAATTATTGTTTTTTAAGAATTTTCTTTTCTTATTTTTAATCCGCATAATAACTTTTTTTTTCAAAAATTCTAAATTGAAAATTTTTAATATTTTTGTGTAAGACCACAAAATATGGTTGAGGTAATGGTATAGTAAAAAATATATATTTTTCATTTCACGAAGAAGATAAAGAAAAATAAAAATAAAAAATGTTATTATACGCACAATAATTGTTCTAGGCATATTTTTATATTCAAAACCATTAAATTTAATTTAGAAAAGTTATAGAAAAAAAAAAATGTTTTCTTACTTCTTATTTGTGAAAAATACATAAAGTTTTTTAATGAACAGGAAAACACTTTAGGTTTACCTGGGTAGAAAAAAAAATTTTTTTTTCGTTCAATTATTTTTTTTTTTTTAACTTTTCTATCATAATATTTTATATTTTTTAGTGGTTTTTGAAGAGAAATGAAAAAAAAAGTAATAATAATAATAATATCTGTTATAAGGAGCATATTAAGCAATTAAAAAGTTATAAAATAGATAAATTTATTTTTAATAACGGTAAAAAAGTACATATAGAAAAAGTTTTTAATAAGTGTCATCAAGAAATTTTGTTTTGAATTTTCATTTAATTTTTTTTTTTTTTTTTGTTATAACAAAGTTTTGAAATCACTTTTATATTGCTTTTAAATAAAAAAAAAAAAACAGCAACTAAAATCAAACTGTGAGATATAAAAATATGATTCACCGCACTTTTATACTTATATATGTATGTACATAATAATCAACTCCTTTAACATAGAATTTTTATTTATTTTTTTATTGAATGAATTAATTTAGATAATTTTTTGATTTGTTAAGTTTTGTGAAAGAAAAAATTATTTACGATAAAAATAAATTATTGAAAAAATGTAGCTATAATTTTGATTTTGGAAAATTCTGTTTTTATTTTATTTTTAAAGTTAAACTTAAAAGAACAGTACAGTACGCATATAATAAATTGAAGTATGGGGATTGATTTTAACATTTCCACGATCGTTCTCTGTTCATATACAAAATTTCATTGAAAACTGCTTTCAACCTCCTGTTTGAATGTTTATAGTGATAATTGGAAGCTAAAAAATTTTTGGAATCCTTCAATCGATATTAACTCAGCTAATAATTTTAATGAAAATGGAAATCAATTTCCACTCCGGACATTATCGAGGGCTAACCATTATTTTTCGTTTCATTTTAAGATTTTGAAAATCATTTTAGCTTTTCTCGGTCAGTTGAGAGCTTATAAAATCCGAATTCGGAAACTGAGTTGAACGATATTGAGCATATTTTGGTATTCAAATAGTGTGTACCGAAGTGTACCGAAGTGTCATCATCATTTGTGCTTAATTTCTTGTTTTAAATAAAATGTAATCAAATATATAATTAAATGTGATAAAAATGGAAATAAAAAATTTATGATTTGAATTTTGTCAATTATTAATGAAATTGTAATAGCTGACTTAAATATGCCAAGAACATTCCTTTAGAATTAGATTTATATCCAAGAATATTCTTGAGAAATTAGAATATGTTTTTTTTTTTTTATCCAATAATTTATATAAAATATTTATATTTTTGAAATAAAATTTATAAATTAATTGGGTATAAAATAAATGTTGAAATATTTAATAGCTCAAGGGTTTTTTTTTATATATTTGAGCTCTTTTATACATATTTTTTTTTTTTTTTATGTTTTTTCTCCTTAATAAAATGTTTGCTAATTTAATAATAAAAAAAATAAAAAATTATATGTACATAGTTATTTATATCAAGAGAAAAAGGAATTTTCCTCTTGAATTTTTTTTTTTTGGTCCTTTTATTTTATTATAAAAGTTCTCCTAATTAATTAGATAAGAATAAAGTTTTTCTGTTAAAAAAAAAAAAAGAAAAAAAGTGACCAAACATTTAATATCCTGTGTGACAAACACAAAGAAGAATTATCTTCTTTTCAAGGATGCCATTGTTATGGAACATTTTAATGCTGAACAAGGACATACATAAAAAAAATTAGTTGTTATACCATAAAAAAAAAATTAAAAAAAAAAAAACAAAAGAAAGGATAATTTGTAAAAAATTGTATATTATATAAATGTATATATAAATGTATTAAAAATTTATTTCATGAAATTTTGATACAAACCCGAAACAATTTTTCGAGTGCCTCCTTTTTTATACGAGAACAAGTTTTGTACGAATTTCTTCAAAGTTAGTACTCTTCCTACTACATGTTCAACGTACATACATTGAAAATAAAATTTCTGCAAGAGCTATAATTTCTGTATATCGTGATTTCCACAAAAAAAGTAAGCCGTTTGTAACCCGTACGTAATTTATATTTTGTTAGGAAAACTTTTTTATTTTTACTGGATTCGGAACAAACTTAAACTATGGTAGGGCTTAATTTTCCTCTACTTTGCAGAAACACTAACATTTTTGAAATCTGGTAAAAAATAAAAAAGTTTTCTTATCAAAATATGGATTACGTACGGTGTACAAAAAAAGTACTTTTTTTATGGAAATCGCGATATTCTTTGCTTTGTATGTGGGTCAAATTAAAATAGCGAGGATCTTTTAAAAAAACTATTTTTTTAATAGTTATTTTTAGCAAATTTTTTTTTTTATATTTTCAGTGTAAAAATTTTGTTTATTTGCGAACATATGCATCGTCTAAATCTAAATCTAAAATAAATAGTTTGTTTTTCCAACCTAAAAGTGTTTTGATACAACTAAGAAGCTGAATAATTTTTTTTTTATTTTTATTTCGTTTATTCTTTGAATTTATGTTTTGCATAGTTTTTTTCTAATGATATCCTGATAATTTTTATACTATCTTGGAAAATGTATTAAAAAAAAAATAAAAAAAATTCTTTAAAAAAAATGTGTCATTTTATTATATTCTATTGAATTGACTTTTAATATTGAAACACTCAATTTTCTACTAAGATTTGAAAAAATAATTAAGTTTAAGTATAAAGTGGGTAATTATTTGTATGAATGTTCGAACATAATCTTCAAATAATATCTATGCTTGAATCAGTGAATTTTGACAAGAAAGTATTAAAAGAAGAATACTAATAAAAGTTGAATTAGAATAAAAAAAACAAGATGCTAGAAAATAGGAAAAGCTTGACAAATTGGGCAGGGAAAAATAGAAAACAGAACTCCAACTTTATGTTTCGAGATTTGAAGATATATAGAAAGGCATACATATTTCTATTCCATTTGTACAGAATATTTTTTCATAGAAAATATATTCAAAGATATTTGCCTTTTTTTTTCTAAATAAATATTACAAGAAGTTTATAAGTTTAATGTTTAAATTTGTTTCAAGTTTTATAAATACACATATATATATAATTATATATACATATATTTTATAACTTCATAAAATAAAATGAATTTTTTTGTCCTTAAAAGGGAAAATATTTAAACGTTGATTTTTGATAATCATAAATTCTATAAAAAGGACAAATTTAAATTCAATTTTAAGTTTTAGTTATATGTAAATACACTATGAGATATTATGTATATATACAGGGTGACCAGAATCAACTGTCGGGTTAAAAAATGGCTACAAAAACTTTAATTTTACGTCAATTATCAGGAAATTTTATTTATAAGATCCTTATAATATATCGAACAAAATTTAATGTTTCGATTAAATTCTTTCGCCTTACATTTTAAAAATTTCCTTTAAACGTTTTGGAAAAATTTTGCATGCGGCACGCACGACTTTCATAGGAATTCCATCCCAAATCTTTACCAAATGAGCTTTGAATTGCTCCAAACTTATTTTTTTGACATTCTTAACTTTACTAAGCATATATCCCCATATGCAGAATTCAACTGAATTGAGGTCCGGTGAAGATGCAGGCCACTCTTTAGATGTTACAAAATCTGGCAAATTTTTACAAAATTACAAAATCTGGCAAATTGGGTTCGTTTGCCTTTATGAGCTGGCGCAGAATCTTGTTGAAAATAGTCTTAGCCAAACATGTTTTTAGTCTGAGGAAGAAAATTTGTCTCTAGAATATTAGTGACGATCAATTTTAACGTTTTTATCAACAAATTACAATGGGAATTCCCCTCTGGCGCAAATGGCTCCCAGACCACCACACGAGACACATTCTGAAATCCTTAAACGCCTAATTTGTTGATTGGGACGTCAGAAAGTGAAATTCCCAAACACGATCATTTTGCTGATTATAAGAATTTTGCAACAGAAGCATTTTCTCATCCGAAAAAATTATTTCGCCTTCTGCGTGCCAGTCAAACAAAAATTTACTTTTTATGTTGTACTTAAAAATTAGCTCTCGTCTGGATTCCATGTTTAATTTTAAATACAAGAATCTTTTTTTAATGAGAACTTAATAAGAATTAAGTTTACAAAAAGTGGAGGTAACAAAAATTTTTTTTCGCTCACTTAGACATCATATTTAAATTTTGAAACTTGCCGACAGTTGATTGTGGTCACTGTATATATATGTTTAGTATTATATATACAAGAAAAAACTCAAAAATAAAACTATTTTTGAAACATAATTCATATTAGTAACTAATAAAAACTGTTATCAAGACTTTAATGAAATGTGACGAGTATAAAAATTATATAACTTAACAATGTATGATTCTGTGCACTAGTGCTGGCAAAAATAAAACAATTTTAAAAGTTGTTTAAAGCTCTTTTCAAGTCTGAATTTTTGACCCATTCACTAATACTTAAACTTAGATTGGATAAAAGTGAACGAGATTACACATTGATAACATTGAAATTGGAGAGATAGTTTAATAACCATTATCAGTGCCAACAAGGCTCTATTTTTGAATTTTTTGATCAAAAGCTATAAATAAAAATATTAACATTTAGCATTTTAAATTTTAATTTTGTAATTTTGAACAAAGACTTTGTGCAATTAAAATATCTGCTTTCCATAATTCTTTTTTATTTTGTGTCTAAATCTCATAACAATTTACGTTCTCTGATTTTTGATCACTACTATACTTTCTCAGTTAAACTTTAAATAATATACAGATTCACAATCTCGTTTACAGGAACATTTTGTTATATCTAAACACTATTTATGTTACAAAAAATATAAATAGAATATTCTATAAATACATAATTTTATAGAGTTTATTTCAAATATTTGTGAAAAGAATCCTTTTTAAATATCAAAACAGAACCTCTTTTCATAATATTAATAAAAAATATGCTTACAGTTATGTACCTGCCTACAAATTCACATTATATTTCAAAAAGTGGAAAATTAAATTAAAATTTTTTATACATCTTAAGGAATTGAGAAAATTGAATAAATTTAATGTCAAATCAGAGCGATTTTTCCATAGAAATTAAAGTGTAACGCTAACTTTCAAAGATGCAGGAACACAAGTAGAGAATAAAATTTGATAAAAATTTTTCAAAAAGTTCATAAATTTTAATAATATTTATATACATAATTAAATTCATATAATAAAATACATAATTTTCTTTTACTTTTTTTTTAATAAATATTTGCATTTTCCCTTGGTGTCCTTAGTTAGACTAACGTTTGACTTGATATTAACGTAAAATCTATTACATATGATTATTCCTGAATTTATTTTCAGTGAAGTTTGGTTGAAAAAAAAAAACCAAAGATTTACGCCAATTTTGGGTACAATATAAAAACAAAAAAAAATCATAAAACCATCATATATTAGGGAAAAACAAATTTTTATAACTTAAGGGTGTTATTTTTAAAGCCATTAAAGTTTTTGACTTTAAAGTTGTTGCCTTAAATAAATTTATGAGATTTTCATTTCTCTCTATCCTGTCGATGTTTTAAAAATCTATGTTGAATTTATACAATGCTATATATGAATGTAATTTTATATATATTTGGTGTGAATTCCACATACGTTTTTTGGTTTGTTAAAAAAACTAAGTATAAAAAATAAAAAAAAAATAAACGAAGCTACATACATATATTTTAGGTTTTTAATTTATGTTTTCTTACGCATATTATACACATAATAAAAATTCAATGTTGCTTTCAGCAATTCTGAAGGAATAATATTAAAATAGTTATTTTAGTTGTAACAAAAAGCTAAATTATAAATGTAGGTTTGTATCTAAATGTAATACGACTATATGTATTTATATTAAAAGAATAAAAAGAGTTGAAATTAAAATGAACAATATTTTCATTTTGGGGGAAAATTTTTGGTTTTCTAATTTGAAATATTATAAAAATATTGTGTTTTTGGCAATATACATATAATATGAATTGAATGTTTTAGATATGAATAATTTAAATTTAGATTTTTATTTTTTAAAAGGAGAAGATAAATATTTGTTTATATTACGTCCATCCATCATAAAATGTTGCTTTTATAGATATCCAAAATATTATTACGTATTATATGTAGTTAGTTATACGGATAGAAGATATATAATTTTTAAAACGGTCCAAATAAAATATAAATAAATTATAAATTTAGTCAATATAAATGTGGAACAATATTCATAAATGTAGTATGAACATTGAACATCGTTATCTAAATTTCGATTCAAAATATACAATCGCAATGCTTAAATCGACCTCTTTAAAGATTAACCACTCAAGCCGAAAAGTTTTTAGCTACTTTCAAACATAAGGGATTAAATATTTTTAATGCGACGAAACAACGTTTGCAAATTTTTTTATTTTTCAAGCTATGTGGAAAAAGGAAAATTTATCAATATTTGCTCACAAATACAATCATTAATCTGAAATTATAATAAATTTATTTCAAAATTGTAAGAATTCGTGGAAAAGATTTTATGCTTATTTGCTTTGTTATGAGGTTTCTATTTCACCCACACCTTGTAGATTCATCGACTAAATCTGGAATATCATACTTGATTCTTTATTAATAAGCGCCTTCATTGAAGTGACAAAACCACCAAGCCGCTCAGTTAAATCCTTGCTATTTAGTCTTGATGGGTAAGTTCTCAGACTTGTGACTACCAAAGAAAATTTTTACGTGGTGGGTTTGTCGATTGAAGGAATATAAAAAAGTTCTTTGCATTCATTTATGTCTTCAAAAAGTGATTTTTTTTTTTATTAAAGTTACCAAATCACTAGGAGGGATACCTTTTATACTTAAAAAGTATGGATTTGGTAATAGGGACAGGAAGTTTAGACGGGATTAAAAAGTGGGACAGTAAGTAGGTAATCGTTTACACTCTTCTTAAACCGGCGCAAGTCATAAATCAAACGTCAAATTTAGGTCGTTCAAATTTAGGTCGTATGTAGGATTTGTAAATGTTTAAGAGATCAGAGGGGGAAAAGTATTGTTTACATCTTTTTAGAAAACCAAGACATTTCGCTGCGTTTTTTGCTGTTTCGAAAATATGAACTTTCCAACTAAGATTGGAAGTTATTTTCGAGACTAAAATGTCTAGGCCTTGAAAAGACCAGATTTGCCTTGAAAAGAAAATTGGGGATCAAAAGTTGACAGCTTTCTGGGAATAAGGGAGCATTGAGTTTTGGAGTTTTGTGTTAAACTCAGCTCTGTTGAGAAGACCCCATTGTGAAATTTTGCAAAGGTTGTGATTTATGCTACTTTGTAAAAAATTGCGTTTAGTAGTTACAGCATTTGAAGTTGCTGATTTCCTATTAATAAATTCGTAGCATGTTACCAAGTTACTGTAATCGGCGAAGCTGTTGATGGGGTTGAGAGTTGATTGCAGAAGATCATTAATGAAAATTAAAAAGAGGGTTGGAGAGAGAACACACCCTTGGGATACACCTGAGTTTATGTTGAAAATATGTGACTGGTACCCATCGACAACAGGATTAAGTCCGAAAATGGATATGATGAAATATTGGTATATTTTCTGTATAAATCCAGTTTGGTACACATATTATACTAAAATCATGAATTAATAGGAATGTTGCTAAAGAAAAGCTTTAAATAAACCTTTTTTTCTATCTACAATGTAAAAAGGGTCAAATTTTAAAATTTCTGAGCTATTTAATTTTTTTTTCCTGGGAAATACTTTTCTCATTCTTATTTAAAAAAAAAAAAATAACTAGATATGTATTAGTATAATATGCGCATATAAAACATCATCAGATTATGCGTATTTTCAGATCGGTTGATTTTGAGTATTAAGGTCGTGCAAAGCAACATTAGTCGGCTTTAAAACTAAGTACCTACTTATAAAATAAGAAAGGAATTTATTTAAGAATGCCAAGGTTCCAAATGAATAACAAAATTTTCGACATAAAATATTTTTTAAAGTTTATTTATTTTGAAATTACAATTTTTATTCAAAACGAATAATTGAACAACATTATCTTATGTATATATGTATAACACATTACTTTAATATTAAATTTTTGTAAATTTTCTTTTGAATCATTTAAAATGAAGAATTTGTATTAAATCATTTTCAATTTTGACCCAATAATTAAAAATTCAAAAAAGTCCAATTTAAATATATCCTTATCCGGTAATACGTTTTCATTTGAATAGCAACCATTTCTTTAGTTAAATACAAAAGATTAAGCATTTCCACTGTAACGGAAACCATAATATCCGCCACAAAAAAAAACCATTTTTTTTTTTGCTGTTTATTTTTGGCTTTATTTCATATTCAAATTTGCTACATATGAATTACTTGCATATTTCCCGGCTATTAATAAAAATACATATTACGGACATTTATTACACATATGCACAATGTATTTGTAAATATATCATGAAAAAAAAAATAAAATAAAAATAAAATAGAAGCAATATTAATTTATTTTTCAAAAAGCTTTGAGTTTCATTAGCAATCATGCGAACTTTTATTATTTTATTTTTATAATCATATAAGTTTTTTTCTTTCTTTATTTTCTAAAATGAATATTCCATTTATTGAAGTTCAAAGAATATTATTTTTTAATTGATATAAATTAAAAGCCCATGAGAATTGAATATGAGCACAATAATTTTGATATAAATAAAAATAAGGATACAGGATCATAGTTTCTTCCTATGACCTAATAAATAAATTATTTCAAAATATAAAACCCTACAAATTGCGACAATACTCTTTCATTGCGAAAAGAATAGAACATTGAGAGTTTGGAACTTATTTAACATGATATCTAATTCTACAAGCTAAATACAAATTGCATCGTTTTTCACTGTGAATTCATGTTCGAAGTTAGAAAAAGATACAATTGAAAAATAAACTGAATCAATAGTGTGATAATAACAACAGAAAATCGAACTTTAATGATTACCATTTCCTTATTGCTCAATGTATTTTCTCAAAAAAAAAAAAATAATTAAATATTATCATTAAGTATGATTTCGAAAAATTCAAATTATTTTCAAGTGTAAATGATTTAATTTGATGAAGTTAATTGAATAGATGATTTTTTTAACCTTCACTTTGAATTGCTATTCAAATAAAAAATAAATACTTTTTTATACATTTTTGGTACATAGTTTTAATATTAAGTTCTTTAAGTTTAGAAAGGAATATAAAACGGAACGAATTGAAATACTTCAAATACCTAGTCCTTTTTTAAATTCAACAATAAATGAAAAATATTTTCATGAATTTATTAGTTGTGTATGCATATAGTAAAGTGACCCATAAGCAAATAAATATATATTTTATGCAAACCTATGCAATATGTTTGCGTTGGTATATTGAAATTCAATTGATAAAGTTAAAGCAAAAAAAAAAAAAAGAAAAAACCAACGTAAAAAGTGAAAAAAAAATTGCAATTGTTTGTTAGGATCCTTATTCGAATTGAAAAGCTATACATCATAATATATAGTTATATTTACGTACAAAATTCGTCTATTAACTCAAGGATTTTAAATAAAACATAATATAAATATATGCATATAAAATAATACATATATAGTTATTTTTCTTTTTCTAATAGTTTAATATTTCTTAGATCGTGGCTACTTTAAAGACACAGATTTCCTCACATCAACGAACTATTATTATAGGTACAGGTATTCTTGCATGGATAATATTTAACTCTTATTTTAATCTTATAGTGGTCTAGTGCTCAATCATGTACATTTTTTTTTATTCTTTTTAAACCTTTTTCGCTGCAGATTTTTATCCTACCTTCTTCGGTTACAAAAACTTCATACGATTTTGTAAAAATATTATTTTAAGCCTTTCATATTTTTACCTGAAAAGCTAACAAACTTCTGAATAGTTATTTGTATAAAATTGCATTTAAAGCTATGTAAAGCTTACTTTACAATATGAATCAAAACTGTCGTTAAATAATTTTTTTTGTACTTGTGTTATGTGTTATGATGATATTTGCTTTGATTTACAAGCTAAAATATTTATTGAAGTTATTTATTACTAAAATGTTTTCCTTTTCTTTATCTCATCCTGTGTTCGTATGGCTTGAAGTGATCTAATTCTGGGGGGTTGTTATCCTTCCAAATGGTTATTATTATAAATGATATTTTTCTATGTGTTCCGTATTTTTATTTTATTTTTATTATTAAATTATTAAAACTTTTACCTAACAAATGAAAATAAAATACAAAAAATCTCTTTCCTTATTAAAAAAAAAAAAGAAAAAAATGTAAAAATTGTAAATTTGTATTAATAGTTTTCTTCCCTGTTTTTATTCTGCCTTGTTGTTATTATTGCTACTTATTCTGTTTTTTTTTGTTTCCAGAAAAGTTTTGTGGTCAATTCTGACATAAAATATATGTTCCGGGAAATTCATTTCCTCCAAAAACATTTCCTATGGACATTCTACTGTTTTTTGTATTTTTGTGGGAAATGTTTTTTCTATGTTTTCTAACACTGTTGAACACTAGCTTTTTATAGGCAAAAACAAGTAAAGTAAAACAAGGATTCTTTTTTTTTTTTTTTTTTCGTTCAATTCAATATTAACTATGAAGAAATGAAATTACTTTCATACGTTGTATGTATATATAATAGACAGATATATATAATATGTATGTATATTATGCATGTTCTTAAATATAACATACATAAGTTAAGTATATTCCATTTCTATATTTTATTCTTTTTTTTTTTATATATATGTACCTATGTTTGTATATTTAATAAAAAAAAAACATTAGAAAGGTTTAACTCTATTGCAATTTAATGTATAAAACATATGAAAATACTGTGCTGCAGTGGCCGGAACCACTAACTTTCTTATTCATGAAACTTTATCTTGCATATTTTATGTTTAGATACATTTGAATGGTTGCAGAATTTATTATCAAAGATTTGTTGGAATTTCTAAACAATTTTAAGATAAAAACAGTAAAATAATGTTAAATTTGAATTCATTTTTTTAAAGGAAAAGTGTAATTTAAGTCTTCTGTACTATAAGACAGATCTTTTTTTGAAATAATATTTTTTTATTAAATACAAATTGGATGATTTTGAAAAATATTAATTTTGGATATTACACACATATACATATGCATTAAGATAATAAAAATTCTTATGTTGTGTGTTCGAAATTATGAATGGGGACTTTAATAAAAGGCAAATCAATGATAACTTACTTATATAATTGTACTATATATGGAAGCGTTTTCAAAGCTTAATATTATGCATTAATTGATTTTTGCTTGAATTTATACTTGAAAAATATCTGCTTTTTTAAAATTAATTGAAATAAAATTATTTTATTGAGATGCAAATTTAGACAAAAATTAATTGAGATATAATTAGGCATTGAATAAACTTCGAATAGAAGAGAAATATATTGGCACAATTAACATATCTGATTAAAGTACTCTTCCTCAACACGGACAATTATAAAAAAGGACATTGCTACGAATAAAGATCGATGGGACATTGTGTGTATCTTGAATGAACTATAAGACAGTAACAAAAATTTCAGAAATCTATTTTGAACTTTTTAAATATATTGTTAGCTGCTGCTGATGATGAAAAATTTTAATTATATTCAAATACAAATCTAGGTTTTTAAATCTTATATGTTGTATAGCCATCTGTTGTATATTTCCATTCGAAATAAAATTATTATTGTTTATTAATCTTTATATGACCTACTCTACTGCTATATACAGGTGTTTGAAACATTAAATTTTTGCTATTAAAAATCTAAATCGATATGGACGAAATTTTTAAATACACATATCTACATTGTACATTTTTATTTATTTTTTACTGATTTTTCATTTTAGATTTATTTATCATTTTTATGTCAGAAATATGTTTTTAAAAATAAACCTTTGAATGTGCACAGAATATTTTCTTACCTTTGGATGCAATGATGAATCTAAACAGTTATGTATAATAATATATAATAAAAAAATTTGTGAAAATTGAACAAGCATATATTATTCCGTATATATAAAAATTGTGTACAAAATTAAATAAGGTGAAAATTATTATAAATAGATTTGTTTTGAAAACATTTTTTTTTTATTCTTCTTTACATATTAAATAAAATTAAGTGAGAAAAATGTAAAAATATATTATGATAAATAAATGGGTAAATTTGTTTATTTTTCCATCCGAAATGAAGAATCTTTTAAAGTGGAAGAAAATAAAAGAAATTGAATTCAAAAAAAATGTTTTATTTTTTTTTAGGTATTAGACTCTTACGTTTTGGATAAGAAAATTTGAAAATGGAGCTGCGAATTATATTGAAGATCTTGGAAAGGATATATTATGATCTAATGGTATTTGAAATTATGTAATTATATTTGAAATTAATAATAATTTATTAATCAGACTTTTAATGAGAAAAATTATAGGATTTTTATTTTAAAATAAAATTATTTGGAAATTGAAATTTTTTTAGTTTATCTGGAATGATTTATTGCTTGGTCAAGCAATCGAGATTTTATATGAAAATTACCAATTTTTGTATAAATCACATACATTGCGTCAGATTTTCTACTTTCATATAAATTTTATTAATATATATATATATAATTATATTTTAAAAAAATATTGCATAGGAGTGTATTACTTTTATATAATACATATTATATAATATATACAATAATAAAGAAAATTTAAATGAAATTTCACGCCAAAAAACATAATTCTGTTTTTTTTTTTTTTTTTTTTTTAACTTAACCATAATTTCCGTTTAATATTAAAAAAAAAAAAAAAATGAATTATGAAATAACATTATACTTATGATTATTTTAATGATAAAAATTTTTATTTATTATGCTTATAAATAATAAATTTTTTGATTACTTCATTTTTTCCAATGTTTTATTTGTTTAAATTTTCATCCAATACTGAATTTTGGCTTTAATGTAACACAATTTTTCATAATGATGTAAAAAGATATTTAAATAAATCTCGAATTTCAAAGGATTATGAATTTTTCATTAAAAAACCAAAAAATAAATAAATGAAAAGTAAAGAATCCGCGAAAGCAATTAAATGTATACACACAACATATAAATTTTCATTTATACGTTTTTCAACAAAATACAAAATTTAGAAATTTGAATAATTTCCGAAAATTAAAAAAAAATTTTTTTTTTTAATTTTTTTAAGTTTATAGTACGAATTCAGATATTTAGATTTAAATTTAGGAATATTGTATATTTTAATTTTTAAACCGAAATTATTGATAATGCTTTAATTATATTCCATATAGTCTAGTAAAAACATAGCATAGTGCTAAAATAATAGTTATCCTAATTTTGAAATAGATTTTGTTACAAAAATGCTCAGAAAAAAAAAAAAACAGAGTTTATACGTATTACGATATTTCTTATTTCAAGGAAAAATTTAAAATCCTATTTGAAAAGAAAATCAATAAACCAAAAGATTGCTATTTAATGTTTTTTTTTTGTGTAACCCAAACATTTTTTATAAATAAATCCCACTATAAACTTAAGTAGCTTTTGACATATCTTAATGTCACTACAACTAGACGTGTACCTTTTTCTTGGAAAAAAATTTTTTTTTTTTATAAAAGGAAATTGAAATGTTAAAAAAAAAGCCATTTTATATTAAAATAATGGGATAATAAACATTGTCCTTTAATGCCTTCATCTCATATTTTTCACATTTTTTCAGATAAGCTTTATAGGGAAAAAAATCACAATTTATTTTTTTTGGTATTATGACTATATTTTATAGGAAAAAGTCTGTAATCGACCATTTATTTCGCTTGATAAGTAAGCGTTCGTCGAGAAGAATTAAAAAGATATTCGTATCTTATGTTCTGATTTTTTGTTGTCCCTATATGTACTATTTCTAATTTGTTTGATAACGATGTCACATGTCATATTAAAAATAATGTTAAAATTTAATAAAACAGAGATAATTAAAAGAGGTGTATCATATAATTTATTTGAGGGAAATATGTTGAAAACTTAAAATAAAAATTTATTATTTCATTTATATTAAAATTACTAATTTAAATAATTTAATTAATTAATGTTTTTTTATATAAATATTGACCAACTCAGCCATACGGTCTGTTACGAAATCTCCAGATATTAGTATTTTCTATAATTTAAAAACAGTTTTCTTTACCATGACCCAATTAATGATTTCAAATTCACTCAAACTGAATAAATTTTTTATATTATTTTCTTTAATTTCATATATTTCATAAAAAGTTAGTATAAGAAAAAGAAATGTTTAATATTTTTCTTTCTTGTTGTATACTGATGCCTTTCTTCTAAGAACTGTGTTCTTATTCTTCAAAAAAAATTTTTTTTTTTTGTTCGTCAACTTATTTTATCTGATGAATTTTTGGCGAGAGCATCCATCGCATAACCACAAAATCATATAATGTGATTGTAATGCTATCACTAAAAAAGGATTTCTTTTCTTTATAAATATATTTTTTATTATATTTTTTTTCCTTTTGGTTTTCCTTTCTTTCTTTTTTTTATGTTTTCAGAAAACTAAATCTCAAAGGATTTTTATGTTAGGTTTTTTTTTTTTTTTTCTAAAGAATAAAAAGAAAAACTGAAATAAAATAAAATTAAGCTTTGGAGTAAAATTACTTAAACTTCACATTACGGGTCATCTTTTTGTACACACAAAAAAAAAAGTCATATTATTATATGGTAAAAAAAAATGGAATTATTAAGGATTTTCTAGTAGTCCAACGTATTTATACATATATATTTTTTTTTAACTTAGAAATACTATAAATCCTTTTGTAATTTATAAAATTTTTTTTTACATGAGATCTTTATTTTCAAAGCGGTTTAATTTTTTTGTTTTTTTTTTCGGTTTAACTAAATTAAACTATTTTATAAAAATATATTTTTCCTCATCATTTTCAAAGTGATTTACGCAATTTTCAAAATAAACGAATCATATATTTTATCTTTTATACATAAATATAGAATAAAAATATATAATAACTTTAAAATAATGGTAAAAGAATTCTTGTGTATTTTAAAAAGGATTCGAAACGGGTTTATTTGGCAGAAAATTATTATTTAGTTTATTTAACATGCAAATAACATTTTAGTAGAATGCTTTGTATTATGCTTTAGAATGACTTAAATCATTATCTTAAAATACCTATCTCTTTAAAAAAATTTTTTTTTCAACCTATGAGTAATCTTCATTTAAAGCTTTTGTTTCTTTGCTGATATTATGATTGAAATGTATATAACAGTTGGCAAGCATAATGCGTATTTTAGATATTCGTCTATTCGTGTTTTTTTGGAACAATATTTATTTCTCTTCGTTAGTTTTGGTGTAATACTTCTTAAAATCGATATTCCGAAGAATGAGTTTTTGTGAGTTGTAACTATTTTCTTTTAAATGAGAGATTAACTTGAAAAACTTTTATTCATTTTATTTTCTCTAATATATAAAAACAAAGTTGTCTCTTTGTCTGCTCCGAATAGGCTCCTAAACAGCTCAACCGATCGTTTTCAAACTTACACTAGGTCTTTGTTTCAGGTCGAGGGTCGTATAGGCTATTTTAAAATTTGATTGGCCTCCTACCCAGGGCCCTCCCTCGGAGGCGGACTTTAAAAGTTCGTCCAATTTCAATCAAATTTGAAACGTAAAAATAGGAAATGTTTACACTCAAATTTCGTAACAACAAATTTATTGTCCTCCTACTCTAGGGGAGGACTTCAAAGTTTGTCCGATTTCATTCAAATTTGGTACATAAAAATGATTAAACAAAAATTTATTGGCCCCTCTTCGAATATATAGAAATCAATTTCTTTATTTCTTTATTACGAATAATTACAAAATATTAAAAACTAAACCACTTAACACCGTCTCTTTGTGTCGGGGTCGTTATAGGCTATTGTAAAATTAGAATGGCACCCTACCAAAAAACCTCTTCCGGGGGGACTGCAGAAGTTCTTCCGATTTCAATCAAATTTGGTTCATAAAAAGAGGAAATGATTAAAAACACAAATTTGGTTTGGTTTGAAAACCTGTTTAAGGGAAGGATATCATTCGATTTCATACAATTTAAGTGTTGAATAAGTAGAAATGATAAATATTAATTCTTCTGAACTAGCTCCTATAATTGTTTATCAACCTGACAAAAAAAAATTCCAATTAGAAAAATAAATCATTCAAAGTCCGTAGCTCAGCACGGGTTGATGGCTATATTATATAAATGTTACATCGTTGAAACCACAGCAACGTGTGTCTTCTATATATTTAAGGCAGAAGTTCTCTCTTTGTCTGTTCCGAATAGGCTCCTAAACCGCTCAACCGATCGTTTTCAAACCATGTCTTTGTTTCGGAGGTCGGGGTTCGTTATAGGCTATTTTAAAATTTGATTGGCCCCCTACCCAGAGACCTCACCTGAGTGCGAACTTAAAAAGTTCGTCAGATTTTATTCAAATTTCGTACGTAAAAAGAGGAAATGATTAAAACCACAAATTTAGTTTTGTTTGGGAACCTGTTTAAGGGAAGGATATCATTCGATTTCATATAATTTAATTGAATATAATTTAATTGAAATGGTGTCCGGAAATAGCGCCGCCCGACATAGTGCCGCTTGTTAAACAGAAATAGCGCCGCCATATTTTCGACATTAAACTTAAACTGAAATAGTGCCGCTCAATTCGATATCATATAAAACTGAAATAGCGCTGCCGATATCAGTTTTCTAAATTGGCGGCACTATTTCAGTTGAAACTGAATTAATGCCTCCAACTTCAAACTGAAATATCGCCGCCGATTTCATTTTTCTGAATTGGCGGCACAAATTCAACATTTTTTGAATTAGCATGGCTACAAAAATGTCGGACGATCCAGAGAGGGTGAAAAAAAAAAATTGTTATAGCTGTTGTGCATAATGGGTGACTGCTATCGCGTCCCACTCGCTTCGCGCGAAGCGCTCGCAAAAAAAAAAAAACCGTTTCCCGAAATGCTTTTTCTACATTAAATAGGTCAAATCGGGTCCGCGCAATAACTCATCGGTACTTAAATCATCGGTCGATTTTGGATAAGTTTATGCATTTTAACTCATCCGAAAATTGGCCGATGATTGACCAACCACCAGTCCGCCCGCCCGCAGCCCCCACCCTCCCCTCTTTCTCGCTCTGGGACACTTCCTCTACTGCTAACACAAAAATTCGGCCAATCATTGTGCAAGGAGTAAGTAGCGTAGTGTTTGTCACAACGGGAGAAAGTTGGCCGTACAAAATGTATGGAAAAGCTGTTGTGCGTAATGGGTGACTGCTACCGCGTCCCATTCGCTTCGCGCAAACATGATTTTTGCTGGCGGCACTATTTCAGTTCCAAGTGAAATAGTGCCGCTCATTTCTGTTTTCATATAAAACTGAAATAGCGCCGCCGATATCAGTTTTCTGAATTGGCGGCACAATTTCAGTTGAAACTGAATTAATGCCGCCCATTCCAGACTGAAATATCGCCGCGATTTACGAGTAGCGGCACTATTACAGTTTAAATTCAATTAAAAATAAATTAGCGGCACTATTTCAATTTCAACTGAAATAGTGCCGCCTCCCTTGGCGGCGCTATTTCAGTTTCTCGGGCGGCGCTATGTCAGGCGGCGCTATTACATGGAGCCGATATCATTCGATTTCATATAATTTAATTGAATACGTAGAAATGATAAATCTTAATTCCCCTTAGATATTTTCCCCAAATTTATAAAATAACTAGCTCTTATAATTGTTTATGAACCTGACAACAAAAATTCCATTTAGATAAATATATCATTCAGAGTACGTAGCTGATTACGGGTTGACGGCTATATTATATAAATGTCACAGATAAAGCAAAACCACAGCAATGTGTAGCCGGGTACAGCTAGTATAATATATTACTCAATTGTTCATTATAATTATAATTTTTTATTCGAAATTCGTATACTATATGTTCAGAAATATTAAATTTCAACTTTAGAAGACTGTTCTTGTATTTAACTATAATTAATGCTATAAAGGTATAACTATAGTTAGTACTATAAAGGTTCTAAATATATATAGGTTTCTGATAAAATATTTTACTAGTATCAAATTAAACCCCTGTAGTGGTTCATTTCATTTTCATATAAAATCAATACATCAAGTTTTCATTATTAAAAATGTAAATTATAAATTTAGATTTTTATTTCAGTTATAATTTTTAGTTCTCATAGAGAATTTGAATTTTAAAATAAAAAAAAAAAATATATTAATTTTCCTTAAAAAAAAAATGTTTAAATTATTATAATTTTTCAATAAAAATATTCTTTCTAATAATAAATATTATAATTAATTATAAATAAAATTATATATATAATTCTAAATAAATACTTAATTTTTAATTTTTATATAATGGTTTTAATTTATTAACCGTTATAATTGGTGACCCCGAAGTTAAAAAAAAATTTCAAGAAGACTCCATTCAATAACAATTTCAACTTATTCATGAATTATTCAACAATTATTTAATAATTTCAATTTCGTATTATAAATTTATCATTCAACATTTTTCAACAATACATAAATTATTGTAGAATTTTCAACATTATTATTATTTTTAATTATTCTACAATTTCATAGTTTTCAACAATTATTTATAATTTTCAGCTTCCAATTTATTCAACAATATTATTGAAGAACAATTATCAAACAATTCCAATTTATTCAACAATATTATTGAAGAACAATTATCAAACAATTCCATTTTATTCAACAATATTATTGAAGAAGAATTATCAAACAATTTCAATTAGTATTCAACAAATTTTTCAATTCGTATTCAACTATTTTCAACAATTGTTAACAATTATCAAAAAATTTCAATTATTTCACAGCTTTCTAACATATTGCAGAATTTTCAATCATAAAATAAATTTTCAACAAAACATATTGAAGAACATATTGAAGAATTTTCAATCATAAAACAAATTTTCAACAAAACCAGATAAATTTTTAAATCAATATATTATTTTATATTTTAATTTTTATATATTATTATTATCATATTATTATATTATTATTATTACAATTATTTTTACACTTATTTTATATTACATATAAATTAAATTTACCATGAATCAATCAAATTCTTCTTCCGATTCCACACTTTCAAATACTTCTTCTGACATTAACGCCGCAACAGTTAAGCTTCCACAATTTTGGACTTCTTGTCCAGAAGCTTGGTTCCTTTTAATTGAGGCTCAATTTCAATCTAAACATATTACAATTGACGATACAAAATATACTCACGTGCTATCGGTTTTACCTCAAGAAGTAATTCAAACCATTTTGAGTTTTCTTCGTAATCCTCCAAATGTTAATAAATATAATTCATTAAAAGAAATTCTTCTCAAACGTTACACTATAAGTGAAGAAAAACGTTTAGAAGAATTACTTTCTACTTCAGAAATTGGGGATCGAAAGCCATAAAATTTTTTCGTTCTATGGAATGTTTAGTTGGAACTACTTCTACAGTAGGTACACAATTATTGAGATCTTTATGGATGAGAAAACTTCCCACAAATTTAAATATAACTTTAGTTAGCTCCAATATTGACAACATAGATAATCTTCTAAATTTAGCAGACAAAATTTGGGAAATTTCCCATTTTAATACAATTTCTTCATTAAATTCTTCAAATTCTTTGTCAAATTCAAATACTTTACCACTTTCTCAAATTTCACCTATTCAAAATTCCAATTTTGAAACAAATTTACGTTTTACTAATTTAGAAAAACGATTAAATGATCTTACTAAAATTGTATCAGATTTAACATTTTCTAATCGTACTTCTCGATCACGATCTTCTAGTCGCGATTCTCGTTCAAAATCTTCTTCTCGTAATCATACTCACACAGATTTTTGTTGGTATCATTATAATTTTGGTAATAATGCAACAAAATGTAAAACACCTTGTAAATTTAATAATTCTACAAATTTAGATAGCTCAAAAAACTAAATGAGTCGCCATTATCAGTTAAATCACATCGTTTATTTTTATACGATAAAGAAAATAATCTTAATTTTTTAATTGATACTGAGGCAGACATTTCCGTTATTCCCAACACTGTTTTTGGTCTTTTTAAAAAAAATCCTACTTTCGAATTATCTGCAGCAAATGGAACGATTATAAATACTTTTGGTACAAAACTTTTAAAAATTAATTTTAATCTTCGTCGTCCATTTAACTTTGTTTTTACTTTCGCAGACGTTAAAAAACCAATCATTGGAGCTGATTTTTTATCTAAATTCGGTTTATCCGTCGATTTAAAAAACAAAAAATTAGTAGATTCTCAAACATCTTTATCTATTAATTGTTTTTCAAAATTTGATTGTACTCCATCTCCCAAACTTTATTCTATAAAAAATTCAAATTCTTTTTCTGACATTCTTAAAAAATTTCCCGAATTAATTTCTACTCCCCAATTTGATAAACCCACTAAACACAATGTTAAACATTACATTTTAACTAAAGGTAATTTACCTTTTACTAAACCTAGAAGATTAGATTCAAAAAAATTTAACATTGGGAAAACAGAATTCGAACACATGTTACAAATGGGAATTTGTAGACCTTCATCTTCTCCAGTTTCATCGGCACTTCATATGGTCCCTAAGAATGATAATAACTGGAGACCTTGTGGTGACTATCGCCAATTAAATCTTGTTACAATTCCCGATCGCTATCCTATTCAACACATTCAAAATTTCTTTTTAAATTTATATGGTTGTTCAATATTTTCAAAAGTTGATCTAGTTAGAGCCTACCATAATATTCCCAATGCAGAAGAAGACATTCATAAAACAGCTATTACTACTCCTTTCGGACTTTTTGAATTCCCGCGCATGCCTTTTGGTTTAAGAAATGCTGCTCAATCTTTCCAAAGATTTATGAATGAAGTTACTTTTGGTTTAGATTTTCTATACGTTTATTTAGATGATATTTTAATTTTTAGCAAATCTTATGAAGATCATAAACAACATTTAAAATTATTGTTTCAAAGATTAGTGGATTATGGATTAACTATTCAACCTTCTAAATGTGTTTTTGGTGTAGAAGAACTTGACTTTCTCAGTCACAAAATTTCTCCTAATGGTTACATCCCTTCAACAAATCGTGTTAAAATTATTTCAGAATTTCCTAAACCATCTTCAATAAAACATATTCAACAGTTTGTTGGAATGATTAATTATTATCACAGATTCATACCATCCTTAGCTCATTTACTTGCACCTATTTATGATCATCTCACAAAATTAACCAATCCCAAAAAATCTTCAAAAATTCCTTTTTCTTGGCCTGATTTTTGTGACATAAATTTCAATCAAATTAAACAGAAGCTTTCTGAAGCTTCTCTATTAATTTTTCCAATTGAAAATGAACCATTTACGTTAACTGTTGATGCTTCTAATGTAGCAATTGGAGCAGTCCTTCAGCAAATTAACAATAAAAATAATTTACCTATTGCTTTCTTTTCAAAAAAACTTTCTGATACTGAAAAGAAATATTCCGCTTTTGATAGAGAACTTTTAGCCATTTATTTATCCATCAAACATTTTCGATCATTTTTAGAAGGCAATGATTTTACAGTTTATACAGATCATAAGCCCCTTATCTTTGCTTTATCATCCAAAACTGAACGCAGTCCACGCCAAGCATTTGGATTATATTGCTCAATTTACTTCAGATATCCGTCATATTAAAGGTAAAGATAATATTATTGCTGACACTCTTTCCCGTATTGAAGATTCTCTAGATTCATCAGAAATTACAACGTGTAAATTTTGTGATACCTCTAGGGTATCTTTTATTGAAAGAACTTATTTTAATTTATTTTAATATGATTTATTTCCAAGTGTATTAATCCAGTGTTGATTATAAACTGACTGACTGCTTAAAGCTTCTTCTTACTATTGCTCAACAATAAATTTCTGATTCCGAACTTCAAAATCTATTAATTTCTCCTAAAAATAATTCAAAATTTATTCTTGATCGAATTACTTTATCAAATTCGAACACCAAACTCTGGTGCGAAATTTCCTCAAATAAACCTCGACCATATATTCCATTATCTTTTCGTAAAATCATTTTTGATTCTTTACATAATTTATCTCATCCCAGTATTCGTGCTACTCGAAAAACTATTACATCTAAATATTTTTGGCCTTATTTAAATAATTTTGATTGAAATACATTAAAACAAAAATTCATTATTTTTTACATATGTGTATTTCTATTATCTTTTTTATGTTTCATTTAAAACTTGTTTGAAATATTAGTTTAGTATCATTAAATTTTTCAAAGAATTATTATTTTTTTAGCTTAATTTGTTTTGTAATTTAATAGAGTTAGCCGAAAAAATCAAATAATATCGTACAGTTAGTTGTTCGATGAGAGAAGATGAATAATGCATTCAGGATGCATTTTTTCCTTCGAAAATTTATTAAATAAATAAAGTTCTTTGTTTTGTAATTTAATATTTAAGGTTACTATACATTGATCACTAATCACTATAATAACTTTCCCTCCTTGTGAGCTGAAACACTAAAATTTCTTATTCACAAAATAAACTAGAGAGCATAAAATTATTTTTTTCATCAAAAATTAGGTTTAATTGCAGAAAATCTAATATAAAATAAATTTATTTAATTTTCAAAGAAAAAAAAGTTTTTATTTTTATCAAATATATATTTTATGTACTACATTTTTTGTAACTAAAATGGACATTATTTAATTTAAATGCTTTTAAAAAATATATATACATTTAACATCATATGATGAAACCATAAATAATTAAGGAGTACAATTCATTTTACAAAGTAAGTATGTACTTGTACCTACCGTCCTACATATATTATATTTTATTTTTATTTATATTTTTTAAATATAATTTTTACAAAAACCTTAACATGTCGGAATTTCAGACTAATTGATTTAATTATAATAAAGGTCGTATAAAATAAGTCATCAGTTTGTAATTTATATATTAACTTATAACAATTATGTCGTATTTGAATAAATTACTACTTAATAGAATCCAAACATAAATTAAATGCTGAAAAAATTTAAATTTAAGATTTAAAGAATTTTTTTGTCTTTATTATTCCATTATATAACTAATTACTACTGTAAATAAGCAGTAATTTTTAATAAAAAAAACCAGTTTTCTTTGAAACTTTAATTCATATCTACAGTTTCTAAATTTTTAAATACATAAAGCTCGATGCATAAAGAATACACGATATTCTTTGCTTAACATTTTTACAGGTTTCTTAATTTTAAAATAATTTATATTTAAAAATATTTTTTTAAGGTAAATTTATCAAATTTTGGCTCAATCAAGTAGAGTTTTGTAAAATAAGGTTAAATTCTTTCTTAAATCACTGACCTCTCTATATAAAGACTACACATAGAAATTTTTATCTGTCAAATGGTTCGACAAAAAAAAAATGGAAAAAAACTTATTACTTTTTAAAAAAAAATTAAAATTTTATAATATGAAAAATATAAATAAATTTAAAAACAGAAATGCCTATCATTTACAAAAAAAAAGTAAGAAGGTAAACTAATTAAACTTAAAGCATCAGCGATAGATTGGCGGCTTTGTTATTTCGATAGTGAAAGTATCAAAATAATAATAAAAAAAACTAAAAGCCTTCAAAATGTCCAATTATGAATAAAACAACATTTAAACAATGAAAATAAAATTTTATTCGAATTCACAAAACTAATCAGAATTAAACTTATACTAAACTTATAGTTATACCTGATAATTTCAATGAATATCAACCATCGTTTTCGAACATGCTTCTTTGCTGTAAAATTTAATATTTAGATTTAAAAAAAAATCTTATTTAAATTTTACCTTTTGGGTAGTCCAAATTAAATTCATTTTTTTGTAATAATATCTTAATTTTCGACTGCTCGCCTTATTTTGCCCATTACTGTTGAAAAAAATAAATTTAAGCAGGGGTCCCCCCTATAAAACAGTTTTTAAACACTCCTATTTTTTATTGCCAAAAATATTACGAATTTTTCGCATATTCCGTAATATTTTTGGCAATTTTTTTTATGGAAAAATTATAAAAATATTAATAATAATTTATACTTACATGGATAATCCTTGTTTTTCGTATAAAAAAAAAGATTTTTAAAAATAAAAATAAATTTTTCATACAAAAATTTGACTTTTGTATGAAAAGCTTATTCGACCTTAATACATAGACAAATTTGATGTTTCGTCTTTTATATAGAAAAGTCAGTGCTTAAATATAAGCAATTGACTTATAAGTGTATGTATAATTTATTAAATATATAGAAAATTGTTTAAAAATATTGAATAAAAAAATAAAAATAGCTATCTATTTTTATTTATGTCCATTTATTGGTATAAAAATATAATATTGAACAAGTACAACAAAACAAATAGAAAATATAAAAATTTATAATTAAAATTAAGCTATACGAATATGTATATGATGTTTTTCAAGTATGATGTTTTTGAAGTATTGAAAAAAATCAGTATCAATCTTAAAAAAAAAAACACACATTACATTACATTATCATTGCATTATCATGGAAATTGTGCTTTGACAAAATTGAAAAATAAAAAAAAAATAAAAAATAAAAATAAAAAAAAAAACAAAAATAATGAAATAGAAAAAAAGTTTCCACATAGAATTAAAATAAAAATAAATAGGTATGTCTGTAATATATAATATAGGCTGGGGGAATTTCTATAACTTGAATTAAGAAATTTCATCGAGATGAAGAATAAAATATATAATAGAATTCTATATATATATACCTACTGTATGTATGTATATTGTATAAATATATATTAATTACGCTGTATAAAATTTATATTATTTTTAGTTAGTTAGTTAGTTATGTGTGTTTTTCAAGTATGATGTTTTTGAAGTATTGAAAAAAATCAGTATCAATCTTAAAAAAAAAAAACACACATTACATTACATTATCATTGCATTATCATATTAAATTTATATATGATTTTTTTTTTTTAGAATATCTAAACATAGACCTAGGTCAATTATCATAATAATGTCTTTTATATAGATTTTTGCAACCAGAAGAGATTTATAGTGAAAAACTGGGCGTAATTTATGCACACTATATAATAAATCCAAATTTCAAATATTGTAATTTTGACTTATTACACCAAGAAGCGCAATTACTTTCATTTCTCGCTCTGAGTCCAATTGTATGAAGAGATAATATGGTTCTCATTATAAGTTAAATAAAAATGTTTACGAAAATAATAAATTTTTAACGAAAAAGCTTATTTCATTCATAAAATTCTCTAAGTAAACATTTTAAGGAGAATATTGCTGAAAATATCCTTTTTTGAAAATTTTTTATTTATCACTCGTAATGAGGAGAAAATTTATTTTCATTGTTGAGTCATGGGCATAATTATTTTCGTTTAATTTTGTGTCGCACCCAATAATTGAGAGAAAGTGAAATATTGTTATAATATTTTGACGAAATTTTGTGTAAAAATTTTTCTTTTAATTCTCTACCAGAGGAGATAAATAATAAATTGAACTTTAATGAACTTGAGCGTTATAAAAACAAAAAAAAAACTTTCTTAAGTTTAGTAGCGAAAGTGCCTTCTTTAAATAAGGTGCAAGCTTATTATTTTCATAGTGTTATATTTATTTACAAAATTTTCACTATCCTTTTTTTTTTTTGGCGTAATCATTTTCTCATATATTATACACTTAGTTATATATGCGTTGTAATACAAAATATAAAGTAAAGTTTTTGAAGCTTTTTTAAGATTATTGCGGGTAATATCTATAATGTTAATATTAATTATTCTTTACCTTTGTTATATGTGCCCTTTATTTAAAGACATATCATTCTAAAGAGCAATGTTATTGTTTAGAGAGAGATATTTTAATTATACTTCTCTAACCCCCAAATTAATTTCTACATTTTGAAAAGAATTTCTTAATTTCTCAAAAGTGCAATTAAAGCAATTTTTTTTTTTGCAAATATAATGTCAAAGTATTAATATTTACCAACTTTAAATTTTTTACATTTTGAAATAATTAAAAAGCAAACATTCAAGCTTTATAATATCGCATTAAAAATATTATTAATAAAATATAATTAAAAAAAAAAATAGCTTTTCGACCTTCCATAGTTTCAAATTATTCAATTAGAAAGTGAAGCAAAATACAAACTAATCCTATTATTTTACTCATATCTTTTTGACACCGATGTCAAACTGAATCTGAGGCATAAAATTTCCAAATACATACCCTTATTCAAAATTATAGAAACACACACATTATAGAAATTTTAGAAATATTTTCAACTCAAAATAAAGTCGCTATTTCATAAATACATTTTTATGCACAAAATTACATATTTTTACACATTTGTTACTAGCTCCAAATTCGGGCTTCGTCACAGAAAATCTTTACATTTTTTAGCCTATGACACTTCAGCATATGTAAGGACACCAAAACTGAAAGAGTTTATGAAAACGGTTCAGTAATTTCGGACATTGCTGTGAACAAACCAAAAATATCTTTTCTTCATGGTAAAGATATTGATAATAATGAACGTAAGCTTTATCACATCAATTACCAAGTGTATAATTTCAATTGCTTGGGTATTTAGTTCAACAACAATACAGAACTATTTTAGTTTTTACTTTTGTTATAGGTACATATTATGAAATAGATATTTAAATTTCACTATTTATGTACATATATATATATATATATATATATTGATTCATTTTATAATAATATTTGTACCAATTATTTTGTGCTATTCATTTTTATATTTGTAAATTTATACTAAATACTATATATTGAATAAAACATTGTTTAAACATGCTTTCCATTTGATTAAACTTATATATTTTAAGCGTTTTGTACCATGACTATAGTTATTCAATTTTATCAATGCCTATAATAACTTATATATGCTCGAAACAAATTCACAACATTATAAAATCTATACGACTAAGTTTTTAAAATTATTTTTAGAAGAAAATACTAAAAAATTATACCTCTTAAATTTTATTTTTGAAAATAATTTAGAATTTTTTATTTTATTTTATTTTGTATTTTTTTTTTTTTTTTGTTTTTTTCTCAAAGCAAAAACTTTTTCTTTTCCATTTTTTTGTTTTTTTTTTTTTTGAATTAAGAAAAGTTTTGGATATCAAAAATAAATGAAACAAGAAAATTTTATTAAAGTAAATATTTTAAAACAAAAAATAACAAATCGTTTTGTATTGAATTTTAATTTGATCCCATTGGAAATTGTGCTTTGACAAAATTGAAAAATAAAAAAAAAATAAAAAATAAAAATAAAAAAAAAAACAAAAATAATGAAATAGAAAAAAAGTTTCCACATAGAATTAAAATAAAAATAAATAGGTATGTCTGTAATATATAATATAGGCTGGGGGAATTTCTATAACTTGAATTAAGAAATTTCATCGAGATGAAGAATAAAATATATAATAGAATTCTATATATATATACCTACTGTATGTATGTATATTGTATAAATATATATTAATTACGCTGTATAAAATTTATATTATTTTTAGTTAGTTAGTTAGTTATGTGTATCTATAAATATTATTAGTATAATAAAAATTATAAAAATAAAATCAAATAATTTTTCAAAAAAAAATTTTTTTTTCTTTTTTTATCATTAATATAGCATTATGGTTTTAAAGATGACATTTTAATGTTAATTGATAGGTTAAGCTTTATTGAAAACATTATAATTAATAGCTGTTGAAAAAAAGTTTTACCCTATTTAAAAAAAAAATCATTGAATAAAAATGATTTATTTTGTTTTATACTTTGTTAATCTTTATTTTTTTGTTTTCTCTAAATATTTAAAACTGTTATAAAAGCTATAATTTTTTTGCTAATACCTTTTTGATTTTATTTAATATTCAATAATATCTATGCCTATAGTAAATACATAGTACATATATATAGTACATATATTTAAATTAAATTGTACATAAAAAATAATTTTAATTTCAATTATATATTTTGATAATCTGTAATAATAACATAAGAAATCTACAAGGTAGAGGTGTAATATAAAGTTATTACGATTTTGAATTTTCTATTGGCCTAAATTAAGCGGTCTCTTATTATTTAAAAAAAAAATGCAATATTTCTTAATTGAAAATTTGCATTAGTAATTGTAAAAAACTATAGCAAATCAATATTACATTTTTTGTGTATAAGTTTTATGTCACTTTAAATTCATTGAACCATTGCATTGAATCGTTACTTTATATCTGTAGAAAATAAAAAACCCAGTCGACAAAAGCAATGATAGAAGTTTCATGATATAGAACCATATCCTTCGATTCATAGAATGAAACCATGTAGTTACCGAATTAGGTTAAAATGTACCCAATAATAATCATTTACTTTTTAGTACAAGCCGAAGTACATTATTTGGTTTTATTGGAAAATATGTCAGGACTGGCAAGCGTATTTTTATTCAAATTGAAATATGCGCGACATATCTAAATCAATAACTAGATATGTAAATTTAAATTTAATACAAATATTGAAAGCAAGAATCTTTAAGTTCGCTTTATTTCTAACAAAAATTAATAATTTACCTTTTATGAGATACTATAATAGAAAAAAATTCGAAAAATTCATTCAAATGGTAGATTGAAATTATTGCAGTATCGGACCTGGCTCAAGTGAAATACAAGTTCTCTATTTTGTTATTCTTTGATCTCTAAAAATGAATATAAACAAAAATCTAATTTCAATATCAAATCTAAACAGATATGAACTAACGTTGTCTATATCTGATACCTTATCTATACCGATATTTTTCCTCTGTCAAAAGAAAAATTTAACAAAATAATTGAATAAAAAAAAAAACAAAATTAATTTCAAAAAGGTAAGATCATAAGATTTTTTCAATAACACCATTTTTGTGAAAAATTTCTTATTTTCATGGCAGAGACAAAAAAAATAATGTTAATATTTTGTTAATTTTTAATTTTCTACTTATTTTATTTTTCATTATAAAAGCAATATGTTTAATTCGTGGAAGACGACAAGTCTATTAACGACATTAAAAAAAATTCAGGATTAAGAAAAAATCTTAAGCGTCCCTGAACTCCCTAAAAGAACCGAAGTTCAGTTGTGGAAAATTTTCACAAAAACCAAAAAAAGAAAAGAATTGAAAAACATTTATTTTTTTTTGAATTTTTTTTTATGAAAACGAATAAAGAAAAAATGAATGGGGCAATTAATTTAAAATTGCTTTAGTTAGCAGATTCTTGTTTTTTTTTTTTTTTTTTTTTTTCAGTCAAGCTATATGTACATATATAGCCAATGAGTTAGTTATTGAATAAATAATTTTCTTTCTTATGTTTACATTAATTTTTTCACATAAATATAAAAATTTTTCTTATATAAAAATTTTTGTTTTCGCTTGCTTCTCAAAGAAGCAAGGGAGATATAAAAAACATTTTAAAAAACAAATAATAAATTATTCCCTTGCGAATTTGAGAATCCAAAAAAAAAATAAGAAATATATTTATATATAAATTTATATATGTATATAAATAAAAAAGTAAAAGAAAAATTCAAAGTAAAAGTGTATGTTATAGAGAGAAAGCCAATTTACTTTCATTTTATAATAATACTTACATACTTAAACCAAATATATATTTAACCAAATATATATTTATTTATATATGTAATATAATGCACAAATACATATTTCCCTTTAATTCCTAATTTATAGTTATAGTGGAATTCAAAATTTTTGGCCAATAATAAACAATTTATGTGCTATTTTTTTATTCAAATCGAAATGTTAATGATAATAACGTCAAGTGAAAAAGTCATATGCATTATACTTTAAATTTGTCTTTAGTCCTGAGTTATGTAGCTGGCGCTTAAGCCAGGCGTAACCAGCCCGCGGTCCGCTTGTGGCCCAGTTGGAAGATTTTTGCAGCCCCCAAGATTCATCATACCTTTAGAAAACATATTAATTTCATATTGGCCAAAATAATGAAAACCAATGTATTCAAAAATACATTATTTGTGCGTTCATATATTCAAAAATTAATTATCGAAGTTATCAAAAAAAAAGAACTTTGATTTTAAAATATTATTCTTGCGAATATATGACAGATATTGCCTGATTCATGAGTTCACAGTCACAAGTTCGCAGAATAATTAAAAACTATGAGAAAAACTGTTGGAATTCATAGGAAAAAAAATGTAAGTACAGAAAATAATAAAAAAAAAAAATCGAATAAGGGGATACATTATTTTATATGTTGCCCAAATTGGCCCGCAATATCATTTGGATGCCCCAACCCTGGCTTAAGCAATATACGATTGAATAGGGTACCTATACACAAAATGTTAATTTAATAGTGGCATAGTCAGATTTTTCTTTGAACTATTTACAAACTTATAGTAAAGAAGACCACTTAATGTCATAATTGATCAGGGTTTTTCGTTTTAGTGTCTTCCTTACTTCTTCTTTTGTCCGCCCTAAAATTTTAAAATTTCCAATCTGGCTAGCATGAAATTTTTTTAATTTTCTTATAAATTTATTATTCAAAAAAAAAAAATTACTTTATTTAATCTATGAATAGGGGGCCAAAAAAAAAGAAAAGTAAAGTGAAATATTGTTGTAAATATAAAAAGCTTTCAGACACATCCACTGAATTTGATATCCTTTTACTCTAAATATAGCAATTTTCTTCTTTTCATTTTTTTTTTCTTCAATGTTTCAGAATCGGAGAAAAACAATTTTTCGCTTTTTTTTTTATATATATAAGCAACCAATTCGCGTATAATAAAAAGCATTTCAAGCAAAAAACAAAAAAAGAAGCTAAATGAAAAAAAAAGAAAAAAAATGGAAATATTAAGTGCTCTAGTTCGACTCATTCTAATATATTCGTTATCTTTGCTTTTTTTAATAGTTTTACATCCTCTAAGGAATTGGAAAAGTAATCATATCAAAGAATTTCTACGTGAATAGTGTATTTTTATGGGTAAAACTTTTTGTCCGAAAAATATTTGAAACAAAAAAATAGGGTTTCCTGATTTGTAAATTCACGTCTTATATTCATAGTTTATATATATGTACTATGGGAATTAATCTGGCATTTAATCTGTACAAAAATCTTAATAAAATAAAATAGGTTTTCGTCTTTAAATCGTGTAAAATAAATCCTAACAGACAATACTTTATTTATGATCCGATAAATATATATTTTTCAGATATTTTTTGAATTTTAAAACTCAAATTTATCTAATTTAAATTTTTGGGAATTGGTTGATGAGTTTTCAATACTTAATGACTCCGGTATGCATAATATATACATCCATATATTAAAGATAATTTCTAAAAGTTTTTTAATATCTCAGTATATACATTATCTACATATTTTTAATTAAATCTATTTTGAATGTGAATTACTTATTCTTATTTCTTCTTCTTTTTACATTTCTAGTTGGTTGAAACAAAATTTTATCAGTCGTTTAGCTTTTTCTTGAACTAATCTTTTTTTCTTGGAAGACAAACAAATATGTTGTATATATTTATTTGGGATATATTTCTTGCTTCAATTTAAACATTATATTATCCCAATTTTTTCAAGACTCAGCCTCAAACCCATTAAGAGTTTTTATTGTTTCTAAAGTATAACCACAGTATAAAGATAATACAAATAATGATAAGTATCTAAACTTAACTTCGTTTATAAAATAAAAAATTCTATGGTTTTTATTTAATCACACCATAATTAATTGATTTGCTTATGTAAAATATAGTAATATGAGGCATCTATCATCTATAAAATGTAATTAAGAAAATTTTTGATTAAAGCAAATTAAATGTAAATTAAAACATATAGTATAATATATATTTTAAGTATTAATTTTAAACTGTTTTATTAATTTTTTTCAGCTTTTTTATATATTTAGTAGTCAACAAACTCAATTCTACTTTAAACTACCTAACTTGTATTCGTATAGATGCATCAGTGAGCAATACATAACTGATACAGTATATATTTAGAGTGTAAGTCAATTTTCTTAACGAAATCTTATACTGTGATCATAAAGTCTTGTTATTCGATAAATAAATATGTATATTTTCAGATAAATTTATTTATTTGAATCGTTCCTCTAAAGCCCGAAGGAATACACACAACTAAGAAAAAAAAAAAGTAATAGAAAATTGAGACGAAATTTATGTAATTTTAACATAAATTTACAACTAAGTTAAAGCAATTTATTGTTCAAATTGTTTTATTTTCTATAAAGATTAGGTGCCAGTTTTTCATGAATTTGTTTTTCAATTATTGAATGTTGCGCATACATTATCATTACGAATATTAACATATATATATATATATATATTTACTACCACTTATATTTTGTGGGGGAGTATAAGAAGAAGTGAATAAAATGAACGAATTTGTGAATATGGTATTTATATTTATTATTTTTATACTAAAGCTGCCAGTTTATTTAATTTTGTCTAAAACAAAATATTAGCATTAGAATAGATTTAATTATGTAATAATAATTTTTTTATTAAAAATGGTAAGCTGTGCTTGAACTAAAATTTGGGAACATATTTAATAAGAGTTAAATGGATGAGCCATTTGGACAAAGGGAACTGATTTTAAATCATGATATTGCCAATTAAGGATCATGCACCAAAAAAAATTATTGTTGTTGAAAACCTACAAATAAAAATCTTCAATATTAAAGGTATTTCAATCAGCTTGAGATAAAACTGATCATCACTTCTATAGAGATCAATTCTCAATGCTAAAGCAGACTCATTCATTGGATACACATTGAAATTAAATAATTATTTTTCTACTACATAC
This sequence comes from Hybos culiciformis, assembly GCA_964007475.1. NCBI lineage: Eukaryota > Metazoa > Arthropoda > Insecta > Diptera > Hybotidae > Hybos > Hybos culiciformis. The sequence goes on from OZ023273.1 coordinate 65,593,457, forward strand.
TAATGTAAGTCTAGAAATTGTATTACACTATACGTCATCGATCTATATGGATAAATATTTTGGTACGTTAATACTATAAACGAATGAAGCCGAAGAAGAAAAAGAAGTACTTGGTTTTTTTGCACACAAATGTCAAAAATTAGAAAAAAAAAAAGGAACACCGTTACTATTATTAAGGTTATAAATCAGCTTTCAACTTTTTACATTAGCCGTACGGTCGCTGCTAAGTTTTATTTTTCAATTCACAAAAATGCGAAATTTTATTTTATTTTAGATGTAAAACATTTATTAATTAATAAAAATATTTATAAAATATTCACATATCTGCGAAGTATCTAAATAAAATCTAAATTTCGTATTTTTCATACAAAATTCAATGTAAATAAACATTTTATGTGACCACAGATAGGGACTGTCAAAACAGTGAATTGACAGATAAAATAAAATTGACAATGTTTTAAGTAAGTATAGCGACATCTATTGGAGTTTCCATAAGTAGAACGCTTGTATAAACCTGTTCATATAACATTTTAATGCCTACGAATAATTTCATAATACCTACAAAAAAAATGTATACCATCAGTTCGATAGATTTAATAAAAAACTTGTAAAAACCTATTCACAATAATCATATCTCACTCTTCTATTTCATATTTCTTTCTTTTATAAATTTTGAACACGTTTAATAATAAGTAAGTAAATGGGCGGGTTAAAATTTTAACAAGTATCAGCTAATTTTTTTCTGTCAGCTCATCACTTCCGGCTCACTCCATTTTCAATGTGAGTTCCAGTATTTTTTTAATCCAATTTAAAAAAAAAATATGAGTGCAATTAACAACAAAAATTAATTCTCCAGTCACAAGTAAGTATTTTTATTATTATTATTATAAAATAATTATTATATTAATTATATTTAAATTTAATGTTTAAAAAAAAATTTAAATAAAAAGTGCAGAACGCGTGCACCCTTCAGATTTCGCTCAAGCTTGGTGGGGTGGTAGAGGCGGTGCCAAAATCACCCCCCATGTATTTTTTTTTTGGGGGGAAAGGCCCAGTCTCCGAGTTTTGGCCCCTCAAAGTTTTCAAAAATTTAGATATGGGGAAGGAATTTTTTAACTCCGATTTGGCCTAATTTTGGAGAGGGGGTAGAGGCGTACCCCGCGATGTGAAATCCAAGACGGTTTTTTCAGGGGAGTCTTCTTTTTCCGAAATATTTTGCCCTTTTCCAAAAAATAATATGGTAAAATATTTTGAAATGTATGAAAACTTTGAAGGGCTATATCTTTGAAACGGGGCCTTTTACGCCAAAACCGTCTTGGATTTCGCATCTGGGGCCCCCCTTTAAGCCCCCTTCGAATTTGAGCCAAATCGGGGTATCCTGGGGATACCACTTAAAAAAAACGCGCCTATTTCTTTACCTCAAAGGTGGTGTGGAAAGGAGAAATACTAATTATAATAAATTGAAAACAATCCCAAAACGATAAACATAATGTTTGCAGATTTTGCAAAAAGCACCCTGTAATGTTAATGTATAGATTTCACTAATTATGTAAGAGAGATACTTCATTCCAGAGCTGGATTTACTCTTCCTTTAGTATTTATTCGTAGATATACGTAGTAAAAAAATATGAATGAAAATAAAATTTGATAAATTCAGTCTACATCTTTTATTTTTAATGGTATATTCTTATGTTATTGCAATGTAATATGAAAAAATCTTTTAATACATTTTTCGAGAAAGTTAGAGTTTTTTTTTTTTTTTCAATTGAACAAAATTCGAAAATATTTATTGGCAAAAAATCCAAGATAAAAATTTAATAGTATTCATTATTTCAAATGTTTTATTTTCTAGAAGATGATTGATAAGATGATAAGGTAAACTCAGAATCAAAAAATTAATTTTATTTTATTTTAAGAAATTGCATGTTTCGTCTGGAAATGAAAGATTTGATGTTAATATTAATTTAATTGACAGCATACATATTATAATTATATAAATTATTTAAAGATTTTAATGATTTTGAAATGCAAATTATTAATGTAATAACATGATGGAAAGTTAATAAGAAAGCTCCTAGCATGTTTTCCATCAAAAATGTAGAAACGAACTATATATTTCAATTAAACGTTTGTCTATTCTTCCATTTGCCAATATCGTTCACTTTTAGATAGAATCAAGGATGAGGGGAGTTATAGACCCAACCATCCAAGGGTCTAAATAATAAACTTATATATTTTACATATTCGAAAACTTTTATTGGATTTCGATGACATTAATTAGTATGTTCGGTACAGGAATTTAAAAAAATTACCCTAATTGTCTCTAAGGATTCGGACTTGGAATCTGAATATCGATAACAATTGTTATATTTGGCTTACGGAATCAAATACAAATTCATGAGTTAGTGTTTTATTATATTATAGTTTTTCAACTTAAAAAAAAGTTTTAAAATTAAAAAAATTTATTTAAGGGATTGCACAATACTGCTTTTATTTTATTTCAGATTCTGATATGTCATGGGTTACGCGTTACTTTATACAGTGGTCATTCCCATTAAATAAGAGCAAGTGTTTGTTTGATTTGATTCCTGAAAAATACATTAAACAACTACATTCAACAAAAAAAAGGGTCGTTTGTTGACCGTATTATTTAACAGATTTTATTTTTTTTTTTAGATAATACTGATTAGATTTACAGAGTGTTCGTTACAGAAATTTTGTTGACAGCGTTGCAATTATCTTCTAATCAGTGCAAAAACTTATTTAAAGTTAAGTAAAGTTTAGTAATATAGTAAGAACTGGTTAGACTTGTGATAGATTTTTTAATTTGCTAAGATCATCTGTGACTTTAAAAGATGATCGAAGAATATACATACATTTATAATATAAACTTATATTTAATTATTATATAGATAAAGTTTATTGAATACTGTGGAATTCGTTACCTTGTTATTCAAAATATCTCTTAAGTTTTATAATATACTTTTTTCTTTATTCAAATCAACCTGTACGTAATTAATTTTCTTAATTTTTAATTTTCAACATAAAAAATCCCTTCTGGACAATTTTTTTTTTTTTAGTTTAAGATAAAAATATCATCCTTTTTCGCTTTTAATTCTTCTGTGTACTTTTCCTTGTCTTTTATACAATATAAAAAAAAAAGTCCCTTAAAAAGTGATTAATTTATACCCTTTTAAATCATTGTCAAGCAAAATTAAAAGAATTTAAAAATGTATCTGTATACATTTTTTTTTCTTTCGTCAAAGTTTCAAATACTCCTTAAAAATGGAATAGAAATATATGTAGTTAGTTAAAGAGATCAATGAAAATTTCTCTTAAGTTCACATTGATTAGAATTATGTTTTAATAAAAAAAAATATTTCTTTTTAAAGAAAATTTTTGTACATAAATTAGATTTTCTACATAAGCATTAAGAACTTCATTAAGAATGAGACTTTGAAAACATTTGTTTTTTTTTTTAATAGTTATTTATAAGTATAATTAGCAGATGACTTCCTAGAAAAAAAAATCAGTTGTCTGTCTAACATACTTAGTCGTCGTCTCTAAATAATATAGGTAGCATACATATAGTATATTTAAAAATTTTAAATTCTACAAATATATTAATAAATTTTTATAAGTATATAGTTCAATCCGAAACATATCTCGTTCTATTTAAAAAAAAAAATGGTTTTGGAGTTTAACTAAATAAAATAAAATAATTCTTCTTTTAATCAGCAACTCAGATGAGATAATTAAATTTTTCGTTTCTTCAAGGATTTTAATCTTGACAATCCTGAGAATAATAAATTTAATGTTTATCTCAAATATTTACTTATTTAAAATGTACAATGTATATACAATCTATAAGGTATAAAATAAATCTTAAAGGAAGCTTCGGAGCGTTAATAAGAAAATTTATATTAGAAAAAATGTACGGTTTGCATGTTAACAAAACGATTTAACTGCATTATACGTTTAACTGTATTTCACTTCATTGTATATCGCTTCACTGTATATCGCCTTACTGTATTTGTATTTACACTGTATTTCTATTTACAGCATTTCATTTCATTATATTTCATTTCCCTGTATTTCATTTCACTGTATTTCATTTGACTGTAAATTTTGGCTGTAAACTTTTTTAGTTTATAGTATCTTGATTTTATGTCACATTATAAAAGCGACATAAGGTCAATTGACTTTATGTCGCTTTTAAAATTGACATAAAGTCAATTGACTTTATGTCAATTTCAATATTTTTTACAAAGCGACATAAAGTCCATTGACTTTAGTTCACTTTATATCTTGATTTTATGTCATTTTCCAAATCCATCATCATTCTCAGATGAGTCAAAATTTTCTTCGCTTGAATTCAATAAAAAATACTTTAGTCTATAACTTAATTTAATATGTAATTCTTTTGGAAAAGGTCAAATTACTTACTTGATTTAAAGGAATTAATTAAAAATTGTTTATCAAAATTAAAAGGAATTTCATTTTTTTTTATTCAAAATTTCTTCGTTGATTTTAGGCCTTTTCCAAAAGGATGTTGTTCAAACAACTTTTTTTTTAAAGTTTCGTACAACTGGCTTTATGGCACTTTATATATTGACTTTATGTCACATTATAAAAGCGACATAAGGTCAATTGACTTTATTTCACTTTATATCTTATGACATTTTTAAAAAGCGACATAAAGTCAATTGACATTATGTCGTTTTTAAAAGTGACATAAGGTCAATTGACTTTATGTCACTTGACTTTAAGGCACCCCTCCGAAAATGACATATGTACATACTTGGAAAAAATAAGGAAAAAATACAGTGAAATGAAAATATAGTGAAATAGAATACAGTAAAATGGAATACAGTGAAATGGTAAAACAGTGAACTTCAAAAATACAGTGTAATGATACTACAGTGAAGTGATCGTACAGTGAAGCGTACCGCTCCCACATGTAGTCTATAAATTAATAGATCAGACTGTACAAGGTATGACATTGTAGGGTTTCCGTCTGAATTATCTTTTCTGTCATATTTTCTATTTTCTCATGCCATTGATTAAGGATACTAAAAAGATTATCAATTTCATAATTTTTTTTTTGTATTTCTATTTGAAGGTGTTAGTAAAACAATATAATATTAATTTATATTACTAACACTTTCAAATAAAAATACCAAAAAAGAGAAGAAGAAAATGTTGTATAAAGTTGATTATCTTTGTGTATTCTTAATCAATGCTCATGACGAACATCAATTTTAATAACGAACTACATTGTTTTTATTTTTGTAGATAATATCATTTTGTTTTGGAAATTGCCATTGAGATCCGCTCTCATTCTATGACATAGATATTTCTTAGAAAAGTATAAAAATAAAACAAAAAAAAAATAAAAATTAAATATCATTAAAATGTCTTATTTTTTAAAAGATGATAAAAGTGAAAAAAAAAAAAAAAAAAAACGAAGAAATTTCATGATATGAATGAAATTTGCAAAGTGGCAATAAATTATAATTTTTCTTCCGTTTTTTTTTTGTCGAATTTTTGATTATTCTAAAATACTTTCAAAAAGTTTGTCCTCATTCAACGCGAAGATAAATCTTACGAAATTTTGGTTAAATTTAAAAATGTGTATATTGCATACATTTTTATGTACTTACAATATCGTTAATAGATGTCCTTCTACTTGGTGTTATCGAGTGATAACAGGCAAACGCATTCACGAAAGTGCATATGATTAAAAACTATAGATGGCATTATAGTATGTTTAAGGTGTTTTATAGTGCAATGAAAAAAATTCCGGAGATTGTTAGACAAACCCATATTATAAAATATTGGTTTAATTTTTGTTTAAATACACAAACTTAGTTAAAATTTTCTACAACTTATGAGTCTCAACTGACATTCGTAAGGGGTTTAATTCTTCAAATTTTATTTTATCTTTGTTGTAACTATATATATACCGAAAAAATCATTTGTATACTATATCACCACATGTAATGCTATAACCATTTCAGCTTTTAAAAAATAATAGTCATATTAGAGTACTATATAGTAATATTTTCTTCTAAGAAAATTAAATCTCAATAGCATAACATCATTAGGATTTGAGTTTTTATTTTCTTATATTACTCTCATGTTATTAGCATTATTTTGAAAACTGCATTTTTATACATTTAAAAGAAAAGAATAAAATAAAATTTATTTCAGAAACTCGAAAAGAAATAATTCAGTTTGATATTTTTATTATACAAGTCAATGGAAAATCATAAATAAAACTTTACTAGAACAATAATAAATAAATGAGAAGAAGAAGAAAAAAAAAAAGTAAAATAACGAACAACAATATGAGGAGCATTAAAAAATTGGCAGCAATAAAAAACCATGAATGTTTCAGTTGTCGATTTATGACAGCAAATTAAGTTACTTTTCATTCATATTTATATGTACATATAATGTAAAGTACATAAAAATAGATTTCTATCATTTTTATACATTTAATATGTATCTGTGTAGTATATGTATAATATGCATATAAATAAAAATAGTTAAAAAATAAAATAACGAAAAATGTTTTAAAACAACACATTTTTATTTTATTTTTTTTTATATTCTATTCTATAATAAGTACATACATCTATATTCATTCGAATATAGAAATTTGCTCAAATTTTTATATTTTACATTATTACAACAATAATGATAATAATACAACATTATTATGTAAAGACTATACAATTATTTTTTATTTTCATATAATGATTGCAGTTGTTTTCGCATACAGACCGTAAAACCCATTATATATTTATATGAATGTTGACTTGTAGTTTCCTTTTTAAAATAAAAAATTTAAAACTATTATGATTTTATTTGTATTTGATATTCTATATTTATGATGTACTCACAGAATAAAGAAAAATAATTGTATGTGACACACTATAACACTATATACTTTAATTGAAATTGATATCTGGCTTTCAATATTTTGATATTATACAAATTTATCTAAATTCTACAGGACTTCTTTTTTTTAATACTTGAAATTAAACCTCGATATTATTGATTTTACAACACTCTTAAAGTTCTGTAAATTATCTTTCATTGCATATTTATATGCCGAAAAAGAATAACAAGTTTTCTATACCCATTCAAAACAAAATTTAATATACATGTACGAATGTAGGTATGTATAGGTAGATGCATATAAGTGTATATAGAGATAGATATTTAAAATGTATGTCAGTTTTTCCACAGTACAAAAAATATCATAAGTAGGATTTAAGAATACATTTTTTGATATGTAAAATCTCTGCTGTGTATTTTTATTTAAAAAATGAAAATCTTTTTCTTTTGCTGTTTCCATTTTGCACAAATTCAAGAAAATTTTTTGAAAAGCAATTTTCTTTCTTGTCAAATAGAATTAATTTTATAATGTTATTTTGATCTTATTCTGTTGATATTAAAAGTTCTATATGTAGTTAGTAGTAGTGTACTCTATATTGCAAAAAGATATGTTTTTATTTTACTTTTCTGCATTTTGTTTGAAA